>CAWVNO010002749.1:34331-185331 GCA_963930645.1 Salticus scenicus
GGGAGATAACAGAAAATATTTAGAGAAAATTATGTCTTCAGTTTCATTCTTCAGCCTTAACTTTCTATTATGAAAAGCTCAGATAGTAATTGAAAATCGATGAAGAGTTAAAAAACTGTTACTAAAATTTTCATGGTTTATTATCCTCGCAGGTAATGTGATTTTTTTCTGAGGTAAAATAGGACGGAAGATGATATCTCACTTTTTTTTTTATAAGTCTACCTCAAGTTTACAATAATTTCTTCGTCTTGAATTTATTTATTTTTATTTCTATTTATTTTATATTATTTTTATTAGATTGTGATATGTGATAAATTTGAAAAAATTTTGTGATGAGGTTGAGTTTTTAATGAAGATGAAACCACTGAAATTTAGAGATAATAAATAAATCGATTTATAAAAATAAATGGAAGAAAAAGTTAGGAAAATACACTCCTAATTCAATCACTTTAATAATATACTTAATAACATTGTAAAGTTATTTATTTAATTATCGCTAAATTTTCTTAATAAATCATTTATTTATTTATTTGTTTATTTTTCAATTCGGAATTTTCCAACTCTGTAGCTCCTCAGAAGATATTTAACAGTTAAAATAATCCCCCCCCCCTCTAAAATTCCAATTTAGAGCCCTAAAATGACCGAAAAGTGACAAAAATAAGGGACTGTTCTTGAAAAACGGTGGGTTATAGGACAAAATGGGCGTCCTATTCGAATTCAGGAGGTCATTTTACATAAGAATTTGTCAAAATGGTGTTGCGGGCAATTTTCATGCCGAGCAGTGTAATCTAAAGATATTTGGAACAAAGAAGAATGTAGGCAAGCATACATTTTTATCTGCAGTAGTTTTATTCAATATTTAATTTTTTGATGATTAGTATTTTAAAATTCAGTTTTTTTTTTTTTTTTTTATAGAACTGTACTCCAAGTACTTTCAGATTGCACAGTCCTGCAAAGTTTATGAGTCATGAAAACGTGTTTGCAACGTAATGACTGATTTTTATATTATTTGGTGCACGGATCTGAAATAGGGCATCCAATTTTCTCAATCAAGTAAGGATTTTTCGCAAATTTGGCTTAAATATATGGGCAAGAAAGCTTATTCTATATATTCTATGGAAAAGAAGGTCTTTTCAAAGTAATTTTAAGTGCTTTATTTGCAAATTAATTCATATAACAAACAATTGGAAATGATTTGATAAATATACTTTTGATTTTATATTAATTGGAAATTATGTTAATTAGATGAGTTAATGGTTACCATTGTTTAATACATCCTTAATTCCAGTTAGCTTTCTTTTTCCTTTGTCCAGAAAATTCTTTTTGATACTTAGTCCACCGAGAAATATACCTCCTTCATCTAGAATGAATAAGCTAAATCCCTTAACTCGAAATATAGATTTTCAAGCTATGCGCATAAGGCTGAATATACCAAATGATCGAGAATTTCTAGAATACACGTTTCTAGATGAGTAAACAATATTCTGAATCTTTTGTATTGCGAGAAATTCTCGCGTAGTTTTCTAGAATTGGGAAATAGCCAAGATTATAGTTGCTGAAAACCGCCTCTTGTATTTTCACTTATTTGCAGAGATTTTTAAATAAATTTGCCCTCGAGAATATAGGCAGACGCTCTAGAATTCCAAAAGTGGCTTCTAGAAATCGCTTTCAAAGGGACTAGAACTTAGAAGAATGAAATGAAACTGTTTTTTCTAGAACCACAATCTAGAATCTAGATGTCAGTCACAGAAATTTTTCTCAGTGTCTATTACAGGCAGTACACAAGACTTCACTGTTCAGCATCCAACAGCAATCCGTCATTATACTAAAATCCAATCTACCTCAGAATCTACGCTCCATCTCTTTTTAATTTTTAATTAACAAAAAAAAAAAAAGAAATGTTCGTCATGGAATTTTTTTATTATTACTTTCTTCTATATTCAATAGAAGAAAGTATTGGATTCGTAAAAATTTTCGACCTCGGGTTTTTGATGGATTTACACGTTTTGATCGCTGTAGAACACGATTTGACCATTTTTAGAAAATGTCTGTCTGTGTGTGTGTGTGTGACAAATTTTGTGGCAACTGTAGCTCAGGAACTACTGCACAGAATTTCATACAAATTGGTATGCAGTTGCACTTTGACATAAATTAGTGCCTATCAACTTTTGGTAAAAATTGTCTTACAGGTTGCGTTGCCATCCCGCTTTTTCTAAATTTTTAACATGGTGATATAGGACAAAATTTTGTATAAATGTGCATAAAGAGAATTTTTTTTTTTAGTAATCATTATGAAATTTACACGAATTGTTTATAATAGTCAACTGGAAAATAAATTTTGTATGTGTAGGAGCCTCGCCAACCCCTGGGAAGGGAAGTCCCCCTCGAGGGGAGTAAATTTTCAAGATGGGTATCTTTCGAAAGGTCTCGTCAATACCTTTAAAACGAATGGTTGAACTATAACTCTGCGATAATTTAAAACAAAGTTATCGATTTTTTCTTACTTTTAACAAATAAAAACTTAGAATTTTTTTTTTTTTTTTTTTTTTTTACGAAATTTAACCAAATTTGGTATTTAGTTGGCCCCTGACATAAACTGGTGCTGATTAGATTTGGGGATCAATCGCTCAACAGGGGACGCCTGTGATCGTATTTTTTCTAAATTTTTAACAAGGCAGTGTCGGACAAAATTTAGTATAAATGTACATAATGAGAGTTATTCTTAACCTGTGATTGTAAAATTAATATGAATTATTGATAATAGTAGTAGTTAATTAGGAAAAAAAAAATTGTGCATGTGGGGAATCACTTTCCCCCCTGGGGGGAAGTACCCTCGGGGGGGGGGGGGTAAATTTTCAAGATGGGTATCTTTCGAAAGGTCTCGTCAATACCTTTGAAACGAATGATTGAACTATAAATATGTGATAATTTAAAACAAAGTTATTGATTTTTTTACTTTTAACGAAAAAAAATTGTTTCCCTTAATATTGTTACTGAGTGAATTTGTATAGGAAAATATAGAAGAAAGTATTGTGTTGGCCACAACATACTAGTTTTTCTGAAGTTAGTGTTCGAAAATCTGTCAGTTTCAGCTATTGATATTTAAATTTTTTTTTTTTTTGTTTTCAGGCCAGTGTTATCTGCATTAAAAAAAAAAAAAAAAAAAAAAAAAAATCTGTTGAATTTTTCATGTTGAGGCGCAAATTAAATTAACACTAATATACGGAAGTATAGGCATGGAGAAAGCTCAAAACTTTTAGTATGGCTTTAATGATGTAATTAAAATATTTAGCACCATTTTTTTTTTCCCTCACTTGTTTGAAAAAAAAAAAAAGAAAGAAAGAATAGAAAAGAAAAGAAAAATTCTATTATATGCTTTGAGAAGAGAACGAAAAATAAATAAGAAAAGGAAATGCAGTATACATTTTACTTCATTTATTAAAATGGGTGAGCCAAAGGTAGCCAGTGTTCCTAAGAAAGCCTACTCTCTAAAAAGAGGTATAGTTTAATTTTTAATCACAAAATGGTGCTACTACATTGTAAATCATATATCTCCAGGGTATGTGACAGAATTTGAAGAGATTATCTTTATCGGCCACAACTATATGCAGTATTTCATTAAGCAGCTATCACACGGAGGATCCTACCCTCTGAACTATACGCTAATACCTCTCCGAATAATCGAGCATCAGGTAGGGTTATTTTGAAGACTGAAATGAATTAAAAAAGGCGTTAACAATTGGCAACTAATCGCTCGCTATTTCATGTTTTAAACGCACTCTGATTTTCTCGCACTCCGATTGGTTGAATACGAGCTAACATCTATCATAGGAGATTTAGTCAGTCATAAGTTCGTCATTGACAAAGGTAGGAGAGGGAAACTATCATACGATGCGTTTTCGAGCGTTTATCTCTCGAAAAACCTGTTTCAGGTGGTTTCAGGAGAAAGTATCTGATAATGCTGATCGTATGAGAGTACGTGTGATAGCTGCTTTATAGAGGAGTAATCGTTTTAATTTCCAGGTGAGAAGATAGTTTAACATGGAGCGAAAAATTACTCTATTAAGAAAATAGATATTTTAAGGCATTATTATTTAGTTTATTACTTAGCTAAAAAAGAAAAATAAAGGATTCTTTTAAAGAGACAAGGGCTGATAAAAATTATAAAAATCGACGCAATTAAAAATAGCTAGATAGATATTATAAAATATACGATGAAATGTAATACTTTTAATGTAATATTATTTTATAGTTCTTCAAACTTTATATACAGGGTGATCAATTTAAAAGAGTACCCGTTGTTTTTTCTTTTTACCCTTAAATAGGACGGATGTGGCAACTATTCCAACACTAAGTATAATTGTTTGAACCTTGTTTAAGTATGGGAGACTCTTTCCAACACTGTTGGACTGTTACAACTTTATTTGTGAGGTAAAACAGAAATGGAGAAGAACATTTTTTTTTAATCCTGTAATAATTTTATTTTTGAAAACCATAATTTAATTCACTTATTTTACATTATCATTCCTCACAGAAAATATTGAAAATGTTCGCCACCATTTTGAATGCAAACATGAACACGCCGAACCAGGTTTTTGATACAGTTGGCAGAATTGTTGGTGTTATTGACGAGATTTCTTTAGTTGTGATCTGTTTTAATTTATCAATATTTGCAGGACTTCTCTAAAAAAGCCTAGGAAATGATAATGTAAAAATGATAATGATTTTTAAAAAAATGTAATTAAATTTTGCTTTTCATTAATAAAATTATTACAGGATTAAAAAGAATCTGCGTCTCTATTTCTGTTTTACCTCACAAGTAATGTTGAAACCGTTCAATAGTGTTGGAAATTGTTTCCCGCACTTAAACAAAGTTCAGACATTTATAGTTCGGTGTTAGAATAGTTGCCACATACGTCATATTTAAGGTAATAAGAAAAACCAACGCGTATTCTTTAAATTGATCACCCTGTATATATATATTACGAAACTTTAAACTTAAAATTTATTTTTCTCAAGTCTCAAATGAGCCCCTTAGCTGCCTAGAGGTGCAAGTCCAAAATTTAAGATATTGAGTTAGAGTGGTAATAATGTTCCTCGAGGAGTCCTCTATTCATTTGCCAAGTGGTTTAAGTCCTAGTTTATATTTAGGCCACTGAGAGCAGTACATTGTTTGTCAACTGAACGAAACTGCTGCGCAATTCGGGAAGAAGGGGTGTAAGTCCGTACACGCAGTAAACAAACATAACCTCAAAAGTCTGTGCACAGTCACGGTTAGTGTAGTTTTGTCGGTGGCGGTAAATTCACACACTGAGAAAAAAATCTGTAACTGACATCTAGAATCTAAACTGTGGCTCTAGAAAAAATAGTTCCATTTCATTCTTATAAATTCT
This sequence comes from Salticus scenicus, assembly GCA_963930645.1. Lineage (NCBI taxonomy): Eukaryota > Metazoa > Arthropoda > Arachnida > Araneae > Salticidae > Salticus > Salticus scenicus. The sequence goes on from CAWVNO010002749.1 coordinate 39,725, forward strand.
AGTCCCCTTTGAAAGCGAGTTCTAGGAACCCTTATAAGAATTCTAGAGCGTTTGCCTATACTATCGAGGGGTCAAACTTATTTAAAAATCTCTGCAAATAAATGTGAGCACAAGAGGCGAGTTTTAGCAACTATAATTTTGTTTTATGACCCAATTCTAGAAAACAAAGCGAGAATTTCTCGCAATACAATAGAATCAGATTATTCAGATTATTGTTCTACCATCTAGAAATAAATAGACTACACATTCTCTATCATTTCGTCTATTCAGCTTATTGGCGTGCCTTATACGCATAGTTTGGAAATCTATATTTCTAGTTTAAGGATTTATAAAATGACCACATATTCGTTCTAGAGGAAAGAGGAATATTTTTTTTTCTCATCGCACTCTTTTCCATGATTTTCAATAAGTGAAGACAGTGTTTACAGTGCTTACCATCAACGATATTTTGTGCATAATGGAAGACAATGAAATGCTCGTACCTCGACCTAAGAAGCGACTGGGGGAACCCGAAAAACATAATCGTGCTGTAGCAAAAAAGAACAGGAATAGTGAGAAGGCTTATGTTGATAGAAAATGTAATAATGACGACCCCATACATTGTTTTGCTGGACAATTTTTTGAAGGAAAAATTTAAAAGAACAATTTATATGTTTTTCAATATGTTACGAAAGGTTTCTTATATTTCCTTTTCATACATTAATTTTCTCCTATATTTTTGTGAAAACAGTGAAAATTTCAATTCAATTACATTTATTTAGAATTAATTGTGGGCATGAACACAAAATTCCTTTTTTCTCAAAATGGTACTTTTGGACTTGACCACTTGTCAGGTAAAGGCCTCAAATGGGAGGAATATGTTGTTGTTTGATTTAAGGCCGATTGATACTAGAGTCCTGGACCTATAGGTAGAATACCCTCCATGGAGATCTTTCTAAGGGGTCAAAGCCCGTATTTACGCGAGTTTCGGAGAAAACTCCGGAACAGCTTGCTTGATAAGCACTACTGTGATCGAACCCGGCACTTTTCTCATTTACCAGTTTGATGGCAAAACCTCTCGGAAGCTTATGGGCTATGTGAAGAACAATTCTTTAGTTAAAATGATCCTTATGAATTTATTTCCATTTGATTTCACGTGAATGTTAATCACTGTATTTGTCACAGAACCAAGTATTAATTTTGTTATCAAGAATTTATTACATTATTGCGTTGTCTTAAGTCCAGTCACATGACAAATCTCCTGAAGATTTTTTTTAAACTGTTATTTTATTTATTTAATTATTTTTTTAGCTGATGATGTAATTGGGGTATAAAACATTCAATGCTGTGTAAAAAATTCAATGCTGAATTTAGTATGTTCAGTTACATAAATTAAAAAAAAAAAAAAAAAAAAATGGAATTTTTAAATAAATATGATATTTTGAAATTGGGCATCATTTTGTGTTATTTTTCCCATAAAAGAAGCCTTTCCCATGCATAAAAAGTTCTTGAATTTTATGTTGTTTATTCAAAGTTCTGTACTTAAAGTTTATAAAAGGTATAAAAGGTTAACTTTGATTATGGGGGGGGGGGGGAAGGGCAGTTACTCGATCAAAAACCATTTTTATAAATTCAAGTAGACAAATTAATGATTTTAATGTTATAAAACGAGTACCTGGAAAAAAAATAATTATTAAATTAAAAATATCCGGTATGTCACTCACACGACTTTCTCTTACCCTGAAATTTAATGCTATAAATACAGGTTAGAAATAACAAGTACTGTTATGTAAACCTACATTAAAATAATTCAAATTAGGCAAACGATTCGTTTTATATGATAATTATTTCTCTGTGAGGGGGCGGTAGCCCCCCTGAACCCACCGTTTCATTACTGCACTTACATTTATATAGAATTTAAATCTGTTATTAAAAAAAGTTCACTTAACATTCATTATTCAGCGAACTTTCACATGCAGCATTCCTTGAAACTTATCAGTCTTTATCAAACTTCTCCAGCAACAAATTTATATTAATTTGAAAATACAACTTTTGGATCTCCTGAGATTATTCGTTTTTAAGTTACTCTAAGAGACACAGACAAAAATCAAACTATAAAAAAATTGACTTTGGTAATCAGGAAACCTTAAAACGTGTAAATACACAAAAAACAAGCGATGAATATTTAGCTTAAAAACATACATTATTTATTATATGTCTATGAAGAATTCATTTCCATTCCTGAGGAGCTTTCCTGGTAAAATATTATAGTAAAGCACTTCCACTAACAATAAAAAAGAATGTTATCACTTAAATATTTGCAACCCTGTATATCTTTTACAGAATATGTAAAAACCACATAGTGCACCTAAATACAATCCCATAGAATTAATTACGACACAACCTGAAATGCACTTCCAACAATTTTGAGCTATCGTCGCACTACAATCTAGCTCTTTTGTGTAGCCCTGTAAATGTACAGTGAATGATTTCCCTTCCATATTCTACATGAGGTATGTTTCTATGCATATAAAAAACTTATATTCATTTCGTTTGATTTAGTGCAGTCTACAGATGTTAAACTCTACTTACTTGCAATTTTCCCCATAGACGTAATGTATTTAAATTCTCTTTAGTGTCCCTGTACACGAACAATTTGCTTCATCTCAACGAAAAGATTGGTGTAGCATCCCTATATGATACACATTTAAAATGCCGAATTTGAAATTTCTGCTACTATTTGTTCTTGAGATATGCTGATAACAGACACGCAGACAGACTGACATACACACACACACAGACCAACTGCTAAAAACATGATTTTCGAATTCAGGGGACCTCAAAACGTGAAAATATAACAAAAACTCACATTCGGAAATTTGACCCTAAAACAATAATTTCTCTAACTTATGGGTAAGAGAAAGTAAAAAAAATACATATATAAATTAATTGATAAAGGTTTAATTTGTTGCAGTACATCCGTATCTAAAATAATCTAGTGTGTCACTCACACGACTTTCTCTTACCCTGAAATTTAATACTATAAATACAGGTTGCAGATTAAAAGGTAAGATAACGAGTACTGTTATGTAAACCTATGTTAAACAATTCATATTAGGCTTCTGAAGAGTTTTATATGATAATTAGTTCTGTGTGAGGGGGGCTACCGCCCCCCTCAACCCCCCGTTTCATTAATGCACCTACATTTACATAGAATTTAATTCGGTTATTAAAAAATATTTCTCTTTTTAAAAAATAATTTATTAAAATTATTATTTAAAAAAATTTAAATATGCAGACGATTTCCATATTAGAGAAGTAGTTTAACACCAAATATCCAAAAAAAGTTCTCAATTTATTCTCAATATTTAAAAAAAAAAAAAAAAAAAAAAAAAAAAAAAAAAGTACTTTTTTTTTTTTTTTTTCGTTAAAAGTAAAAAAAATCGATAACTTTGTTTTAAGTTATCGCATATCGATGGTTCAACCATTCGTTTTAAAGGTATTTTCGAGCTCTTTTGAAAGATACCCATCATGAAAATTTACTCCCCTCGAGGGGGGACTTCCCCCCCAGGGGGGGAGGCGAGGCTCCTACATACACAAAAAAATTTTTCCAGTTAACTGTCTCTATTACAAAAATATATATTTGTTTCATTTGGTTTAGTGCAGTCTATAGACGTTAAACTCTATTTTCCTGCAATTTCCCCCATAGACGTAATGTATTAGAATTTTCTTGATTGTCCCTGTACACGTACCATTTGCTTGATCTTAACGAAAAGCTTACTGTAGCATCCCTATATGATACACATTTAGAATACCAAGTTTGAACTTTCTGCCGTAATTTGTTTTTGAGATATGCTGATAACAGACAGACACACAGACACACACACAGACACACACACAGACACACACACACACAGACACACATACACACAGACACACAGACCATTTGCTAAAAACATGATTTTCGTATTCAGGGGACCTCAAAAAGTGTAAATATAACAAAATCTCGCGTTCGAAAATTTGAGCCAAAAACAATACTCTCTTTACCTTATGGGTAAGAGAAAGTAAAAATCATAAAATTAGTTTCCTTGCTTAAATTAAAGGATGTAAATAAAATCAAATATTTTTTCTTATGTTCACTGTTTCATTTTTCAAATATTACATTCTCTGACGAAATTTCTAAAAGCAAATGAAAATCGTTGAAAAGAAAAACACATTACTGAATTTTCCAAGCTTTATTACTCCCACTTGTAATGCGATTTTTTTTCCTTTTAATGGTGTAAGAGATGAAAATGATTTTTCATTTTTGTTTCATTAATTTCCCTTGAGGTTACACTAATGTCTTCTGCATATCTCTTTATATCTATACTCATAAAACAAAATGTTTGTTTACCTGTGTGTGGCATACAGAAAGAACTATGGCACGTACAGTTGTGATTTTTATTTTTATTTTTTATTTATTTATGTATTTTTTCTAGATAAAGATATACCAAAAATGTATTTAAGGAAAACTTTCAGAACGTTTGTGTAAAAAAAATCATTTGACTATCAAATCTTTCAAACAGAAAATGATACAACTGCAAATTTTCATATTTAAAACAAGTTTGGTGTATAGATGTTTTTGTCAACTTTTGATTTAAATAGAAAAACCGGAAGGCAAACCAGAAAGTATCGTGAAGTACAGTAACTCAAAGATGTTTCTAACTATTTTCTTCGAAGTTGCTACGTAAACTCTCTTTTAGATACCCTTTCGTATATACTAGGTACTCTGTTACTTCAAAAAATTTGATAAACGTCTCAGGTAAGTAGGCTATATTAAGTTTTGCATGTTGGTTCCTTATAAAACACCTCTACTTACTTTATTCAAACTCGTTATATTAATTTCCTATATCGATTTCCTTTTGTAATTAACTGTTGGTTTCTAGTAAACAGATGAATTTGCTAATTTTTTGTGAAAATCGAAAGTACACTGTTAAAAATTTCAGTTAGGGTTGAACCAAAACTTGTACTAATGTAGTAAAACCATGTACTACCAAACCATGTGAACCAAAACTTGTACAACGATGCGATGACGAATCCTTCTACCATGCTTGGTACTTGCTGTTGGAAAAAGGCTCAAAATTATGGTAAAAGATCACCTCATCTCATGGTTACAACAACTATAGTACCAAGCTTTGGTAGAACAAAGTACCAAATCATGGTAAAAGATTTCACCATCTTATGTTTAACTGTGTGGGACTGAAAGTCGATAGCTCAAAAACTCTTTAACGATTTTCTTTAAATTTCTTGCATTAACTAGGCTGACCATATGTCCTCGAATCTCGAGGACAGTCCTCGAAAACTACCTTCGTCCCCAAACAATTACAACACATTTGGGGAAGCTGGTTATAAAGTTATTAATGTTTTATTTTAATAATTTATTATATGTATAATAAATAAGCTGAAATAAGTTCTTTTAGGTGCTTTATACGTAAAAATTACTAAAAGTATACAATTTAAGGTGATTTAATTATTTATTATTTTTTGTTCTCGAAATTCGAGGACACCGCCCTCTTTGTCCCCAAATTAAATGAAAAAAATATAGTCACTCTAACATTAACACCTTTTCAATTGTCCTTTCGCATATATTACTTGGTCTTTACAGGAAAATTCAATGGAGTTCTGACTGGGCAGATAAGTATAAAATTTTAGAAACAGGTGCTTCAAAAATGGCACATCCGATTTTTTGTTTAATTCTCTACATAAAGTGTGTTTCATATGATTTTACAATGTATGTATTAATGTGGTACTACCGGAAAATTATTACGCGTTTGATTTGTTCAACCAAGTTTAGATCTTCTGACCATCACACTATATTTAAAAGAATTAAAAAAATTTGTAGTTTTGAGTAATGGAAATCATGTGGCTGTTACACAAGAGATATTTTAAAGCTAGTTTGTTTTAGAAGAATGCCTAAAGGTGGGGCTTGATTTTTCTTAAAAAACGCACTTTTAAGAGGTGGGTTATCAGTACATTAAATGAAATTACTAAATTTATAACACCTTAAGAAATTGGAAAGAAAATGTAAACATCATTACAATCGAAAATAAAAAGGTAGAGTATTGTGTATTATAAAAAAAGAGAAATGAAGAAAAGGGGTATTGTTTTCTTTTAGGGTTGCTTGGGTCCTTCCCTTTTTTCCACCCTGACACTTCCACCACTATACTTATACAGCAAATTTCCCTTTAATTGATTGTAGAAAAATACTGTAGAATATTACTATGTAAATATAGTGATAGAAGATTCAGGGGAATACTACAGATCGCAGAACTGCCAACCTGATCCGACAAATTGTTAGTACCGCCCCTTTTTCCACACCAGTCATATTTTAGAATATTTCTCTTCTTAATTCATCCTAAATACATTTACAGAGAATTACTTTAAAAATTAAGTGGTGTAGAAAAAGGGGCTGTACTAACAATTTGCCGGATTAGCTTGGACGCTCTGGGATCGTATAGTAACTTTGTCAGTATTACAAAATACTCATTGATTCAACTTTACGCAAAAAATAACCGAATTACTAATAAAAAAATCTGGAGTGACTCCACTCGCCTTTCCAAACACTAAGTAATTAACGGTTGTATAAATAATTTAAAGTAAGACAAGTCGCTAAATAAACAAAAGTGTAAATTATTATAGGGTATTTGAGTATTCTTCTACATTGTTTAATTTTATAATTTTACGCTATTTCACTTCAAATAATTTAAACCCATAAATCATAATCATAAAGAATTTTTCGTTGTGTGCCTGTAAAAAACTGTAAGGTGTAGATTCACATAAATCTATACAATTCGTGCGACGATGACCTATAGCATTTGCATCAATTTTCAGCTCACTCGAAAAAGGAATTTAGACATTATCGCACTTTAGAAAATTTTGGACACATAAGCCATAATGATAAGGAATATTTCTTTGTGTCCCTCTTAAAAAAAAAAAAAAAAAAAATTATACAGACACGAAATTATTTCATTATTTAAATCATGAAAATCTGACATTGACAGATTTTAATTTAGTGCCAGAGGCCTACTGTTAAACTTGTTAATATCGACAAATTCTTCTTTAGTTAATTCGTGACGATCTAAATTCCATGATAAAGTTTTCATTAAATCAAACCAATGTGTTTCAGCTGCAGATACTGTAACAAATAACGTTGGAAGTCCAAACTGTCTTATAGCCGCAAAACAACGTTTTTTCTCTTTTTCCCAATGAGGGGGAGGTGTGCCTTGGGGGGGACTCATGTCAAAGGTGTGCCTTGGGGGGGACTCATGTCAAAGTTGTACCTTGGGGGGACTCATGTCAAAGTTGGGCCTTGGGGGGACTCATGTCAAAGTTGTGCCGTGGGGGGGACTCATGTCAAAGTTGTGCCTGGGGGGGACTCATGTCAGAGTTGTGCCTTGGGGGGCCTTCATTCAATAAATCCCCATTCAATAAACCGACTGAAATAGGTCCTTAGCACTATTAAGAGTGTATTATAAAAATTCGACAACGCTGTACCGACTGAAATAGGGGTACTTTGGGGGGGGGGACTCATGTCAAAGTTGCGCCTTGGGGGGACTTCATTCAATAAATACCCATTCAATAAACCGACTGAAATAGGGCCTTAGCACTATTAAGAGTGTATTATAAAAATTCGACAACGCTGTACCGACTGAAATAGAGGTACCTTGGGGGGGGGGGGGACTCATGTCAAAGTTGTGTCTTGGGGGGGACTTCATTCAATAAATCTCCATTCAATAAACCGACTGAAATAGGCCTCTAGCACTAAAAAAAAAAAAACTACAAATAGTAGATTTACAAAAATCTGTATAGTTTGTACGATGGTCACTTATATTATGTGTATAAATTTTCAGCTCAATCGAATAAGGCGTTTTTCCGCTATCGAATTAAAATATTTGGGCCCATAGATCATAACGATAAAAACATTTTCTATGTGTCCCTGTAAAAAAAAAAAAATAAATAAATAAAATAAAATAATAAAAACTATAAAAAACGTCTTTGATTCCCAAAAATCAATAAGGTTCGTGCTATGGTGACCTATAACATACGTATTCAATTTTAGCTCTATCTAGTACCACATACAGAGTAAAGGTAGTAAAAATTAGATCAGGAGACCTCAAAACGTATACAAACATCGAAATCTCAAAGTCAGATTTTTGGCATAATTACAATACTTCCTTGCATATGAATGTTCGGAAAGTAATAAATAATTTAATAAAAAAAAAAATATTATTATTATTATAATTGAAATAATTCGTTTTTAAAATTTTGCTTCTCTCTTTTTTTAAATTCAATTAATCATAGTCAGAAAGATATTGCGAAAAATTATGATAATGAGGGGGAAATGCTTATTCAATGGTTTATAATTAAATATAATTCAAATGATGACAAACAGGGGTTAAAGACACTTTGAATATGAAAACCTTTCTGCAAATAAAACACAAAATCTTTTTATAAATTAAATGGGATATATTCATGTTTAAAATCCAATAATTATATAATTCCAAACTGATAGGTTTATTCGGAAAGATAAAATAAAATATTAAAAGAAAGAAAGAAAGAAAGAAAATGAAACGAAAATGATAAATTATAAATTACCTTAACAAGTACTTATCAAAATTAATTGTATAATCTATTTTCTTGTCTTAAATAAAAGTATCTGAATGAAAACAGGCTCTTAAAAAATATTATGCTTGTAAGTTTTATTTTTGAAATGTAATGTTCTCTAACGAAATTTCTAAAAGCAGTTAAAAAAATCGATGAAAAGAAAGAAGCATTATTGAAATTTTCAAGGTTTATGACTGTCACCTGTTATGTGAATATTTTTTTTTTCTTTTTATTGTATAAAACGGGAAAATGTTTTTTATTTTAATAATTTCTCTTGGGATAACAGTAACGTCATCTTCTACGATATATTTCTTCATATACTTTAATAAATGATGGTATTTTTTAAGTTTATAACACATCGAGAAAAGAGTATTTTAGTTAAACTTTTGAATTTATTATAAAAAACGTGAAAAAGAAAAGAAAAGGAAGAAAGAAATATCAATATAAACAGAAAATCGTTTTTCAATGTATTATTTATAACTAGCAGTCTACGCCCGCTTCACTGGTCACTAAATTTTCAAAAGAATTGAATCACTATTTGTTTTTTATATCACTTTTTGGGCTTTGTAATGTAATTAAAAATACCTTTTAAGGTCAAAAATTCAACATATTACAAATTAAATTAAATTAAATATTTCTTCCGTTTTGCAACAATGCTCTATGGCCTTATGTGAATGATTCACAAGAATGAATCAACAGATGTTTATAAATTTAAAGGATTATGTATGGGAAATAAGCACGCTGTTATTTAAAAATTGCAGCGCTTAGAACTTCAAAACTGATATTTTTTAAAACGCTATTCATTATTGTATAATATTAGACTGTTTTTTGTTTAATATTTAGACATTTGTTTTAAGATTAAAAGCAGTCGAATGATATCGCGTTGGGAAACTTTGCAACGTAATATCTTTAAATTTAATAACTTGATGTATATAGTGTCCTCACAAAAGATGAACAGTTTTTAGAGCTCTTTTAAAAAGTATAACATCTATCCAATATCATTTTTAAAAAATGTTTCTGTTTTCACTAAATAATGACCGACTTGCATCACCAAAGTAGTTAAATCTAGACCAATCAAAAATAGAAGTGATCCGCCCGGGTGTGTTCCACCAACATCCTCTTTGCTTTATTTATATTGATAAAAAATCTGATGTGGGCACCACATGACTTCCTTATACACTTTTAGAAATATACATAATGTTAAAAAACATTGTCACTGGACCCGAAACAGTTGGCTAAAAATATTTAAAAAAAAATGCATGCATACGTAAAAAGAAAAAAAAATTGTGCCTTGAGGGGACTCATGTCAAAGTTTTGCCTTGAGGGGGACTCATGTCAAAGTTGTGCCTTGGGGGAGACTCATGTCAAAGTTGTGCCTTGGGGGGGGACTCATGTCAAAGTTGTACCTTGGGGAGGGAACTCATGTCAAAGTTGTGCCTTGGGGGGACTCATGTCAAAGTTGAGCCTTGGGGAGGGGACTCATGTCAAAGTTGTGCCTTGGGGAGGGGACTCATGTCAAAGTTGTGCCTTGGGGGGGGGGCTCATGTCAAAGTTGTACCTTGGGGGGGACTCATGTCAAAGTTGTGCCTTGGGGGGGACTCATGTCAAAGTTGTGCCTTGGGGGGGGGGGGCCTCATGTCAACGTGTTCTGAACTTTTCTGAAAGTTTCAAATGTCTAGCTAGTCGAGAAGTCAGTTAAATTGCAAGATTTGTCCAAACCTTTTGTGAGCTATTACCGTTTTTTGATACATTTTGCCCATTATGAACCTAATTTTCTTAAATATCTCCAAAACGAAAAATCATATAAAGTCCAAAAAGGGAGGTGCACAACTAGATGTTATAGCAAACCTATGTACCAATTCGCAACATTCTACGTCCAACCGTTTTTGAGTTATGCGACATACACCCCCCCCCCCCACACACACAGACACACATACATACAGACGTCACGAAAAATCGTGTAAAGTCGTTTATATCTCTAAAACGAGAGCTCGTGTTAAGACGAAACTTGCAGGTGTGCAACTAGACATCATGACTGTCACACGTATAAATTGGCAACATTCAGCGATCATTCGTTTTCGAGCAATGTGAAATACAAAATCCATTTCGCAAATCGGGATTACTATACTTCCTTATACTTTGTATAAGGAAGTAAAAAAGAAAGTAATGTTTATTTCAGTATTATAAACCGTGTATTTCTTTAATTTACTCCAAACATAATTAAATTATTTGTTAAAATGATGAATTAAACGAAAGAATTTTTTTTTTCTTTTAGTGAAAATAATTCGTTTTTAAAGCTTTTTCTTATGTCTATTTTGGAATTCATATAAACGCTTGCACAGAACAAAAACAAATCACCAGAAATTGTAAAAAAGAGAAATGCTTAAGTTATGTATTTATAATTAAAGTTAAATATAGTGGCTAACAAGGGGTAAACACACTTTAAATATGAAAAAATTCATGTTAATAAAATAAATTGCACTTTTATAAATAGAAAGTAAGACATAATGTTCTTTGCAATATAATAAAATAAATGGTTAAGACAGGTCCTTACGAAATCTGAAATTTACAGTTTCTTCTTCTTCTTCTTTTTTTTTTTTTTTTTTTTTTCTTTTTGATTAAAAACGATGGAGAAAAACAAATACTTCTGACATTTTCAAAATTTATTACTCTCACTTATAATGCATTTTTTTTTTTTTTTTTTTTTTTTTTTTATGGAGTAAGAAAGAAAAATTATTTATCATTTTTTTAGATTATTAATTTCTCTTCAGATTGGCTTAAAACCTTTAACATCGGTATATCTCTAATTAAATAAATTATGGTAAGTATTATGTTTATAATATTTAAAAACTTTTAGAGATATTAAACATTTTTAACATGAAAAAAAAAAATGGAATTAAAAAATAGATTTTTACTGTTTTATTATTATTATTTCTAGCAAACCTGTGGAATTTTTTTTTCAATTTCTTTCATTTTTTTTTTTTCTTTTCTTTCTTTCTTTTTTTATTTAACATTAAAATTTGGAACTCATAAATCTTATAATTAATTTCACCACCCAGTTTTATTATTATTATTATTATTATTATTTTCATCAGAAGCCAAATTAATGTTTTATACCAAATAAATAGTGTGCGATAATGAAATCAAAATCACCCAAAGAAAAGTTTCAAAGTAAAATTCATATTTAACGACCCACTTTTCTTAGTTCCACTTTTCAGTGCAGTTTTAGTATAGGACCCCATGGAGACTTTTAAATTTTTGTCGCCATGCTGACGATGTAAATATTTGTTTATTTTCGCATAACTTTGTTAAAAAAAAAAAAAAAAAAAACTAGTACCTCTTTTGATTATATTTTTTATTGCAATTTTTTTTAGACGAGTAACAATAGTTCGTATATCTTTAAACTATTGCTAGGTTTAGGATTGCGCTTGTAAAGATTGTAAAGATGCAATATTTAAAAATACATTTTTCTGTATAATTATTGCATCAGACAAATGTCGCCAATTTTCTCTTTAGATCATTGAGCTGAGCCCGCATACTTAAATGTTATCAATGTTTAAGTATATTATTATCGTATTTTTACTTCCGTAGCTGAAATTTGCTAGTATAGCTCACTGGTCGAACCTCGATCTCTTTTTTGCAAAGCAAGGCAAAGCAAAGTTATTGCCTTCTAAACGGAATTAAATTAAAACTCAGCTGCGGCAAGTGTTTGTCGATATGCACTCAAGCTGAATCAGCAGAGTTTTACTTAATATATTTCTCTAACTTTGGTACACTGTAGTTATTGAACCTTTCCTGAAATGAGGGGATATCGCAACGGGGAAGCGGACCCTTTTGGGTAATATAACCCAAGAGTTAATCGGTACCATGTCAAGCCAAGAACCAATCAAATATCAAATTCAGTTAAATTAATTCCATTGGTCCATAAAGTACAATGTGTCAACTCAAAAAGTCAGATATTTTATAAAAAGGGTTAAATTGAGTTCGAGACATCTCAAAACGTGTAACTTCACCGAAAACCGAAAATCTAAAATTTTTCTGAATCGTATACTTTCTTCTTATATATGCAGAGGATAGAATAATAAATCCACTTTTTAAAAAATAAGTAGTCAATTTCAGTTAACTGAAATGCAAGGAAATCTCAAAACGTGTAAATTCATCGAAAGCAAAAATCGAATTTTTTTTTCTGTATCTTGTACTTTCTTATTATACATGCAAAAGCAAGTAATAAATCATTTTTTTTTTAAGTAAGTAGCCAATTTCAAATAACTGAAATGAAAGCAAATCTCAAAAAGTGTGAATTCATCGTAAACCGGAAGTCAAAAGTTTCTCCAAATCTTAAACTATCTTCTTATGTATACAGGGGATAGAATAGCAAAGCCACTTTTTAAAAAATATGTAGTTAATTTCAGTTAGATGAAATGAAAGAAATATCAAAACGTGTAACTTCATCGAAAACCGGAAGTCAAAATTTTTTCAGTATCTTTTACTTGCTTCTTATACATGCAGAAACTAGTAATAAATCCGCTTTCTAAAAAAAAAAAAAAAAAAACAAGTAGTCAATTTCAATTAATTGAAATGCAAGGAAATCTCAAAAATTGTAAATTCATCAAAAACCAGCAATCAAATTTTTTTTCCAAATCTTATACTTTATTCTTACGTATGCAGAAGATTTAGTAATAAATCCATTTAAATAATAATAATAATAAGTAGTCAATTTCTGTTAATTGAAAAACTTTGTTTTAGTTTAAAAATATGACTTTAAATTAGATCTGACATTAATAAAAAAATAAATAAATAAATAAAAAGGAAGAAGAAGAAGAAGAAAGAAAGGAAATTAAATCTTGAAAAAATTAGAAAAAAAAAAAATAGAAATTTTATAAATTAAATCCTTTTTTAATTTACGTATATTTACAAAATATAAACTTTCGATCTAACTATCATTCATTCACATTTCTACTACTCTAATGGCAGTTTTCTCCTAGAATAAAAAAATTGTAGTCGAGCGTATAGGGATGCTACAGGTATACAAATTACTGCGTCTATGGTTTTTCTTAAGTTTTAAGAATTGCCAGATTTAACAACTTTCTACTTTTCGTTATTTTTTAATTCTTACACAGACAAATTTATTTTCCTTTTAATCGGTAAAAAAATGTCCGAACTCAATAAAGGAGTATTCGTTACCAAAATATGGAAATAAATTCTTCTTCGCCCATCCATCTATCAACTAGCCATCCGTAGAAATGGAGTTTTTTCTACTTATCATTCTTGTGAAATTTTCAGCTAAGGACAAAATTACGTAAAAGATGGAAATTTTCTTTGACCTGGAATTCTTATAATACCTATCTAGAAGTGCTGCGTTAATGAACTCTTCTCTCCTTATTAATTTTCGCTTGCGATTCGCTCTTCGGTTTGGTACAATTTAGGCACTAATATCATCTTTATTATAATGTTTACATGAAGCAAACTGAGAAATTTCAAGCTTCGACGTCACCTTCCTTTCACTATACATTTGAAGAAAACCATCATACTTTAATAAAAATTTTATGCTTTACCTTCAAAATAAAAACTACCCGCTTGCATATCTTGTAGCTAAGTTGCTTCAAAATAAGAAACTATGTACGAATATTTTAAGACAGGAAAAATCCCTTATTGGTCAGTCATATGAAGAGTTCATTCCGTTAATTTATAACTAACAGCACATGGCGAGGCTAGTTATTATTTTTTTTTTCTTTTAATCTTTCTTTTCTTTTCTTTTTTTTTTTTTCTTTTTTTTTTTTTTTTTTTCTTTTTGAGGCGTATTATTTTTGACAAAGAGTAATAATGTGATGGCTTTTGCTATGTTTGTTTCTTTTTTTCAATTCAAAAATCAGATGAGAAAATATAATTTGTTATTTAGCAGACAACATGATCATTTTTACTGTTGAAGATATTTTCTTTTGAGTTTATTAACCGGCGATGCTGATTTTATTAAACGGCGGTTTGTATTAATTTGATTCCGGACCCAGCAATTTGATTAGATTAAGCAGCTGATTTTATGAACCAGTGATTTTATAAAGCGACGGTTATTGTACATATATATACAGTAGAACTTGGATAATTCGAAGATGAAGGGACCTGAGAAAAATTCGAAATATCCATAAATTCGAATAAGATATACTATTTCGTATTTGCCAACATACTAATTAATATTCCGTATTATTGTTAGCCTCGCCTTCTTTTTCACACCAGTATCCTTTTTAGAGTATTTTTCTTCATTTTACTATGTTTTTATTAACTTCGATTCTTGTGTGTTTGTCAGGGAAAAATCTTGCAATCGATTTTTAACTAACTTCCCGACTAGCTAGACATTTGAAACTTTCACAGTACCTCAGAACCCGGTGACAACACAATACTTCGAAGTCCGATTTTCGAATTTTCGAATAGTTTTCTTTTAATTAATTAAAATGTGAAAATGATAAGCTCCTAATAGCAATAAAAATAGCCATTAAAATATTAACTATAATTTAATTGTTGCCAAAAAAAAAAAAAAAAAAAATACGAGTTCATTTTCTTTCGACCTAAAAATAAATACATTTAATTAAACGTGAGTGTTAAAAAATTGTTAAAAGTTAAATTATGCATTTGGCAAAAATTGACGTCGTTATCATTTTAAAGATTTTCTACACAATGATAAAGTGCTAATGTAGTTCATGATGCAAATATATGTTGTTCGGAAAGGATTAATATTTTATTTTTAAAACCAAATTTTTTTTTAAAATTCAAATTTCCGGTAACTCTTTAACCAATCACATTAGAACGTCCATCTTTGGAATATCGATAATAAGAATTTTCTCGCCAAAAGTCGCCAAAAAAGTCGCCAAGGGTAAAAAGTTGTCAAATTTGGCGCCAAATCCATCACCTGCCTATTGGAGCTTTTTAATGCGTTTTAAAGAGAAGTTTAAGCTATTTAAAAACATGGTATATAATTTTTTTTTCTTTTTTTTTATCTTATAATTATTTCTTCTTATTTAATCGTGATTGCATTTGCAAAATATTACTCTAAAAATTCACTGGTGTGAGAGAAAGGGCAGGACTAACAACACTACGGAATATTAATTAAGATGTTGGCTGTTTTGTCAAAAATAAGAGAAAAATTAAAGAATAAATAAAACTCTACGACCAAAGATTTAACGTATAAACTTTATATCTAAGAATACTGCTACATGTCCCCCTTCTATTAAATCAATATTTTTTACGAGCTTAATTATTATTATTACATTTTTTATAAAATAGTCAGATATTTTTTTGTCTTCTTCAAGTGAAATGTTTGTGTAATAACATATGACTTCAACCTATCAATTGATACAAAAATAAAACCTTCTACATTCGGCATGACTTTCAATAAAAAAAAAACCTCGAAGTTCATCTACATACACCATATCTTCTGATGCACTATGTAGAAACTTTTCCTGTATTTCCTGATCCACCTTTTGAAAGACTATTAAAATAAATAATGCACTTTAGCTGAGAAAATCTCGGGGGAGGGGGGGGGGATTTTACTGTAATATTTTTAAGTAATCGTATGAAAAATTCGATTTATCGAAAATAGAATTCGAATTATCCACGATTTTTTAACGTTATTTCAATACAAAATTCAAGGGACCGAGTAAAAATCTCGAATTATCCAGAATTTCGAATTAAACAAGTTCGACTTATTCACGTTTCACTGTATATATATACCCAACAAAAATCTGTTCTCAAAATATTTTGAGTTGCACTTAATATATTAAAAAAAAAAAATGTGATTGAAACAGAAGTTTTACTTTAAATGTATGTCCATAAATACGAAATATCCAACACTAAATTTTCATCGTGTACCCAGTAATTACGTTTCCTGTCACAATATCGACCTTTGAAGACTAGGAAGCTGATTTTAAAAATTCCTTCTTCAAAACGTGACTTGAATGCAAATAGGCTTAAGCATTTTACCAGAATCTATTAAAACAATCTTCTATAAATTTTAAATATGTATATTTATTTTCAAACTTCTCAAATGTTTTAATTTTATTTATTTATATTTCTGGTATAAAATTTTATAATTATTTCAGGATTATGGCTCAATAATAAATGCATATTATTTTAAACACTTATATTGTGAATAGTTAATTGGTTTTATTGTAAAACACGTTTGATTTTTTTTTTCTTAAAAAAAAAAAAAGTAATAATAATAATAATAATAATAATAATAATAATAATAAATTTTCTTATACAAAATCACATTCCATTAATTTTATATTAGTTCGTGAAATCTAACAATACTAAATAAATAAATTTAATTTTTATTTATATTTTTTAAAGTAAAGTTTCATGTAATGTTGTTGCAGAATTGAACGATGATTATAATGACCCATTATTTATTTCAGTAAGTTTCTGTACGACAGGGGAATATATAAAAATTTCTTTTGATAGAAAATTTAACCACATTTTAAACAGAAATTCACAATAGTAATTTTATATTCGTTAACTAAATTTAACAGTAAGAAATAAAGTCAGTTTTTAATCATATTATTCTAAAGAAGAGTTTTGTTCAGTGTTACAGTAATATAAAACAATGTTTATGATATCACAATATTTGATTCAGGAGATCTTTAGACATTACAGGAATATAGTGGATCTGTAGATCAGGAGCCTCAACATCCTGTTTACATCATTCATTACTCAGCAGATGATTTTTAATTATTATGTAGTATTTTAAAATATTATGTAGTATTTTTATTTATTATGTATTTAGTATTTTACTTAGTATGTAGTATTTATAATTATATGTCTGACAAACACACTACATAACCAGATATTATTGTTATTACTTTCTTCTATCTTCAATAGAAGAAAATATTGGATTCGTAAAAATTTTCGATTTCGGGTTTTTGATGGATTTACACGTTTTGAGAGTTTAGAACACGATTTTAACATTTTTAGAAAATGTGTGTCTGTCTGTGTGTGTGTGTGTGTGTGACAAAATTTTGTGGCAACTGTATCTCTGGAACTACTGCACAGAATTTCATACAAATTGGTATGTAGTTGCACCTTGACATAAATTAGTGCCTATCAACTTTTGGTAAAAATCGTCTTACAGGTTGCGTTGCCATCCCGCTTTTTCTAAATTTTTAAAAGGGTGGATAGGGCAAAATTTTTCAAGATGGGTATCTTTCGAAAGGTCTCGTCAGTACCTTTAAAACGAATGGTTGAACTATAAATCTGTGATAATTTAAAACAAAGTTATCGATTTTTTTTTTTTACTTTTTACAAAAAAAAACTTAGAAAAAATCTTTTTTTTTTTTTTTCCCTCTCCTTAATTTTATCAAACTCCCACGGTTTCCGTGTTTTGACAAACTTTGACAAAATTTTGGGTAAAATGTGAAAATTATTCTAAGCTTGTCAAAACACGGAAACCGTGGGACTTTAACAAATGGGGGAAAAATGCAAAAATTTGTTTAAGTGTGTCAGAACACGGAAACCGTGGGAGTTTGATAGAATTAAGGGGAGAGGAAAAAAGAAAAAAATGGGACTTTGACAAAATTTTGGGTAAAATGTGAAAATTTGTTAAAGTCCAATTTTTTTTTCCTCTCCCCTTAATTCTATCAAACTCCCACGGTTTCCGTGTTCTGACAAACTTAAACTAATTTTTGCTTTTTTCCCCCAATTTTGTCAAAGTCCCAAGCTTCTCGTGTTTTGACAAACTTAGAATAATTTTCACATTTTACCCAAAATTTTGTCAAAGTCCCACTTTTTTTTTATTATTGTTACTGAGTGAATTTGTATAGGAAAAGATAGAAGAAAGTCATGTGGTGGGCACAACATACTAGTTTTTTTTTAGGGTAGCTACCGCCAGTGACGGATCCAGAACATAACTTTGGAAGGGGAGAGGGAGGGCTGAATGTTTTCAAGATGTTATTCCAGATCAATGAAAAATTTACAATTGTAACATCCAAATGGGTTGTTAGTGCTTTTGGGAGGGGGTGCTTCAGCCCTCTACCCCCCCCCCTTCTTAAATCCGTCACTGGCTACCGCATCTCTCAACCCTCCCCCCAATCTGTTTATTAAATGAGTTATACTTAATTGAAATATGAGTGGTGAACAGAGAAACCATATAGCAAAATCAAATTGTAAATCTGTAAAATATTACAAAGCGATGACACGCATTATAACACTTACATTAAGGTTTACTTGGATTTCAGAGACTAAAAATAAAATTCTTTTCTTTTTTTTTTTCTATTATTATTTTTACTTTCTCTTACCCATAAGGTAGAGAAAGTATTGTTTTGGGGTCAAATTTTCGAACGCGAGACTTTGTTATAGTTACACGTTTTGTGGTCCCCTGAATACTGAAAATCATGTTTTTAGCAAATGGTCTGTGTGTGTGTCTGTCTTTTATCAGCATATCTCAAAAACAAATTATGGCAGAAAGTTCAAACTTTGTATTCTAAATGTGTATCATATAAGGATGCTACACTAAACATTTCGTTACGATCAAGCAAATGGTTCGTGTCCAGGGACACTCAAAACTATTCAAATACATTACGTCTATGGGGGAAACTGCAGGTAAGTAGAGTTTAACATCTATAGACTGCACTAAACCAAACGAAACGAATATATATTTTTTGTAATAGAGATAGTCAAAAGGTAAAACAAAATTGTGTATGTAGGAGCCTCGCCTCCCCCCCCCTCGTGTATTCCCAAATTTCACAACCTCAAGTGATCGATGACGATTAATGGTTTTTTTGCCCTTTTCCCTAAAGAGATAATGGATTTTTAACGGAGAAGAACTTGTCCCTATATATTCTCCTTTTAAAACTATCGAAAACCCCTTAACATGCTTACAGGTGCGTTCTTAGAAAAATGAAACAGATAAGAATCGCCACATGTATGAAGTATAACAGAGACAAGTTATTTCTTTAGTTTTAAATAACTATAAACATTTTTCAAGGAATTGGCATAAAACGATATTTAAAAAGACTTAAAATCGAAATATACGTGTTTATATTTATTTTATTTTATTTATATATTTATTTATTTTATTTATATATATATATATATTTATTTATTTATCTTGAAGATAGTAAATAAATTTTAAAATAAAAGTAATTATGATTGCTTAACTTGAACACGAATAAAAATATATTATTAATAAATATTAAGCATTGAAGATAGGCATTAATTGCAAAATATCTTTAATAAATTAATTTCTGACTCACTGATTTTCTATGGGTATTAAATTTAGCATTACGAATAAAGTTATTGTTTTTTTTTCCTTAGAGCGATTTAAAAAGAATAACAATAATAAACATAATAATGAAATTTCTCACAAAATTTAAGATAATTAATAACTGAAGAAATGAGAAATAATTACTTACGTAGAAATTTCACTAATACTAGAAAAGAGAAAAAAAGATTTATAATCGATATTCGAATCGTATAAACCAAACAATTTTGTTTTATATTCAACAGGAAAGAATTTTAACTATACCTGTACAAAATAGATATATAAAACGTAAAAGACTAAAATATGAAAGATGTAGAAACGACATTTAACTGTGTATAAAAATATATATATAAAACGTAAAAGACTAATATATGAAAGATGTAGAAATGACATTTAACTATGTATAAATATATACAGTAATCTCTTTTTTCTTTCTCCCTTCAAGACAGACAGAAGGACTGAAAGGCATACTTATTGAGATTGAATTCATAGTCACTCTTAAATATTGTTTAAAAATGTTTAACGCGAAAGAAAATGCAGTCTTCAGATTTTAACTGAAATCTTTAATAGATCTGAACACTTTTATGCAGCCCTAAATTCTCGAGGTCAACCATATCATATTGTATACAAAGCATTATTTCACTATACTGGCATAAAATATTGATTTCTTTATGATTTTTACGGTAGAAAGCTATTTAAATGGGGGTTATAAAATCTGTCTTAAAACGCAATACATTTTATTTATTCTTATTTATTTATTTATTTTTTTTTTGGGGGGGGGGCGGGGGGGCGAGGGGTGGCCTTGTACACAAGCCTATGTACAGGACCTATTAATACCATTTTAAACGGGGAACATTCCATAGTGAACTTGAACAACAAAGTAGCGTTATTTAAAATTTTCAAAAATATTTATAGAAGCTTGGAACATACAGATGGACAGTCAGATAGATATATATACAAATCAGAATCATATTCACACTTAAGAATTGTTAAAAAGGGTTAAACTTGCTTAATGTTTAACGGAAATGCAATTCCAGTCAATTTCCAATAATAGCCCATAATGTAACTGAATATTTTTGTGTGGCCCTACAAATCTAATGCGGATCATACTATAAACTATAGAAAATATTTTTGTGTCCATATGAATAATATATTTCAATTTTATCAGGATATGTGAAAAGTAAAGTTATTAAAATTTGGTGTATAGAAATGCCTCGCATAGAACGGAATGCTTTGGAACACTTTCGGGTATTCTTGTATACAAATCAGTGGTGGTATGTACTCCACTTTTTTTTTTTTTTTTTTTTTTAAGGAAACATCTGATGGTAAACTTGAATAATATATTTCAGCTTCATTAATATTTGTGCAAAGTAATTAAAATATGGTTTTTAGAAATACCTATCATAGAACACAATGCTTTGGAATGTTTTAGGCTTCCCTGTAGACAAACCAGTAGAGGTATTCACACCATTTTAAATAAGAAATATCCAATAGTCAACTTAAATAACATATGCCAGTTTCAAGAAATTTCATAAATATTTTCAAAGTTAGAACGCAGACAAAAAGTCGGACACAGAGAGACAAACCGAAGTCATTTACACTTTTCAAACTTGTTGGGAAGTATTAAAAGAGAGAGAGACAGAGAAAATAAATAAACATCTATAATGCTATTTATTTATTTATTTATTTATTTTTCAAGAAATGAAATATAGATCTACTATAATCGCACTGTAGGTATTAAATTAAGGCGAACACAGACATTAAAACTTTAGTCTCTTATTTTATGTGTGCGTTATTTCTCCTTTTTATATAAAACTATCAGCCCGCTTCGTTGCTCATTATATTTAAATGAATTTTCAAAAGAGTTGGATTAATATTTATTTTTTACATCTCGTCATAAATAATATATATATATATATATTGAAATCGCTCTAAACCTCGCTTCGTGTACCTGCTGCTTTCGGCAGCTCTTTCACCACCTGCACTACAGCGGGTCCAGGTTTCCACTGCCTGCAGAAATGTCGTTCTCGGCCATTTCATTTTGGATATTTATCGATGACAGGTGGATCTGCCATTATTAAAAAAAAAGGAAACTACAATTTTAAAGGTAAATGTTCCTCAACATCTATTAAATATTTTAGTTTTTGAACCATGTATTTTACAGCCCCCTCTATTTCCACTATATTATCATATCATTCCGAATAATATAATAAATGAAATAAAAAGAATACTTTTTTTTAAAAAGTAATTAAATTCATAAAAACATCACTTTAATTGTTTCTACGGTATACAACCATTTTTCCCGATAAATACTATTTAAAAAAAAAAAAAAAAAAATGAATTAATGAATAAATGAATGAATGAATGAATCAAAAAAGAAAAAAGACAGAGAAAGAAAAAATATATTATATATATTTTTTAAGGAATAAAATAAAAAAATGAAAAATAAAAGGTTGTTATACTATAAAAATTATGCATAAACATAACTTTTATAAATAAGTTTTTAAATTTAATATACTTAATTTTTTCTACTACATTATCATTTAATTTTCAATAAATATAATACAAGAAAAAAAAAAAAAAAAGATTTCGCCTTTAAATAAATGAGTTTAAAAAATAAAATAAAATAAATAAATAAATAAAAATGGATAATAGCTTCATGGCTAAGATTCGCAGACGATTGAATTGTAAGAATAAATTTTAGAAAAATAAAACACAGAAGCCAATGTTTAAAATTGAAAAGAAAAAAATAGTTACAAAAATTTTAAATTCGAAATTCAAAGAATTCTCGATGAGATGCACACCTTCAGTGTCTTAACTACCTTTCTGCCATGTTTTGTAGCTCTACGGTCAATAGTGTAAGTATCAGAGCGCAGACAATAAAACAGATACACACACACATACTTCTCTTTATTTATATAGACTAGCAGGCTACGCCCGCTTCGCTGGTCACATTTAAATGAATTTTCACTGTCTATATTTAAATTAATTTTCGAAAGAATTGAACTAATATTTACTTTTTTTACACCACATTATAGACAAAAACTAAAAAAAAAAAAAAAAAAAAAAAAAAACTGAAATTGCTCTAAACCGCGCTTCTGGTACCCGCTGTCTACGGCAGCTCTTTTCCCGCTCGCACTGCATCAGGTCTAGGTTTCCCATACCTACAGAAAAATCTTTCCCGGGCACTTCAATCTGGACATTTATCGACGACAGGGGGGATCTGCTACTATTTAAGAATTATGATTTTAAAGATGACTGTATCTCAGCATCTCTTAAATATTTTAGTTTTGAACCATGTATATGGTTAGTTTTGAACTCATGCTATTTATACTATATTACGATTTGATTCCGACCAATGCAATAAAGTAAAATAAAATAAAAAGTAGATTATATATATATATATATATATATATATATATATATAAACAAATAAATTTTAATAAATTTAATCCTTTTTACTATGCATATACTACCATTTTTTCCGTTAAATACTGTAGATAAATAAAAAAATAAAATAAATAAATAAATAAAAGTTTCTTCTTTTAAAGGAATTAATTAAAAATGAAAAATAAGAAGTTGTTCTACTATAAAAAAAATTAAACATAACAATTATAAATACGTTTTTAAATTTAAAACTAATTATACTTAATTTTTACTTCCATTACTCTACTACCGTAGGTAATGGAAGTATTGTATTCGGTCTGAAAATTCGATATCGGGTTTTCACCTGATTTACACGTTTTAAGGTCCCCTGAGTCCAAAAAAGTGGTTTTTGGCAATTGGTCAGTGTGTATGTATGTATGTGTGTGTGTGTATGTATGTGGAGAATCTTCTGACTATTATAGCTCAGAAACTAATAAAGATAGAGCTACGAAACTTTAGAATTGAAATACGTCTGGTGTACAGATGAAATTTCCAAATTTTGGTGAAAATTGAAAAAACGGAAGTGGGACATCGGAAACCGGAAGTGGGACCATAAGTCCGTATCTCAAAAACGGCTCTACCGATTTTCTTCAAACTTGCTATATAAACACTCTAATAGATGTCCTTTCGAATGATATAGTTTGTTAGTTCAGGAAAATTGATAGGCGTCCTGTATAAATAGCTCAATTTCAGGCCTCGCAAAGGCGTTCCTTTAAAAAACGGTTGTACGGATTTTTTTCAAACTCGCCATTTTAACTCACTTTTAAATATGCTTTTGTATGTAATTATTGTTTTCCGGTCAGGGATTGATTTTTTGTAAAAGTTGGTATCTCAAAAACGGCTCTAACGATTTTCTCTTTAAGTCACTTTTATATTTTCTGATCACATTATCTCTCAAAAATGCATATAACACGTGCAATAGTTTGTAATGGAAGTCGTGTGGTTGTTTCACAACAGATTTTTTCTACTGCATTACGAATTTATTTTCAATAAATACAAAAAAAAAAAAAAAAAAATCGCCTTTAAATGAATGCATTAAATAGAAATAAGTTGCGTAATAGCCGTTGCTAAGATACGCAGACGATTGAAGCAAAAGAACAAATCTATGAAATATGAAACAAAGAAGCCCATATTTAAAATCGGAAAAACATTAATTAAAAAAATTCAAATTCGAAAAAATCTCGATGAGGTGCACACCTGTAGGGTTCCAGGTACCTATATGCCAAATTTGGAAACTTTGCGATCAGTAGTATGAGCCCCAGAGCGCAGACAGACACACACACACAGAGACACTTCTCTTTATTTATTTAGATAAAGATAACGATATTTCTTTTCTTTTTTTTTTTTTTTTTTCTTTTTTCTTTTTTTTTTTTTTTTTTCGTAACGCACACTAAATTCATGAATAATTTTAAAAAGTAAAACTTTACACTATAAAAAATTTATGATGAACTTAATTGGACAAAAATAATAAGTAAGAAATGAATGAATTGGACAAGAATTAATTAAAATGAGAAAAACAATTTTTAAATTAAGGAAATATAATGCTACTGTAAGTTATTAAAAACCTGATTTATTTCATTTATTAAGGCGACTGAACTGTTTTCCGGTGATTTTTTTTTTTTCCGGGTGACTTTCTTTCCTCTTTCCCTTACATACAAACAAACAATGACTTTTATTAAAATTAAGATTATCGAAAGCAAAATAAAAAATCAATTTATTAAGAACTGCAAATGTACAAATTAATTCCTTAAAGCACGGGCAAATTCTTTTCTTTCTTTCTTTTTTTTTTTCTTTTGTGTGCATGTGTATCTATATATATCTATAATATTAAACCTTTTGAAACATTGTACATAAGGAAATATAAGCGCTGAAATATATCTCATTAGGAAAGTGAAAATTTAAATAAAAAGAAAAAGAAATAATCAGAATTCAAATAATAAAAGCATATAATATACCTAATACGTCTTCATGGGCATCGGTTGACTATTGTATGCAAAATTAGACGAATTTCTGCAAATATGTTTATATATATATATATATATATATATAAATATGGAGAGGCGTGTGTTATAGTTAATCAACAAAACTTTAGAATAGATTTATAGAAGTTTAAATATCTTGAAAGAATTTATAAAGAGATATCAACTTGCAGTTCAGTTATTAGTATAATAATTAGTCATGTACGTTTTATTCATTTGAGAGGAAAAAAAGAAAAGAGAGAGAGAGAGAAAAAAAGGCAGAAAGAGAGAGAATATTTGTCATTATTCAGTGTAAATGCGCTTAGCTAATCGAACTTAATAAATACATCATATTGAAATTAATAACATACGGTAAAATACTTATACACACACACACACACATATATATATATATATATATACACTGAAGTGACAAAAGTCATGGGATACCTCTTAATATCGTGTCGGTCCTCCTTTCGCCCGGCGAAGTGCAGCAACTCGACGTGGCATGGACTCAACAAGTCGTTGGAAGTCTTCTGCAGGAAAATTGAGCCATGCTGTCTCTATAGACGTCCATAATTGTGAAAGTGTTGATGGTGCAAGATTTTGGGCACGAACACACCTCTCGATGATGTCCCATAAATGCTCGATGGGATTCATGTCGGGCGATCTAGGTGGCCAGATCATTCGCTGGAATTGTCCAGAATGTTCTTCAAACGAATCGCGAACAGTTGTGGCCCGGTGACATGGTGCATTGTCATCCATAAAAATCCCATCGTTGTTTGGGTACACGAAGTCCATGAATGGCTGCAAGTGATCTCCAAGTAGCTGAACATAACCATTTTCAGTCAATGTTCGGTTCAGTCGCACCAGAGGACCAAGTCCATGCCATGTAAAAACAGCCCACACCATTATGCTGCCACCACCAGCTTGAACAGTGCCTTGTTGACAATTTGGGTCCATGGCTTCGTCGGGTCTGCGCCACACTCGAACCCTACCATCAGCTCTTACCAACTGAAATCGTGACTCATCGGACCAGGCCACGGTTTTCCATTCATCTAGAGACCAACCGATATGCTCACGTGCCCACGAGAGTCGCTGAAAGCGATGTCGTGCTGTCAGTAAAGGCACTCGAGTCGGTCTTCTGCTGGCATAGCCCAAGGAAGACAAATTTCGCCGCACAGTCCTACCGGACACGTCCCTCGTACGTCCCACATTGATTTCTGCGGTTATTTGACGCAGTGTTGTTTGTCTGTTAGCATTTACAACTCTTCGCAGACGTCGCCGGTCTCGGTCGTTAAGTGCAGGCGGTCGACCACTGCGCTGTCCATGGTGGGATGTTATGCCTGAAATTTGATACTCTCGGCACACTCTTGACACAGTGAACCTGGGAATGTTGAATTCCCTAACGATATCCGAAATGGCATGACCCATGCGTCTAGCTCCAACTAACATTCCGCGTTCAAAGTCTGTTAATTCCCGTCGTGCGGTCATAATCACGTCAAAACCTCTTCACATGAATAACTTGAACACAAATGAAAGCCCTGCGAAAGCACTGCGCATTTATACCTGTTCTACGCGATGCTACTGCCATCTGTATATTTGCATATTGCTATCCCATGACTTTTGTCACTTCAGTGTATATATATTGTATATTGAATAATTTAATTCCTTTGCAACACTCAGCAAATGAAAGATATATATTAGTAAACATAAATATTTCTTTTAAATGCATCGACTAACATTTACCAATACAGGAAACGATCCTCTTTAAAGAATGCGGGGTAAGAAGCAAACGTTTCGGGGGACGTATAGCAAATTATTTTTCGGCTTTTATTGGGTAAAGCTGTTTAAGAAAAGAAGTCCTTAATGACATTTTTTACACCTGGTCAGCTGTCACAGCTGTCAAACTGTGCTATATGGGATGTAGATCCCCCCTAGGGGGGAGTCCCCCTCGATGGGAGTAAATTTCCATGATGGGTATCTTTCAAAAGCCCTCCCCAATACCTTTAAAACGAATAGTTGAACAACGATCTGCGATAATTTAAAACAAAGTTATCGATTTTTTTTACTTTTAACGAAAAAAAACTTAGAAAAAAAAATTATTTTTCTTTTTTCTTTCTTTTTTTTTTTTTTTTTTTTTTAATATTGAGAATAAAATGGACATTTTTTGGATATTTAGTGTTATACTACTACTCTAATATGGAAATCGTCTGCATTATCTTAAAAGATAGTCTTTTAAAATAATAATTTTAATAAATTATTTTTTTAAAACAGAAATATTTTTTAATAGCCGAATTAAATTATATATAAATGTAGGTGCATAATGAAACGGGGGGTTGAGGGGGGCCCTCACACAGAACTAGTTATCATATAAAACTCTTCCGAAGCCTAATTTGAATTGTTTAACACAGGTTTACATAACAGTACTCGTTATCTTAGCTCTTAATCTGCAACCTGTATTTATAGTATTAAATTTCAGGGTAAGGGAAAGTCGTGTGAGTGACACACCAGATTATTTAATATAGTAAAAAACAGCATTCAAAATTTTTTGTATATAGAAACAGATAAACGATATTTGATAAAATTTTTATATAAGAATTTGGAAAATTCAGCCTTTAGGTCCTGGTTTCCAGAGAAAAGAAAATTCAGTAGACAAGATTTCTCAAAAAAAAAAATAATGCCCTGAGAAAAATTTCTGTATTACACATCTGGAATTTACTTTGTGGCTCTAGTAAAAACAATTGCATGTCATTCTTATAAATTCTAGTCCCCTTTGAAAGCGAGTTCTAGAAACCCCTATTAGAATTCTAGAGCATTTGCTTATATCAACGAGGTCAAACTTATTTAAAAATCTCTGCAAATTGATGCAAATATAAGAAGCGAATTTAGCAGCTATAATCTTGGTGTATGACCCAATTCTAGAAAGTCCAGCAAGAATTTCTCGTAATACAAAGGATTCAGAATATTGTTTCACCATCAAGAAATGTATAGATTAGAAATTCTCCATCATTTCGTCTATTCAGCTTACTGGCACGACTCGGAAATCTATATTTCTAGTTTAGAGATTTAGAAAATGATTATTCATTCTAGATCAAGACGTATATATATATATATATATATATATATATATATATATATATATATATATATTTATCAGTATTTCAGTGTTCCCCGATTCGGTTGAAATCTTGCACACTTCTTCAAAATAGGATTTACAAGTACTTGAACGATTTTTTTTTTTTTTTTTTTTTTATTATAACTAATATTCTAAAGCTATATGTTTTTTAATACTTTTAGCCAATTATTTCGGGACCCGATGCCTTCGGTAGCATTTATATGATTCAATAGAAAATTTATTTAACTAATTTACCGACTAGCTAGACATTTGAAACTTTTGGAATAGCTCAAAATACGATAACAATGTATTTTTTAAATACTTTTAGCCTATTGTTTTGGGTCCCCGCTGCCTTCGGTAGCGTTTACATCATTCAACAGCCATGTAACTTCCGAATATCTAGACATTTGAAAATTTCAGAATAGCTCAGAACACGGTGACAATGCATTTTTTAAAATACTTTTAGCCAATTGTTTCGTGTTCCCACTGCCTACGGTATGGTTTATATGATTCAATAAAAAATTTAAAACATGGTGTATGAAAAGTTCTTTTTTATTTTGCAAATATTTAAAATGAATATTTAGAACTATTAGTTTTTTTGAAGAAAACAAATATAGCCATTTATGTGGTTTTAAAGCAAATATTGGAGTTTTTTTTCCTTTTATAATGAAAGTTATAACTAAATATGATACAATTATGCAAAAATACGCATATTTAAAAAATATGGAGTTGCACCACTTTTACAACAATGCCCTCGAATATTAAACATTAAATTCACATACTTAACTATATTTAATTTTCAGAAAATGAATTATGAAAACTGACATAAGAGTTGAAATACTGTCTGTATAATAATTTTAACAAAATAATATTTGAATAATGAGTTTGAAAAAAATTATTTGATAAATTGCAAATAATCAACAATATATCTGGCTAATCATAATTGCTTCCGCTGGGAGTGTTGAATATTTCCTGCCAATTAATAGCGATAAAAGAAAAAAAAAAATCATGCAACTCTGTAGTTGAATTGGTTTATATCGTGGATAAAACTTTCAAGTGAGCTATACAACTGACGAAAATGTTGTTCTTCAAATTTATTATTTTTGTAGTTTACATGACAGGTAAAAATATTTCTTTTTAACACGCTTTTATTAACTTCACCTGTATGTATGTTTGTATGTATGTTTGTATGTATGTTTGTATGAATGTTTGTATGAATGTATGTTTGTAACTGCTCTGTGAGCAAACAAAAAATTTATATTGTAAAAAAATACTTTCCCTACGTGAACGATGTGGCGTTGAGGTGCAGCTCAGCGCTCCGAACCTAAAAGTCCAGCGTTCGATCCCAGTCAGGGGAGATTTTTCAAAAATGGTTTTTGTGTAATTCTAATTTATTTTAATTAAAGATTTAAGTGTATGTAAATATTATGATGTGTCACTTACACGATTTTCGCTTACCCTGCATTTTAATACTAAGATAGATATTTTGTGCTTTTTAGTTCACATTTCTATAAAAGCGTGTTCTTTCTTTTTTTTTTTTTTTAACTATAATATTATTCAAAAATATTAGCGTCGCTCTTAATTTCAGCCGAAAATGTGAAGTTTTTTCAAAAATGAAAATTCATGTAAACAGGATTTAATATAAATATATAGGTTGGGATAAGATTTAGTGTTTGTCTCCAACAATTCTGACAAAAATTCTTCAAAGGTCTAATGTTCCCGCATAAAAGTTTTATTTATTTGTATTTTAATATATTAGCATTGCTAAGG
The DNA here is from genome assembly GCA_963930645.1 of Salticus scenicus. Lineage (NCBI taxonomy): Eukaryota > Metazoa > Arthropoda > Arachnida > Araneae > Salticidae > Salticus > Salticus scenicus. The sequence goes on from CAWVNO010002749.1 coordinate 69,864, forward strand.
ATATTTGCAAAAAAAAAAAGTGAAGATTGCTTTAAAAATCAGTTTTCATAGAAAGAGAATCTTTCTAAGTTAAGAAAAGGAATTTTTCTAAGAGTTTTATACTTCTTTGACGAACAGGTTTTTAATAATTTACCATTTCTGTGAAGTCTATCCCTAAATAATTTTAAGTTAAAATAGTCTTGGTCACACTCAGTTTTACAAACTGGATAAGTAATAAAATTTACTCGTACTGGGAAATGTAAAGATATTTTAATGTAACATATAATGTTAAACTTGTTTAGCTAAAAACTAATAAAATATTCTTTCAGGATTGCATTTTAGTAAAATTAATAAGTGTTACCATTTCAATTGATCATTGAAATTTAACCATTCATAGAAATACTGAAAATTACAGAAAAACATTACATTGTATTTAGTAAAACTGATTTTTAAAAATTAAAAAATATTAATTTAAATTATTAAAAATATGTCAGTCATAATTCTTTATATGTATATATATATATATATATATATATAATTACTTTCTTTTACCGTACATATGGTAGGAAAAGTATTGCTTTGGGGTCAAATTTTCGAAATTGAGTTTTTATTATATCCACATGACTTTAGACCTTCTGAATTCGAAAATCATGCTTTTAGCGGTTGCACTGAGAAAACATTCTGTAACTGACATCTAGAATCTAAATTGTGGCTCTAGAAAAAATAGTTCTATGTCATTCTTATAAATTCTAGTTCTCTTTGAAAGCGAGTTTTAGAAACCTCTATTAAAATTCTGGAGCGTTTGCCTATATTATCAAAGGCAAAGTTATTTAAAAATCTCTGGAAATAAATGCGAATATAACAGGCGGGTTTCAGCAACTATAATCTTGGTATATGACCCAATTCTAGAAAATCAAGCGGGAATTTCTCGCAACCCAAACTAGTAAGAATATTCAGAATATTGTTTCACCATCTAGAAATGTGTAGGCTAGAAATTTTCGATCATTTCGTCTATTCAGTTTATTGGCGTGCCTTTATGCGCATAGCTCGGATATCTAAATTTCTAGTTTAGGGATTTAGAAAATGATCACTTATTCATTCTAGACGAAGGTGGTATATATTTTTTCTGAGTGTGGCTTGTGTGTTTATCTGTGTGTGTGTGTGTTATCAGCATATCTCAAGAACAAATAGTAGCAACAAGTCCAAACTTGGTATTTTACATTTGTGTCATATAACTATGCTATTCTAAACTTTAAGTTGAGGTCAAGCAAATATTTCGTGCATAGGTCCATCTAAGAGAAATTCTGGTAAAAATAGTGCAACATGTACAAGTTGCCCTAAACGAAATAAAATGAATAGATTTTTGAAGTGAAAACTTCTTTAGGCGCGTTGAGCACTTTTAGGTGAACAAAAGTCGTGGAACTTACGCCATCGTCAGCGAACACTTTGAAATTCTGCAGACGTTCGTTACCATGACAACCCATTCACCCCGTCTGGTCAGGAAGAAACATTTTTTTATCAATTGACATAACGAGGTTTTACTACTGGGAATAAATATTGCAAATTTCAAAATGCTTCAATTTTCTTCTAAATTCTTTCGAACTTTCTGTGCGCCATTAACAGCACAGGAGATAGATGCAGTTCAAATTTCATCGATTTTGGAAAAAAACTACATTTTAATTGCAAATTAAATTTTATTCTAATACGCGTATTTTAATTTCTAATTATGATTAAATTATTTTTAATCCATCATTCGAAAGATATTTTAAAGTTCTTTTATATTATCTAAAGTGGAATTCGAGATTTCAGCTGATTTACACGTTTTGAGGTGTCCTGAATCGGTTTTCTTTTGTATCTCAGCTACTAATTAAAATAATTTCATAAGTAATCAATATTTTTACCTAATGTAAGGCTTAGTTCATTTAATTTGGGTAGCTACAAATATTGTACCGAATCATATAATACAAATCATAAGCACTGCTTTACAAACCAAAAACACTTCGAAAATAATAATCTAATAGCTTGACGATAAAATTCACAAGTTACTTAGTTTTCACTTCTATCGGCAGTCCCCAAAGACTGTTTCTTTTCTTATATATATATATATATATATATATATATATATTTATGTGCATAAAATCGTTTTATGAGCATATTGCGATATGAAAATTATTCGTCATTCATTTACAAAGCTACTCAAAGTATTTGGATATATTGGAACTCTTCTTGGATATTGCTGGAAGAGAATTTCCTTTTGTGTTAAGTGTTTTTAATATAATAACTTAATTTAGGTATACAATGTGATGTGCATACAGATTATAAAAAATATACAGGGCTACCCAAAATTAAGGTAAGCGCTCTCTTCTATTGAATGCAATTGATGGGCTCTATGCTACATTTTACTACACTCCGCGACAAAAAGATAGGTACAAAGGTTTTTTTCTTTGACTTTTCATAAAATAACATTATCTAAATTGTGCTTATCATTTATTATTATCATAAAATAACACTATTTAAGGAGCAATTTTTGTTTTAAGACTAATTTAGAAAAAAATTAAGACTAAAATTTTTCTAATTAAGACTACACTCCGTGACAAAAAGATAGGAACAAAGGATTTTTTTTTAATTTTTCATAAAATAACATTATCTAAATTGTGCTGAACATTTATTATCATAACAAAATATTATCATATCAAAAACATACTAAATATTTGTATCATATTCAAAATATTCATATTCAAAGTAATCATATTCAAAAATTTAAAAAAACTTTGTTCCTATCTTTTTGTCGAGGAGTGTAGCCTTAAAATAGAAAATTTTTAGTCTTAAAATGTTTCTAATTTAGCCTTGAAACAAAAATTAGTCCTGAAATAATATTATTTTATGATAAAAATAAATGATAAGCACAATTTAGATAACGTTATTTTATGAAAAATTAAAGAAAAAACCCTTTGTACCTGTATTTTTGCGAGGGGTGTATGTCGACGGACACTGCTCAGGAAGAAAAAAATATTTTTTTCATACCCATACTGTAAACAAAGTATATTTTAAAGTTTTATTTTCAATTCTATAACCAGGGATTCGTAAAATAATAAAATTGTTGTATTAGAAAGTACAAACCCAATAATTTGGTCTCAATTGCATTTTCATAAATTTCGAATGACTAATAAATTTTATAAAATATTAACATATTATTTAATATATAGAAAAAAGCAAGGTTTAAAAAGATAATATTACTTATTCCAAGAAAATGATTTCTAGTAACAAGTGATCTATAAAATATTAAAACTGTTGTATTAGAAGGTACAAACTCAAAAATTTGGTTTTAATTGCTTTTTCATAAATTTCGAATAACTAATAAATTTTACAAAATATTAGTATACTATTGATTATATTGAAAAATTAAAAGTAAAAAAAAAATTAATACTACTTAATCCGAGAAGATTATTTCTTGTAACCAGTGATTCGTAAAATATTAAAACTGTTATAGTAGAAGGTACAAAACCAAGAATATGGTCGTCATTGGTTTTTCATAAATTTTGAATAAATAATAATTTATATAAAATATTAGCATATTACTTAATATATTGAAAAAGATAAAGGTTTAAAAAATATAGTATGGCTTATTCGAAAAAGAGATTTCTAATAACCAGTGATCCATAATATATTAAAATTCTTGTATTAGGAAGTACAACCTCCTCCAAAATTTGGCTATAATTGTTTTTTTTATAAATTATCCTTTTTTAATTTCTCTTACCCATAAGGTCAAGAAAGTATTGTTTAAGGGTCACATTTTCGAACTTGAGTTTTTGTTATATTTACATGTTCTGAGGTCCCTGAATACGAAAATCATGTTTTTAGAGAATGGTCTGTGTGTCAGTCTGTGTGTCTGTCTGTTATTAGCATATCTCAAGAAAAATAGTACCAGAAATTCCAAACTCGGTAATCTAAATGTGTATCATATAGGGAGGCTACAGTAAGATTTCATTGAGATGAAGCAAATGGTTATTGTACAGGGATACTCAAAATTATTCAAATACATTACGTCTAGTGGGGAAATTTCAGGTAAGTAGAGTTTAACATCTGTAAACTGCACTAAACCAAATGAAACGAATATATATTTTTTTGTAATAGAGATACTCAACTGGGAAAAAAAAATTATGAATGTAAGAGCCTCACCTCCACCGCAGGGGGGGGGAGGGGGGAGTCCCCCTCGAGGGGAGTAAATTTTCATGATGGGTATCTTTAAAAGAGCTGGCGAATACCTTTAAAACGAATGGTTGAACCATCGATCTGCGATAATTTAAAACAAAGTTATCAATTCTTTTCATTTTTTTTTTTTTTTTGTGTGTGTGTGTGTGTGTGTGTGTGTGTGTAATATTAAGAATAAATTCAACTTTTTCTTGAATATTTCGCGTTATACTACTTCTCTGATATGAAAATCGTCTGTATTGCCATAAAAGATAATTTGCTTAAATAATAATTTTAATAAATTATTTTTAAAAAACCAAATTAAGTTCTATAAAAATGTGGGTGCATTAATGAAAAGGGGGGTTGAGGGAGGTGGTAGCCTCCCACACTCAGAACTAAGTATCATATAAAACTCTTCCGAAGCCTAATTTGAATTGTTTAACATAGGTTTACATAACAGTTCTTGTTATCTTACCTCTTAATCTCCAACCTGTATTTATAGTATTGAATTTCGGGGTAAGAGAACTTCGTGTGAGTGACACACCAGATTATTTATGAAGGTGTGGGGAGGCAATAGCTTCCAAAAAATCAGAAAATTTTCAATGTGACTCAAGTTTTATATATATATATTTATATATATTATGAGGGAAGTACATAAAAACCTTTTTAAAACTGCAAATTTCAAACAGATTTTGACAAAAGCTAAAAAATAGCTATAAATGAAGTTTAAATGTTCACAGTTTAAGAAATGTTCTTAAAAATTAAAATTTTTAAACTTTTAAATTAATTAAACAAATTTAATGTTTTTAGCTTAGTGTTTATTTATTTATTTATTTTTTATAATGAACTTTATTAAAATAACTCTTCGCGAAAATTGTTGAAATATGATTAAAAATTATTTGCTTCATTTAAAAATTAATTGTAATATAATAATAATAATAATAGTATTTAATTAAATTCAATGCCATACTTGCGTTAACATTTCATAATTTGCGAGGTAGCACTATTAAACTGAAAATTACAAACTCATAAAATCAGTAATATTTAATTAAATGCAACAATGATGCTAAGTTATAAAGCTAGCTTTAGCCTTGTTAAATGCTGGATTTTTCAACTGACTTACAGACATTTAAATAAACTGTCCAGATTTTAAAAATTTTATATCTTTCAAATATTTATGTAATGTTTCTCTTTCAATTACAGGTTATTCCTATTCCATGTCGTCCGAGTGCTATATGCTGTATGAGATAGAATGTCCAAACTACAACAATAAAGATCAAGAATTACCGAAAACGGTAGATGGTATCAAAAACTATTGCAGGTAAGTTTACGACAAATGGTTTTGCTCCCCTCTATTCTATATCCTACTAACTGTCCAAGAAAATGTTAAAACTGCAATGTTGCTATTACCTTTACTGCTTGACCTTTAAAGTATGACAAATAATAATTATTTTAATTTGAAATTGAAAATCTGAGTATGCATTTATACATTAATCTCATGAATGATATAGGGTATGTGCTCCAGTGATTGACATGCTCCAGTAATCGACATCTATCCCGAAATACTTAATAAATAAGAAAAATAAGAAAATCATATATTTTACATATAAGAATTTTAACATTTTATGTCAAACACTGGAGCACAGGGTACTAATAACTGGTAAAATGAATAACTAGAAGTGTCAAACACTGGAACATACGGGTCCAATTACTGATAAAATGAAATATTGGTAGTGTCAATTACTGGAACATTGAGTGGGTGTCAAATAAAAATTCATAAAAAAAAATAATTGTTATCAAATGTATATATTTTTACATATATGGGGTTCTGAATGTCTTTCATACCCTATGTACTAACTTAATATTTCTAAAAATATTTTCTGATGACTAGAACATTAAAATATCGGCGACTGCTCGAAAAGTGTCAATCACTGGTGCACTTATCCTATGTCAACTAGTATGTTGTGGCTATCAAAAATATCTCTTTTACATCGTTCTATGTACCATTGACACTTACTGTTTAAGATGAACAAAAGTTTTAAAGCAGTTACCATCAATAAACGTTTTGGTGCAATTTTAATCAAGAGATGCTGAAATATAGCAATATGTGAAATTACAGAATTTGGGTAATAGCCTTTCTCCCGTTATGCACCCAAATTAAGTAATTATTCATTTCTATAATCCATTTTTTCCCGTTTTCTGCATTCTAAAGTGTTCAACTGCTCATTTCAAGAGTTTCATTATGAAACAGCAAACGTACCAATTCAATAGATTTGAAAATATAGTTTTATGTATGGCAATAGTGATTTATCACTACAGTTTAATCAATCGACTGAATTTCTAATAACATAGAATTAATAAACATTGTTTAAATTTACGCTCTAGATAACTATTTTATTGTAATCAAATAACTGTTATGCATCTTTCATACGATTAAAAAAGCATCGGCGATTAAAAATAAAAATTTATATGGGTTTATTTCATAAACAAAAAAAGAAATAAATGCACCCTAGAAAGAAAAATCTGGAGTGACTCCACTCGACTTTCCAAACATTGAATAATTAACAGTTTTTTTGATAAAGTAGAGACAGAAGAGTTGTTAAACCAACAAAAGTGAGAAAACCATAATAGAATGTTTGAGTATTTTTCTCCCTATATTACACGATGTTTTATTTAATGCTACTGAACTTTGAGCCCATAGATCATAATGATAAAGAATTTTTGTTGTGTCCCTGTAGAAAACTATAAATTCACCAAAATGCTTATAGATTCACCAAAATGCTAGATTCACCAAAATGCTTATAGTTAGTGCAACGGTGATTTATAATATTCATACCAATTTTCAGCTCAACTGAATGATTCGTTTAGATGCTACCGCACTTTTAGGTATTTGGTCTCATAGGCCATAATGATAAAGAATTCTTCTTTGTGCCCCTGTAAAAAAACTAAGTGCTAAATTCACCAAAATCTATACAGTTCGTGCAACTGTAACTTATAATATGTGCACAATTTTTTGCTTAGATTGATAAAGCGTTTAGACGCTATCGCACTTTTAAAAATTTGGCCCCATAGCCTATAACGATAAAGAATTTTTCCTGGTGTCCCTGTAAAAAACTTATATGTTCTAGATTCACCAAAATCAATAGGATTCGTACTATGGTGACTTACAATATACGTACCAACTTTCAGCTTATTCGAACAAAGCGTTTAGACGCTAGCCTGTTCACTCACAGACATACACGCACACATACATACATCGTCGTAAAAATAGTGAAAACGGATTCGGTGGACTTACAAACGTATAGAAGCATCAAAATTACAAATTCGGATTTTTGACATGATTTTAATACTTTCCTCACTATAGTGTTCGGAAAGTAAAAATGTCACTGGTTAAAGGTTGGAAAATATGAATTTATATCATTAAAATGTGTACAAAGTACCGCAACATGCACGAAAAGTGCCGCACCTCTATTTCGAAATTTGAACAAATTTCGAAGCAGAGAGGAATTATATTAGTTTTGTTGCAGTTTAATCACCGATTTATCGTTATTTTAATTTCATTTTTCTGAAATACTGCATTTTTTTTCGGGGGGGGGGAGGGGGGTATTTATTATTTAACAGATATAATTCTGTTTCTTTATAAAGCATGTTATTGTTTTTAATTTATAAATTTAATAGCCCTTGGAATCGAAAAGATAAGTGAATAAGTACTGCATCTATACTATACTAGGATTCATATTGAACTGTTAAATCATGCTCCACAAACTTTAGCAAAAAAATACAGAAATAGGATTTTTTATGAAAAATGTCAGACTAGGTTTAGGATCTTAAAAAAAAAAAAAAAAAAAAAAAAAGCCATAGGGGAATGTCTCTGGTTGTGAGCACAGTTTTTATTTTAGTTCATAACTTTTGACAGAATAAATATTATACAAACATATGAAAACCAATGGAAAGCAAGAACCCTTAGCTATCCGTTTGATAAAGTAACTGTATCGATTCTGACAACCAGAAAAAAATTATCACCAATTTTGTGAGGTGATCCCTTTTGGCCAAAAAACATTGTGTACCAGGTTGTGGGCACGCTTGGAAAATACGCTAAAAATGGGAATATAATAAGAAAAACCACCATAAATGTAAAGAAAAAAATTCGATCACTTTGCAAGGATTCAGTGGCCAAAATAACAACAGAAAATGGCATTTTTTCAATTTTATTCGTTCTTCAGGGTGCCGCGGTAGCCCAGTCGGTAGAGCGGCGGCTTCGTAATTGGAAGATTGCGGGTTCGGTACTCGAGCCGGCCAAAGAAAGTCGTGTACACTAATGGTGGCTGGTGCACGTAAAATCTGTCGTGGCCGCAATGTTCTCCATGTTCCCATAAAAAATTATACCTCTGGGGGTCACCGAAGCGGGAGAGCCATCCCTTCCGTGGAGGACCAAATTGTGATGGAATGTCTCCCGACCACCTATAGGGGTGTGTCCCTGACCGTCGCCAATTGTCCACCTGCGCTGCACTAGTGCGACGTAAAACCCAACCATCCATCCATCCATCTTCGTCTTTCAAATCAGAAGTGCAATGCTTGCAAGTAAATTAATTTGCATGTATATTGGCACACTCCAAATGCACCAGACGATCACACTCGTTGAATTTGATTGAGTTGACTCTTTTTAAGCAGGGTAGCAGATGCTCTAAACCAATGATGCAGAAACTGACATTGTTATCAAATTGTGGATGTTCCTATTTTTAGCGCACTTGTCCGGCAGTTTGACAGGTGGAGTTGCTTACATTTTCCAGGCTCCTTCTGAGAAGATACAGATGCTGCGATGAAGTCCATATTCTCGGGCAGCTGATTTCCTGGATTTCTTATCTACTAAAACAATCCTAAATGGCTTTAACCAGCACATTATTATTATTATTATTATTATTATTGATTTGTTGACATGGCTAAAAATGGCTAAAAATACATGAAAACACTAATGCAATATGTTATGTTAACATACAGACCATATTTGACAATTCGTAAGTCAAACACATGCTTTAAATGAAAAACTCGAAAGTGCCCACAATCGGTTACATAAAGGTGACTACAATCAGGAATGGCAGCCATTTTTAAACTGACTGAAAAAACAATTTTCTGTCCACATTTTTGATGAATTCTTTATCACAACATCATCATATCACAAAATATAACGAAAATACTGTATGAATATATATTAGACTTAAATTTTTGATTAAATTTACTTCGATTTATCACATTCTAAAAATATTCACAAATTACTTTTGTGTTGCTTTTTTTTTTTTTTTTGAATGCTTGCGCTTACTAAGCAAATGCGTCTATCTACTTCGGTGTTATCACAAAAACTCTGTACGCTCACAATGCAAGCTTGACAGTACGGAAATCCACCCTATTTGCTTTCTGTTAAAAGATATGGTAGGGTGCTCATAACAGAAGACATTTAGAAAGAATTACTGAGCACTGAGAAAAAATTTGTAACTCACATCTAGAATCTAAATTGTGGCTCTGGAAAAAAATAGTTCCATGTCATCCTTATAAATTCGAGTCCCCTTCGAAAGCGAGTTCTAGAAGCCCCTGTTAGAATTCTAGAGCGTTTGCCTATATTCTCAAGGGCAAAGTTATTTAAAAATCTCTACAAATAAATGAGACTACAAGAGGCGGGTTTCTGCAACTATATACTTGATTTATTACCAAATTCTAGAAAATTAAGCTAGAATTCCTCGCAATACAAATGATTCAGAATATTTAGAGTATTCAGAATACTGTTTCACCTTCTAGAAATGTGTACGCTAGAAATTCTCGATCATTTCGTCTGTTCAGTTTATTGACGTGTCTTATGCGCATAGCTCGGAAATGTATATTTCTAGTTAAAGGATTTAGAAAATGGCCACTTATTCATTCTAGAGAAAGGCGGTATATATATATATTTTTTTTTTCTGAGTGTGCTTTTAGAAAAAACTGAAACAATGATAGCATTTAGTAAAGTATCTTTATTTCTAATTTATTTATGTTTTAATGGTATGACGGAAGATATTTTGCAAACATCACTGTAAAATATACTTTGTGTAATTTTTCAGCAAAAATGGTGCAATGAAAATTTTTTTGGTATATTTGAACAGCAATAAATGTTTGTTTCCCTACACCAAAGCTAAAGGTGCTTCATTACACTAGAAATTTCCTTGTACCATTTTGGTCTAAAGTAGTTGTCATCATTTTTGGTGTACAGTTGCACAAACATTTTTTTACAGTGTAAATAATGTGTTGCAATTTATAATTAAAAATTGATCATTGCGCACATTTTTTAAGCATTTCTTCTATCCCATTTATTATTTTGAAATTGGGACCCCGAATATTTTGTCCGTGTCTGAAGCTTCACTTAGAAAAACAATACCTCGTATTCAGTCAGAGGTAATTTTTGAAACTTAATTTATTTATTTATTTATTTATTACCATGTTTTTTTTTTTTTTACTCATATTCCTGTTTTTTGTTCAGTACAAATCTTGCGATCTATTTTTAACTAACTTCCCGACTAACTAGTCATTTTAAATTTTAGAAAAGCTCATAACACGGTGACAATGCATTTTTTTTAATACTTTTAGCCAATTGTTTTGGATCCCTGTGCCTTCGATAGCGTTTATATGATTCAACAATCATATAACTTCCCCACTAGTTAGACATTTGAAATTTTCAGAATAGCTCAGAAAGCGGTGACAATGCACTTTTTTTTTTTTTTTTTTTTTTTTTTTTAATAATACATTTAGCCAATTGTTTCGGACCCCCGCTGGTTTTCGGTAGCGTTTATATAATTCAACAGAAAATTTCAAAACATGATACATAAAAAATTATTTTTATCTTCCAATTACACTGGTCGAAATGTAAAATTTTGATTTTATAATTTTGACTGATCTTTATGTTTTTCGGTGTGCTGAAAAAGAAAGTGAAGTCAGTTTTTCTTTATCACGTATAGATTTTTGTCAATACATTGTGCCTACCTATATAATTTCTTCCATTACTCTTCCGCCAATATAATTACATGGTAAGTTTTATAGTATGTTTTCATAATTAATTAATTATGGATACCTATTGTTGTAACGGTGCGACGTAAAACCATACCAACCAACCAACCTATTATTATAATTGTATATGCAAGAAATTGAGTCAGTAAGCACTCTGTATTGATAAGACTCTATACGTGATAGATAAAAATGGGCTACATTTTCGGTTTCAGCACATCAAAAAACATAAATTTCAGTTAAAATCATCAAATCAAATTTTGTCAACTTCAATTTTGTAGGCCTGTGTTATTTATTTATTTCTTAGGTCGTTGCAAAAGTTCGTGCGGACGCGGATCATTTTATTGCCTCCAAAGACGAGAGTTTCTATCTCCTTGGTGTACATTTGTTACCCGAAAAATGGGCAAAGGTTGTAGAAAGTAATGGAGAGTATTTTGATTAAAAATTCTCATTTGATTTAATGTATTTTTATGAAATGAAGCATTAAAAACCGCACGAACTTTTGCAAAGACCTAATATTACAAAATCCTTCGTCCCCCACCTTGTCTTATATTCCTACAAAACTCGCGGTCTCTGTAATTAGACTCGTGCTACAGAACACTGTAAGTACTGTCAGCTTAATTACGGCCACACTGTGTGTATATGTATATTAAATAACTATAAACAGAAAAAATAACAATAAAACCAGCAAGATAATTAAGCCAAAAAATATTCAGGCTATAATCCGTGAGACCCATGCATGTGGGATGGAGAAAGAACAATATAAGATGTTTCAAGAAATTCTTGCAACAGTTAAAAGTATCTTCGTTTCCTTTATTTCATCAATAGAAAAAAAAAAATTCAATGTTACAAACTTTCAAAACTTAATTGCTCTTAACTATCTAGTTTCATACATTTTATAACAAACGAAATGCTGGAAAAATGAAGTTTAATACAACTCTAATTCCATTATTTTATTTTTAGCAGTAGTTTTAAATATTGTCAAAAATATAGCATGGAAGATGAAGATTCTTTGTTTACTCCAAAGTAATTAAAAGGAAACAAACTTGAATGAAACTAATCCTTCTGACGCATACACAAGCTCATAAAAGTTTTTCAACATTAATATTCAAATGAATAAAAACCAAAAAATACTTTTACTTTAAAAAAATCTTGTATACTTTGACACACAGTTGATCTTGACGTAAAGATCATGCATCTGCATTGTCATAAACTGGAATGAGGTTTAAAACTCAGATTTCAACACATTCTGATTATTTATTTACTTATTGTTTTATAGAAAACTAGTATGATGCGGCCACCACATCACTTTCTTCTACATAATTTTGTACAAAATTCATTGAATACAAATTATTTATTAAAGTATTAAATTATTTTTCATTATAAATGCAGACGATTTTTATCTGACAGAATGTATCACTAAATGCCGAAAGAAAGTCAATTTTTTGCCAATATCAAAAGAAATATGTTTTTTTTTTTTTTTTCTAAGTTTTTCTCATTATAAAAAATATATAACTTTGTTTTAAATTATCACAGTCCAACCATTCGTTTTAAGGTGCCTGCCTACCTTTAAAAGGCAATTTTCGGTCAATTTTTTTTTTTTTTTTTTTGGGGGGGGGGGGGGGGGGGAGAGTTAAGCCTGACATTTTAGCTTTTTAAATCAGTTTGAATTTTTTTTCTATCTTGCTTAGAACTTGAGTTACAGGCATTTTAATATTAGTTTTTGAAACCGGAAGTGATCGGAAATGACCCGTAAATGTTTGTTTACATAAATGTTTTACTCAATATAAGCATCAAAATTTGTTACTGAATATAAAATTAATTTTAAAAAGAAAAAAAAAAAACTTTGAAATAAATCAGGAACTTATGAAAATTATTTTTTATGTAATAGGTAAAATCTGGTTTTTAAATGTTTTCTGCTTTTTCTCAAAATGGGATTTTAAACATTTTGCTTTATTCCAAAACATCATAACTCCAAAGGTTATAATTGAAACGTTATGAAACTTTGACAAAATACTCTAGAGGAGTTGTTTTAGGGATTGAACTACAACAATAAATGCAGCTAATTTTTTTTTTTTTTTTTTTTTTTTTTTTTTTTGGCTATAGAAATTATGAACTGTCATGTAAGTTCATGATTTTTTTTCAGCATGTAAAAATGTTATCGTCCCTAAAATACTAAATAACATGATTATAATTTTGAGAGTAGTTCACTCCCTTAAGGACCTTTCAAATATCTAAATAAAATTTACAGAATAAAAATATCTTTATTTAAATTTTATTTGTGATGCTTTGTAAAAGGCTTTTTTTTTCGCAAAATGTATACATATTTTGAGCCTAAATATCAAAATATTTAAAAATTTGCATATTTATTTTTTCATGTTATTCACTGTTTTTTACCATATTCTTTCACATAATGCACATAAATAGGCAATTTTTCAATTATTAAAAAAATCACCTCCGACAGTAGGCAGACACCTTAAAGGTATTGACGAGATCTGTCGAAGGACACCCATATTTAAAATTTACTAGTCCCGGGGGTGTACGTCCCTCCAGGGAGGGTAGGGATTCTCCCACATGCGTAATATTTTTTTCCTAGTTAACTTCTACTATTATAAATAAATTTAGAATCACACATTTAAAATAATTCTCATTATGTACATTTATACGAAATTTTGTCCTATACTCCATGTTAAATTTTACAAAAAATGCAATCACAGCGCCACCTGTTGAGCCATTGTTGCACAAATCTAATCAGCACCAGTTTATGTCAGAGTTCAACTGAATACCAAGTTTGGTTAAATTTCGAGCAATGGTACGCGAATTACAGCGTTCACAAAATTTGTGATACACACAGACATATATTTTCTAAAAACAGTCAAATCGTGTTCAGGACATCCCAAAACGTGTATATCCATCGAAAACTGGAGTTCGAAAATTATCCCGAATGCAGTTCTTTCTCTCTATATATAATATAGAAGAAAGTAAAAATGATAAACATTATTCTATTTCTGATGTACGAAATAACATGCTTGCAAATTTTTGTACAATTAGGAATAAATCTCATGACCTTGAATGTGTCAGAAATAGCTAATTCTGTATTTTAAAATTAATAATTTATATAACTTAAAGTAAAATTTTTTAACATGAGGTATAACATCTAATTACACGAAAAAAAATTAAGAAAATTATCATCCTTACCTCACATTCAATGCAGTGTGAATCTTCTTCCCCTTTATCTGTCAAAGGCATCAAAATGAGTGGCGAAATATCAGCATTTATGGATAGCTTCATTTTCAAAACTGCGGGACTTTAAATCTTCTGCACCAGTGTGGATCGCAAGTGACTTTGAACCCTCTATTTTCAGACGATACTTTAAAGAGCCATTAGTTTAAAAACCACATAAAATCAAAGTTATAGATAGAGCAAATGCTTGATAATAAGAATGTACCTTAATCTGCCTACATAGCACTAAACGCTACATGTAGCCGTTTTTTGTCCCAGAAAGGACTTAGAGTGCTCTCACCGTATTTATTTTTCACCACCTTCACGCATGTAGTAATTATTTCTTAGAGTACCTCAAGAATCTCCCGTCCATCTTAGAAAAAACATAAGGAACATAAAAAATAAATACTTTTTTTAAAGAACATTTTTTAAGGTGTTAACCCTCTCGCTGCGCATCCCGCGATTTCCACGGGCAACGTAGAAGTAGCAAAATTTGCGCAACCCGCGATTATCGCGGGGATGCGTTTTTGCCGTCTATTTAAGTGTGCAACCCGCTCTTTCCCCGTTCATGGTTTCATTTCGGCTTTTCTGTAATGTTTATTTGTTTATTTAGATGTCGACTAACAGATGGCGTTAGTTGTCCACGTTTCTTCGAAATATAAAAAGAATTTTTTTTAGCATTTTGCGCGCGCTTTTCAGAGCTCAAAGATGTCTGGCAGGAAGCGTTTCGCGAGTGATATGACTTATGTTCCTGACGATATTTCCGACACTGACAGTAGTTCTGACTCTGATTCCGAGTATATTGATGATATTTATAGCGGAACTGATGAAAATTTCTCGGATTCCTCTGTGGATAGTGATGAATCGGAAAATTCATTTCTAATAAATGTTTTGTAAGTATTTTGCATATTTTCATTAGTATATACTTTTTACCTTTGTATTTTATAAAATAAATCATAATTTAACCAAAATTGATTTTCAAAATTTTGCTTTTATATCATTATTCTTCAATTTCAATATTCTGACAACTTTTTTCTATGATCTAATTCTATATTGAAAAAAAACTCTTTTACAAAAAATTTTTGTATATCTTAAGTCTAAAATATATGTAGATTTGAAATATGTAATAAAAAAAATACGCAATTTTTGAACCTATTTTGATAAAAAAATACGCAGCGAGAGGGTTAATGCCTTTTTCGATCTTTATGTATCATGGGTACACTGAAATACCACTTCACCACAAATCATCCTCATTAATTACTAGACGATGAAGGGATAGGCACAATTTTTACTGCACGTGTCTTTAAAAATGACTCTTAAATAACTAAAAAATATGTTTAATATACTTTTTTTTTTCCTTCATAGTGTAGTAAATAAAAGGTTAAGCGCAATACAGTTGCTTTTTTTTTTTTTTTTTTTTTTTTTTTTTTAACGGGTGTGTGTGTGCGGGGGGGGGATTAGGAAATTCCAGTCCTCAGCCACCACATTAGGTTAAAACTTGTTACAGTTAAAATTTATTAACCAAAGTCTCTGCATAGAGACTTTTGCTTTTGTTATCCCAGGTCCAAAGTCCAGGAATTTTTATTCAAACCAACAACAGTCCGAATTAGGATTTTATTACACTCCTAAGTCTGTACTGAAGAACCTCCCGATTGTTCATTAAAATTATAATCGGAATTATGCCTCGTTTCGGAAGATGCAACAAACACTTTCTGTACATTTTTTGCGACATCTCCTGTAAAAGCACAGCGATGCGTTCTAAAACTAAGCATCATAGCAAAAAGTTCTTGCTGGGGAATATTACTTTTAAGAATTATATCATTTAATGAAAGTCCAGATGATATGGGAACTGAGGCACGGATCACGATGAGAAAGTAATAATCGTCATCAAGTATAATTCAGACTCTTTAATTAATTCTATATGATTAAACTCTTTGTATTCGGTCAAAAAATCTTAATATACATGTTGCCAGTTCAAGTCTGATAAAGACTTTGTCAAATCTGATTATGTCGTTTCTCGATTCGCCTAATAATGTCGCATCTTCCATTGGTACAGGAACAACGTACTGACCATCGGGGGTATAGTAATGAATTTCTTCAAAATGTTGTTCGCAAAATTTCTCTTCATTGCTAAGAAATTCTCTAGCTTCACTGATATTCTCCCCCTCCCACAACTTCTGTACTGTTTGCTCAATATTTTCATATTCTGTAAGTAGTGCACAATATTTTGATTCGGATGCCGCATTATTTACCGTACCGCTTAACAACAAACCCAAACACGCTTTCATGAAATAATAAATTTTGTAAATTATCGCGAACAGGACGAGGTTTAATTCGAAGAAACATTTCGCATCCGGCAAATTATTTACTTCTTGTTTATTTCTTTTAATTTTGTCAGTCAGTATAATGCTACTCGGAGTATTCAAATTCTGACCAAATGTGGGTCTAATGAGCGATAAATCTGTCATTTTTGGTTCTTGGTTGGTTGCTAGGATTTAAAACCGATTGATTATGCTAGGGTCCTAGGCCTACAGGTGGAGTGCCCTGTGGAAAGACTTTCTACGGTATCCTAGCACGTATTTACGCGAGTTTCGGAGAAAACTAGAAGAAAAACCTCATACGGCTAAGTCGAAGAGCGCGACTTGGAATCGAACGCGGCACATCTCATCTACCAGCTTTGACCGCAGAACCGCACGGCGACTGGTGGGCTTCTGTAATTTTTGGAACTATAAGAAAATGGAGTTTTTTAGAAAAGTCTCCCCATTTATTTTCGTAAACACCGTATTAGCTTTATAATCAATATTTCGTTGTAATTTAATCCCGACACTTGTGAAAATGTTTTTATTTTCTTTAATCCTAGTTCTTTTGCTATATCAAATGACGAACAGCTTATTTGAGAACAACTTTCTAAATATCTTGTGGCTTCAGTTAAATTCACCAGATGAGGCTTTTATTTTTTGCAAAAGCCGGCGAAATGACTTATTTACAGGTATCAGAAGAGCTATTTGAAAGGTTTTTTTTTTTTCTCTTATTCAAAACAATTTCAGTGACACAATCGCCGCGTTACACCACATCTGGTGTCTGGAGACTATACTTTGAGATGTGTCTGATGTCTGCTTAGAAGATAACGACTGTGAAGCAGATCGTAATGTTTAGATTATATACATGTTTTACAAGCAGTTTTAAATCGGCAATTCAGAAGATGTCACAGTCATTTTGCCATCTCACCAAGCGTTGTAAGGGGAAAGCAAGAAATCTTCAATCCTGAAAATTAGTCATATCATTACAGAATGCACATAAACTCGGCACTTAAATCTCTTGAAAATTTACTCTGAAGAAAAAAAAAAAAAAAAAAAAAAAAGTATCAATTATGGTTCGAAAATTAACTAGTATGTTGTGGCCACCACGAGACTTTCTTCTATCTTTTCTTATACAAATTCACTCAGTAACAATAATAATATTAAAAAAAAAAAAAAAAAGTCGGACTTTGACAAAATTTTGGGTAAATTGTGAAAATTTGTTAAAGTCCCACTTTTTTCTTCCTCTCCCCTTAATTCTATCAAACTCCCACGGTTTCCGTGTTCTGACAAACTTAAACAAATTTTGGCATTTCCCCCCCAATTTTGTCAAAGTCCCACGGTTTCCGTGTTTTGACAAACTTAGAATAATTTTCACATTTTACCTAAAATTTTGTCAAAGTTTGTCAAAACACGGAAACCGTGGGACTTTGACAAAATTAGGGGAAAAATGCAAAAATATGTTAAAGTTTGTCAAGACACGGAAACCGTAGGACTTTGACAAAATTAGGGGAAAAAAGCAAAAATTAGTTTAAGATTGTCAGAACACGGAAACCGTGGGAGTTTGATAAAATTAAGGGGAGGGGAAAAAAAAAAAAAAAATTTTTTTTTTTTCTAAGTTTTTGTTCGTAAAAAGTAAAAAAAATCGATAACTTTGCTTTAAATTATCACAGATTTATAGTTCAACCATTCGTTTTAAAGGTACTGACGAGACCTTTCGAAAGATACCCATCTTGAAAATTTTTGCCCTATATCACTCTGTTAAAAATTTAGAAAAAGCGGGATGGCAACGCAACCTGTAAGACGATTTTTACCAAAAGTTGATAGGCACTAATTTATGTCAAGGTGCAACTACATACCAATTTGTACGAAATTCTGTGCAGTAGTTCCAGAGATACAGTTGCCACAAAATTTTGTCACACACACACAGACAGACAGACAGACAGACATTTTCTAAAAATGGTAAAATCGTGTTCTACATCTCTCAAAACGTGTAAATCCATCAAAATCCCGGAATCGAAAATTTTTACGAATCCAATACTTTCTTCTATTGGAGATAGAAGAAAGTAATAAATTACATTATTCTACTCTTAAACTTTTAATTCCATAAGCATTAAATGGATAACCAAATTTCTTTCTTAAAAAAAAAAAAAAAAAAAAAAAAAAAAAACTATTAAAATAACATATTTTTAAAGCAAAAGAAAATGTAAAGGAGTCAACAATGGTTTTATCTAAGTGATGACGCAAAATTTTCCTACTTTGTGAACATAGAAATCACTGTCGCTCAAAATCTTTCAAACACGCGAAAAAAGAAAAAAAAGACTAGTATGTTGTGGCCACCACAAGACTTTCTTCTATATTTTCTTATACAAATTCACTCAGTAACACAAAAAAAAAAAAAAAAAAAAAAAAAAAAATCCCAAGATTTTTTTTTTTTTTTTTTGTTAAATGTAAAAAAATCGATATCTTTCTTTTAAATTATCATATATTTATAGTTCAGCCTTTCGTTTTAAAGGTATTGACGAGACCTTTCGAAAGATATCCATCCTGAAAATTTACCTCCCTCCCAGAGGGTACTTCCCCCCAGGGGTGGGAAGCGATGCCCCCACATTTTTTTTTTACTAATTAACTACTACTATTATCAATAATTCATATTAATATTACAATCACACATTAAGACTAACTCTCATTATGTACATTTATACGAAATTTTGTCCTACACTGCCATGTTAAAAATTTAGAAAAAATACGATCACAGCGCCACCTGTTGAGCGATAGATCCCCATATCTAATCAGCACCAGTTTATGTCAGGGGCCAACTAAATACCAAGATTGGTTAAAATTCGTAAAAAAAAAAAAAAAAAAAAAAAAGATTTTTTTTTTTTTTTTTAAGTTTTTTTTCGTTAAAAATAAAAAAAATAGATAACTTTGTTTTAAATTATCACAGATTTATAGTTCAACCATTCGTTTTAAAGGTGTTGACGCGACCTTTTGAAAGATACCCATCTTGAAAATTTACTCCCCTCGAGGGGGGACTTCCCCCCTCAGGGGGTGTGGCGAGGCTCCTACACATACAAAATTTTTTTCCCAGTTGACTATCTCTATTATAAATAATTCTTGTAATTTTCATAATGAATACTAAAAAATAATTCCCTTTATGCCCATTTATGCAAAATTTTGTCCTATATCACCATGTTAAAAATTTAGAAAAAGCGGGATGGCAACGCAACCTGTAAGACAATTTTTACCAAAAGTTGATAGGCACTAATTTATGTCAAGGTGCAACTACATACCAACTTGTATGAAATTCTGTGCAGCAGTTCCTGAGATACAGTTGCCACAAAATTTTGTCACACACACAGACAGACAGACAGACATTTTCTAAAAATGGTCAAATCGTGTTCTACAGCTCTCAAAACGTGTAAATCCATCAAAAACCCGAGGTCGAAAATCTTTACGAAAATTTTTTGATTACAATACAGACTCCTGGCGAATTACATCTATACGTTAAACATTTTATTTTATTACTTTCTATATTCAATAGAAGAAAGTATTGGATTCGTAAAAATTTTCGACCTCGGGTTTTTGATGGATTTACACGTTTTGTGAGCTGTAGAACACGATTTGACCATTTTTAGAAAATGTCTGTCTGTCTGTCTGTCTGTCAGTCTGTGTGTGTGTGTGTGTGTGTGTGTGTGTGACAAAATTTTGTGGCAACTGTATCTCAAGAACTACTGCACGGAATTTCATACAACTTGATATGTAGTTGCACCTTGACATAAATTAGTGCCTATCAACTTTCGGTAAAACTTGTCTTACAGGTTGCGTTGCCATCCCGCTTTTTCTAAATTTTTAACATGGCGATATAGGACAAAATTTTGTATAAATGTGCATAAAGAGAATTATTTTTTAGTAATCATTATGAAATTTACAAGAATTATTTATAATAAAGGTAGTCAACAGGGAAAAAAAATTTGTATGTGTAGGAGTCTCGCCACCCCCCCTGGGGGGGAAGTACCCCCTCGAGGGGAGTAAATTTTCAAGATGGGTATTTTTCGAAAGGTCTCGTCAGTACCTTTAAAACGAATGGTTGAACTATAAATCTGTGATAATTTAAAACAAAGTTATCTATTTTTTTTTACGAATTTTAACCAATCTTGGTATTTAGTTGGCCCCTGACATAAACTGGTGCTGATTAGATATGGGGATCAATCGCTCAACAGGTGGCGCTGTGATCGTACTTTTTCTAAATTTTTAACATGGCAGTATAGGATAAAATTCCGTATAAATGTACATAATGAGAGTTATTCATAACCTGTGATTGTAAAATTAATATGAATTATTGATAATAGTAGTAGTTAATTAGTATAAAAAAATTGTGCATGTGGGGGCCCCGCTTCCCCCCGTGGGGGGGGGGGGGTAAATTTTCAAGATGGGTATCTTTCGAAAGGTCTCGTCAATACCTTTAAAACGAATGTTTGAACTATAGATCTGTGATAATTTAAAACAAAGTTATCTTTTTTTTTTTTTTTTTTTTTTTTTTTTTTAAACGAAAAAATAAAAAAAAAAAAAACTTGGAAAAAAATCGTAACTTTAAAAAAAAAAATTTTATTGTTATTGAGTGAATTTGTATAGGAAAATATAGAAGAAAGTCTTGTGGTGGCCACAACATACTAGTTTTTTCAATTATTTTTGTTCTGTTCCCTCAATTCAGCCTCTCTCTTTTTTTTTTTTAATTACTTATTATTAATGTTTCTACATGTTTTGCATTCCCACTGGAATTATTTTAAAGCGAATATTCTTCTCCATTTATGCAAATATAAAATAAAATATACTGACCAAATTATTTAAATATTTTAATTGATTTAACTAGTTAACAAACTGGCTTTTGTGAGTTTTTGTGACCAATTATTCATGAGCTTATTTTTCGTTCTTATTATTATATCATATCCTACTTTCCAGCTTTCTCATAAATAATTGTAACATTCAGTGCCTGATTTAAGGCAGGGCATTCGGGGCACGTGCCCTGGGCCCCCACAGTAAAGGGGCCCCCAAGAAATTTCATCATACATTTTTTAAAAAATAGTTAAAAAGAAAATTTCCATATTTCGCTATAATGATCGTTGTTTTGTGTTTTTCGTCAATGGATGGAGGAATTACTGCACTGTTTTATAAATCGGCGTGGTGATTTTTCAAGGACATTATCAACTCATTGGAAAAATTGCAATATTTTCGCTAAACGCAAGGACAACTACATACTACCAATACTTGCATTCCAAACTTTTACAGGCTAACTAATCCGAGGCACGCACCGCAAAATGGGGGTGACGTACGTCGATCCGATAGACAAGCCATGGATCTTGTTTAGTCTTACTCTTGCCAACAAAATGAAAAGTGAAGTGAACTTTTAGATGGCTGAATCAGAAAAAAAAGCAGTTTGTTTTGTTTATTGTAACATTAAAGTACGAGAAAAAGGGGCCCATTGAACATGAGTGCCCTGGGCCTCCAAGTGAGTAAATCGGTCCCTGGTAACATTGCATAGCTGCCAATATTTTAATTTATTCCGTAGTAATTTTAGCCCCGCCTCTAATTCGTACCACTTATTTTTTAAAAGCAATTATTTCTTATTTTATCGAAGTTATGTATTGAAGAAATTTTTCTATAAATAAAATTTTGCGAATTAAAGGCGGGGCTAAAAGTACTCAGGAATAAATTAAAATTTTGGCAGCTATGACATTGTTACGCCTCTTTAAAAACACGCCCTTTTTTCCACATCTTTTTATTTTTAGAGTAAATTTCTCCAAATGTAGTTACGATTAAGTAGGAATAAAATTACTCTAACAAAAGACAGGTGTGAAAAAAAAAATGGCGGGTACAAAAAAAGTTACGATTCATAATGAGATGTTTGGCAAGTATGCAATATACATATATTTCTTACTAATATTTAAAATAGGCGGTGTGTTTGATTTTAGAGCAATAAACTTTAAAAATTAAATTTGAACAATTTATATTGCGTTAACCTATTGAAGATAAAAGGTGTATTCAAACAACTGAAGAATTATTTAAAAATAAAATTTCACTTACAAGGGCTTTAGAAAATAAAAATAAATAAAATTTATAATAGAGGGATAAAAATTTAATGATAATTATTATTTGTCAATTGAATGACAGGAGTCATTAAATTTTAGAATGCAAAGAATAATAAAAAGTTATTAAAAAGTCCAACATTTGTCCTGTACACAGTTATTCTAATTACCTTCATGTGTGGAATACATAAACTAACAAAATATATCCACGTTGCATGACTGACCATAGTCCAACAAGATAAATAAATTGTAGTATTAGTAAAAGTGCAGTGTCATGTATAAATCTTCTTTACTTTTTCCCGTATATCTTTCAAGAAAATTACAGAAGAAACAAATTTTTATATCACATGATATATAAATTATCTGTTCCGTTAAGTTTTTTGCGACATAACATTTTCTTCTCTTTTTTATTCGTGTCGATAGACATAACGGTATACGCGAATTTATAAATTATTTTAGTGTTGTCTTATAATAGAAATTGATAACTTTTTCAGCAACGATTTAAAAATAAATGAAGTTGTCAATATTTAACATTCTTATTTTTGGTATACTTACCGGGTGAATAGCCCTCCTCCTTCTGATATCAAGAGGAGGAGGAGATCTTCGTGGTGAGGGGGCCCGTGGTGGCGATGGTGGAGGGACTTGGTCTTCAGGCTCGTCGTCTCCGGGAGGTGGTGGCAGTGGAGGAGATGGAGGGGGAGGAGGCTGGTCACCGTCAGGCGGACCGGCAACATCCTGTCCTCGTCGAGGTATGTGACTGTACGAAAAACAAAAATTCTAAGAAAAAAATTTTACAAGGAAAAAGTTTTTTTTTTTTTTTTTTTTATGAAATTCGTTTAAATTTTTTTTATTATATTCAGAATCTATTAAAAAAAAAAAAATAATAATAATAATCAGTCAACTTCTTGTTTCAATGTGTAGATGAAATACAAAAGTATTCTCACAAAGCCGTTAAGAATGGAAAATCATCTTGTGGGTAGAATGAATTTTACTTATGATTATAAATTAAAGCACCGAATGAAGCCTACACAATTTAATCCTGTGAACGGAAGCACTTTAAATGCGAAATTAAGGTCAAAGGTGCTGTTACGTTGACACCGATCCTTAAAATGAAAACATTCTGAAATCAATCAAAGCAAATTCAGGTTGCTCGAAATTACGAGAGTCAATCTTAAATTATTTTATACACTGCTAAACAGTACGTATTAAAAAAATGCCAAATCTTAGCAATGTTCAAAGTGGTCTCCTCCAAAGTCAAAGCACCTTTGTAGATGAATTTTCCAAAGATTAAATGCAGCAAGACATCTATTCCTCGGAATCTAAGAAAAATACGCTTATATATATATATATATATAAACCATTTGATAATAAAAGAAAAGAATGAGAACAAAGAATAGTCAGTGAAATAAACCACCATAGAAACATACAGAGGCCAAACAAAGAAACTGGTCTTAAATTGATTTAATTTTTAAGATTAATAATAATACTTACTTTAATTTTTGAGACTGCAAAACCTGTTGAAAATTAAGATAGGAATGTATAATTCGATGCTGAAGAAAAGAAGGATTACTCTAGGATAATATTTTAAGGGGGGGGGGGTATAGAATTATGTTTTGAAAACAACCTATTTATTTTGAGATGGACAAAAGAATTTCGGACCAAAGCAGAACAAGACTGAATTTTAATTGAATAGCTCAAAATGCTATAAGACTATAGATATGTGGAGCAAACATTCACGCTTTCTCCTTCGGATACAATTTTTCAAACATAAAAACTATTAAATTAAACAATAACTAAGCTTAAAGTATAATTATCGTTTTATTTATATGTATTACTGGATACCAGGAAAATATGTCGTCAAATTTAGGAAGATATGTCGACGCAGTATTTTTATGCTAAGTTTAATGAAAAGTCACTCACTCAGTTCTTTTATTTTTGGAGAAAACACTGTTCGAATGATGCGCCTCATATACATATAAACTCATCGATTTCATCTTTGGAATGAAAACTACGACTATGCAAAGCAAATGTTTCCTTAGATTAAAGAATACACAAAAGTCACACATAGCAAGAGCAGAGGAATAGGTTTGATGTTCTTTCATTTTAATGGGATTTAGAAGTTTGTCAATCTGACTGTACGATAAAATATGCACTATCATGGTGAAGCGTAATTGCCTTATGTATGGTATATGCCGAGATTGCTTCATTCAGACAATGAAACTGTAATCCAAATATTTTTTTTTTTTTAAATCGAAAACAGGTGGGTGTTGTCATTTGGTAAAATGAAGTGGGTGCAAATTTTAATTTGTAGACAATTCCCTAAACGAAAACTTAGTACATATCACAAAATAAAGGTTATTACTAATCGATCAGAATCTAGTCGCACATTTATACAACGATGATGAAAAAAAATAGATTAAAGTGGATGAATGACGGATGTAATAAGAATAATAAATAAATAAATAAAAATATATACAGACACGACATTATTTCATTATTTAAAACATGAAAATCTGACATTGACAGATTTTAATTTAGTGCCAGAGGCCTACTGCTAAACTTGTTAATATTGACAAATTCTTCTTTAGTTAATTCGTGACGATCTAAATTCCATGATTAAAGTTTTCATTAAATCAAACCAATGTGTTTCAGCTGCAGATATTGTAACAAATAACGTTGGAAGTCCAAACTGTCTTATAGCCGCAAAACAACGTTTTTTCTCTTTTTCCCAATGAGGGAGAGGTGTGCCTTGGGGGGGACTCATGTCAAAGTTGGGCCTTGGGGGACTCATGTCAAAGTTGGGCCTGGGGGGGACTCATGTCAAAGTTGTACCTTGGGGGGACTCATGTCGAAGTTGGGCCTGGGGGGGGACTCATGTCAAAGTTGTGCCTTGGGGGGGACTTCATTCAATAAATCCCCATTCAATAAACCGACTGAAATATGCCCTTAGCACTATTAAGAGTGTATTATAAAAATTCGACAACGCTGTACCGACTGAAATAGGGGTACCTTGGGGGGGACTCATGTCAAAGTTGTGCCTTGGGGGGGGACTTCATTCAATAAATCCCCATTCAATAAACCGACTGAAATAGGCCTCTAGCACTAATTAAGAGTGTATTATAAAAATTCGACAACACTGTACCGACTGAAATAGGGGTACCTTGGGGGGACTCATGTCAAACTTGGGCCTGGGGGGGGACTCATGTCAAAGTTGGGCCTTGGGAGGACTTCATTCAATAAATCCCCATTCAATAAACCGACTGAAATATGCCCTTAGCACTATTAAGAGTGTATTATAAAAATTCGACAACGCTGTACCGACTGAAATAGGGGTACCTTGGGGGGGACTCATGTCAAAGTTGTGCCTTAGGGGGACTTCATTCAATAAATCCCCATTCAATAAACCGACTGAAATAGGCCCTTAGCACTATTAAGAGTGTATTATAAAAATTCGACAACGCTCTACCGACTGAAATAGGGGTACCTTGGGGGGACTCATGTCAAAGTTGTGCCTTGGGGGGACTTCATTCAATAAATCCCCATTCAATAAACCGACTGAAATAGGCCTCTAGCTCTAATTAAGAGTGTATTATAAAAATTCGACAACGATGTACCGACTGAAATAGAGGTACCTTGGGGGGACTCATGTCAAAGTTGAGCCTGGGGGGGGGGGGACTCATGTCAAAGTTGGGCATAAACCGACTGAAATAGGCCTCTAGCACTAATTAAAAGTGTATTATAAAAATTCGACAACACTGTACCGACTGAAATAGGGGTACCTTGGGGGGACTCATGTGAAAATTTGGCCTGGGGGGGACTCATGTCAAAGTTGTGCCTTGGGGGGATTTCATTCAATAAATCCGCATTCAGTAAACCGACTGAAATAGGCCTCTAGCACTAATTAAGAGTGACCTATAAAAATTTGACAAATGTACCGACTGAAATAGGCCTCTAGCACTAATAAAACAAATAAAAACATTATTTTGCAGTATCACATTATTTGTTTTTAATAATGCTCGCTCTCTCTCTGTCTCTCTCTCTGTCTCTCTCTCTCTCTCTCTCTATACATATATATATTAGTAATAAATAATTGAGGAATATATAATGGCTAAGTTTCCTTGTATTCTAAAAGCAATAATAATAAAATAATAAAATAGACTCATCATATAGTTGAAGTTGTAACCGTGCAAATATGAAGAATTCAAGTTCTATTCTTCATCGATTTGCATATTAAGTATATATGTTAGTACATTCTTTAAAAAGATTATATTTTTTATACATAATTAAATCTTTCTTACCCAAGTAAAAATTAATATTAACTTAAACAATTTCAAAGGATAAATTTTACATTTTGAATACTAACGTAGAATTCCACTATACAGTTCGATGGAAATAGCAACGTGTTTATAAAGATAGCAGGCATCCTGCTTGGCCTATCTATCATTGGATTACAATAACAGGTATCTAAGCTATAGCAAAATTCCATTTACTTAATTTGTAAAGCTAAATGTATTGGTCTACTTATATGAAAACATGAAGCAAATGTTTTGAAAGTTGCTTTCAAAAGTTGCTGTTGATAAAATAACCTAAAATTCAATTTTTTTAAAGAAAAAAAAAACATTCATTTTTCGAATATTTTTCTTCTTTTCTTTTTTCCCCTTTTTAATAACTAATGCTGATCAGGCCCGTCTTGCCTTTGACGTCCTTTTCTTGGTTACTTTTTCAGCATTTTCTGATTGAAGTTAGTTTTATTTCACAAATGTTATTACTAGTTTTTTTTTTCCTCTGTTAGTCTGCATCTTTTGACAGTTGTAAGTTGAATCATTTTGACCTTTGTGATTCTGTGTTTCTTCATTTTTTTTTTTTTTTTTTTTTTTTTTTTTTGTTTGTTTTCTTGCACCTTATTGTTAACCGCAGTTGTCCCAATCACAACCGCTCAAAGTAAATACGCGAGAAAAAAATTCTAGTGCGTAAAAAAAAAAAAAAAAAAAAAAAAAAAAACTAATACCTGACATACTAGGTGATGCGCAGTACCGTCCATAGCCCATCATTTCCACTTTTCGGGGTTTTATTTGATTATTTTTTCTCCATTTACTGACTGGTATCAGTATTTTTTTTTTCTTTTCTTTATTATTATTATTTTGTTGTTGTCTGTTTCCTTCCCCACATTTTTAAAAATTTTTATCCCCTCCCCTCTTTTTTTTTCCTTTTAAACTGCTAGGAAATGAGGTATAATATATTCTTTACACTCTTGAAGTTTCAACAGTTCTTGAAGTAAAGACTATCCGGTCCTTTTTGAGATATATGTCAAAATGTCTGAAATCAAAAATGCCCGGTCATTTAAACTAAAATAATAATGGATTAATTAAACTTCTATGCTAAAACATGATTACTATATTAAAAATGAGGTAATTTAGCATTTTTATACAGGTACTATAATAAAGAATTATCAAAGAATAAGACACACTTTTATATGTGTGTATGGGGGTGGGGGTGATCTGAGAAAACACCTTCTGAAACTAAAATCTTGTTTTTTTATAATTCCAGAAGAATCAAAACAATACAAAAAAATAAGCAAACTTACGGAAGCCGTCGGGACATCCTAAGCATGGTCCTCATTCTTAGGACGGCGGACCTTGCTTCCCTCACAATACCTTCGTAGGCCCGGGCAAAATTCCGGCCCGTCCAGCCGCTCTACCTCCTGCATATAACGAATAAAAATCATTAAAAATAAATAAATAATATGAATTAGTACATTTTGTTGGCACATTTTATATGTTCGTTATAAAACAGTTCAAATTAGAAGTTCTACAGATGTTCGAAAAGTAAGTAAACACCCTAGCACGTAAGGGGAATTTAAGGTATTTAAAAATATCTATTTATTTATTAAAATAATAAAAAATTGCCAATTTAGCTTATTCCATATGCATAAGCAAATTACGTAATATCCAACTAGCAAATTACGTAATATCGTATAAACAACTACGTTAATTTTATGAATAAGCAAAATTGCGCAATTTTGATTATTTTAATTAGTAATGTCTTCTTCGGATAATTGTTAACTTTTGATCTATTTATCTGTGTAAAAATGTAAATTTCCCAAAAAAAAAACCTAATCTTTAAAATACTGCTGACGATTTATTTTTGTTTAAAGCAGTTTTACAGAAAAGAGATTTTTGAACATTCAACATACGAATACAGCAGCAATTTTCACTGTAAGAGAGTTCATTTTTTCAGATTCCAGCAAAAGAAGCTACTCATATTTGAAGCATGTTTCTTTATGCAAATATTTTTTATAAGTTATTGAAAATATGCCCGATACGAATCTTTAATTTACGTAAAAAAGTAACATTATATATATATATATATATATATAATGATGATCTATTAAGCATATATACGAAAGTTCTTTTTTACATGTTACATGCCATCTCATATCTATATTCGAATATTTGAAGTATAATTAATATAAAGTAATTAAAAAAAAATAAGAATTTTAAGTCACTAGATGACTGCCTTGATGATAAAAAATAAATAAAAAGAATGAAGGAAAGAAAGAAAACATTAACTCATGGCATTTCCCTGTGTGCGTCTTTAAGTCTTCCGTATCAAATTAATTGTAAGCCTCATTAGATTCGGCACAGAGAGAATTAAACTTTAACGCAATGAGGCATTTGATTCATAAAAATTTCGAAGTTAGAAAATAAATAAATTTACCCTCATGTCTCCGTCATTGTTCACTTCCTCCAAAAACACTTCCTGCCACCTCCTGTTGGAAACTGACTTGACCTGAAGCCTTCCCAGGAGACCTGTGGAGGTGGCTCGCAGATTCTGAACGTAATTCCCATCATCTGCAACGAGAGAAAATCAGTGAATACATAACACTTAGAAGTTTTTTTATAGATTATGATTAAAGAGATTTTTCACAGTAGGAGATTTTTTATGTAATTTTTTTCCCCTTTTTACCTAAACTCATTGCAATTTTTTTTTATTAAAATCACACAATTAACTGTGGAAGAAAATCATATTTATTGAAATTTTATTTTTCCGACTGACTGAAAATAATGCCTGGACCGGGAATCGAACCCCGGATCTTTGACTTACAAGGTCAATGCTCTACCACTGAGCTATCCAGGCCGACATCCCGGTCTGCATTACTCACTCAGACAACCTTTTAGGCAGAAACATCTCTGGTCTATCATTTAGATAGCTCAACAGAAAATAAGCCGCAGGTAAAGGAAAACACCATTAAACAATGGGAGAGAAATACAATTTTTTTTATTAAAATCAATTTTAATAAAAAAATTGTATTTCTCTCCCATTGTTTAATGGTGTTTTCCTTTACCTACGGCTTATTTTCTGTTGCATTTATCAACTAAAATAAGTTCTGTATTTAATGCCTAACAAAACCTAAAAATTCTGAGTCATTTGCTTCGGATTAATAAAAAGAGGAAAGATATCTGCTGTCCTCAATAAATGACAAACAGGTCTTTGAGAAGAAGGATATTCCAAGAATTGTCAAAGACAATCTAAGAAAAAGAAACATTATAAAATTTAAAAACAAATACGGTGAAACGTATTTCGATAATTTTCGATATTCTCTCTTCTATATTTTTTCAAAAATTACTATGGTTTAAACTTAGATGGAAATAAATGTTAAGAGAAATAAATGAAATGCACTTTTGTGGTTGATTTCTATTTTAGAAATCTGCTTTCGTTTTCAGTGATATGCAAAAATTGTTCTTGAGCACTATGTAATAATAGAGGTTTATGTATTGTTGTGTTCTTGGGGATTCGTCAGTTATCCGAGAAATAAAAGCGAATCCTGAAGAGGCTGGAAACTCTACTTACAGAAAATTCCAGAGGAATACAGTTCTATAAACCAGGTATCAACTTCAGTTTCACCAGTAAACCCAGCCTCGGTAACAGCTGTCAACAGCAAATTCACAGTGCAAACTGTATCAAAGCATTAACGTAAAGGAAGGCTATAATTCAAAGAGGCTCAGGGGTTTTCGGAAGCAAGGAAGCATTGGCGGAAACTAATCCGAGATTCACTGTGATTTGGCGCAATGAGTCTCCTTTTATGCTCCTCTATCGAACCCAGAATGTTCTGGAAATTGATCTCATTAACCAATCACGTTACAGCGTCCATCTTTGGTATATCGATAAGGATTTTCTCGCCAAAAAAGTCACCAAGGAGAAAAAAAAATCGCCAAATTCAGCACCAGCCTTATTGGTGGTGGTGGATTTAAGGCCGATTGACTCCGTAAGTGTCCTAAGCCAGAAGGGGGAATGCCCTCCGTGGGGGTCTTTATAAAGGGTCCTTGCTCGTATTTACTCGAGTTTCGGAAGAAACCACGGAAAACTCCGAACGGTTAGGTAGATGAGCGCGACTTGGGATCGAACCCGGCACCTTCCATCTACCAGGTTTGAGCGCGAACCGTTCGGCCGCTGGTGGGCCAATGCCTTATTGGAACTTTTTAATGAGTTTTTAAGGGAAAATCAGTTATTTTAATGCGAAAAAGAGCTAGAAATGCAGAAAATTAACATTTTATCAACTTACCAAGTCTTTTTGAAAGAATCTCTGCAAAAATAAATAGAATTATTTACAAATTCGCAACAGTATGAGATGCTCCTTGTTGCCTTTAAATAATCGATGGAATGTGTTTTGGGACGTTCATCTTCACATTTTTCAAATTGTTGAGTTACATCCTATTTTATTCATTAACAGTTTTGTAATTGCATTTACAGTTCTTTCAGAGAAATGAAAAAAAAAAAAAAAAAAGACCTTCCGGCTTTTTCGGAAGGGTAGGTTGATTTCTTTTTCCTTATCAAGTAGACGTCATTTTGTTTCAAAATGGAGGCTACAAATTATTAATGCACTTGGTAGAAATATTGATGTAGGCTATGCACATATGGAGTTTTAAGCAAATCGGTTCATAAATACACTTTTATGTGAATTTAAAATTTTCAAGTGGCCGGCGCTAGGAAAAAAAAATGGTGGGTTCAGTTGACAAATATAAGAAATGCATTTGTGAGATAAGTCTACAGTACACACATAGTTCGAATTAATTCAAAATCTCAAAAGTCATTGTGTTGAAAAATTAAGTGGCTGCCACTTCGATAAAAAAGGCAGAGAAAGTTGCTCATCTAAGATATCGTTGCAAATTTGAAAATATATATATTTTTTTTTTTGTAGAAATTCTTTCAAAGAGGCTTAGTAAGTTGATAAAATGTTAGTTTCCTGCATTTCTAGTTTGCTTTAGCATTAAAATAGTCTAATTTTACCTTAAAAACGCATTAAAAACATCCAGTAACGCATGTAATGGATTTGGCGCCAAATTTGGCGACTTTTTTGGCGACTTTTGGCGAGAAAATACTTATTATCGATATACCAAAGATGGACGCAATAACGTGATTGGTTCATGAGTTACGTGAATTTTCTAAATTTTTGTTGTTTAAATGATAAATCCATTTTTCAACTTTGATTTGAATTGATTAAGTATTTCTAAAGTTCCAGCAAACACATCGAAGATATTTGAAGCATAGGTTACTATCCAACTGTGGTTTAAATCAGTGCCGTGTTTTAAAAATTATTATTATGGCAAATTTCAAGTGGCAGTCTAAGTGGCTGCGAGTTGTAAAACAAAATAGCAAAACAACTTGCCCATCGAAATCATCCAGTATATTTGTACGATAAGTTCATTGTCCAGTTCTAGTTTAAATTAAATCAGAATTTCAAGAATTATAATTATAAGAAATTTTCAGGTGGCACCACTTGTAAAAAAAAGTGGTGTGAGATGCCTAGCAAACTTATCTGAGATATTTGAATGATAAATCCACTACCCAAATTTGAAGCGAATTGATTCTGTCTTACTAAAGTTACCATAATGAAAAATTTTCAAGTGGCCGCCACTTGAAAATAAAATTGCGGATCAAGTCATCAAGTAAACTAATCCTAGATATTTGAACCAAAAGTTCACTAACCAGCTTTTATTTGAATCAGTTTAGTATTTTAAAAGTTATCGTGATGGAATATTTTCAAGTGGCAGTGTGATTTCAAGTGGTCTCCACTTGAAAACAAAATGGTGGAGCAACTTGGTTAACAAACTCATCCAAGATATTTATAAGATAAGATAAGACACTACTCAAATTTGGTTCCATTTGGAGTATTATTTCGGAAGTTATCATGGTTTTAAATTTTCAAGTGGTGGCCTAATTTCAAGTGGTCCCGCTTAACTTAAGATATCTGCCACTTTATTAAAAATGGCGGATATAGTTTATTAATAAACTTCATTGAGATCCTTATGTGGTCTGTATTTACATCAAAATTCAAATGATTTCGGAATACGCTTTTTACAATTTAAATTTGAAATTTTCAAGTGGTCTCCACTTGAAAACAAAATGGCGGAGAAACTTGGTTAACAAACTCATCTAAGATATTTATAACATAAGTTAAGACACTGTTCAAATTTGATTCCATTTGGAGTATTATTTCGGAAGTTATCATGGTTTTAAATTTTCAAGTGGTGGCCTAATTTCAAGTGGCCCCGCTTAACTTAAGATATCCGCCACTTTATTAAAAGTGGCGCTTAAAGTTCATTAATAAAGTTATTTGAGACACTTGTGTAATCTATGTATACATCAAAATTAAAAAAAATTCGGAATACGCTTTTTACAATTAGAATTTGAAAATTCCAAGTGGTCTCCACTTGAAAACAAAATGGCGGAGCAACTTGGTTAACAAACTCATCTAAGATATTTATAAGATAAGGTAAGACACTGTTCAAATTTCGTTCGATTTGGAGTAATATTTCGGAAGTTATAGGGATTTTAAATTTTCAAGTGGTAGCCTGATTTCAAGTGGTCCCGCTTAACTTAAAATATCTGCCACTTTATTGAAAATGGCGGATAAACTTCATTAATAAACATCGTTGAGACCCTCATGTGACTTGTATTTACAACAAAATTCAAGCAAATCTTGCTTTAAATATGCTTTTTACAATGTCGGTTTGAAATGTTCAAGTGGCTGCCACTTGAAAACAAAAAGTCGGAGCAACTTGGTTAACGAACTCATCCACGATATTTATAAGATTAGTTTACTGTCCAAATTTTTTTCGATTTCGAGTATTATTTCGGGAGTTATTGTGATGACAAAATTTTCATTATAGATAGATAGATAGATAGATAGATAGATCGATAGATAGATAAACGAAGTGATTGCAATAGGTCGATTTCTAAAGAAATCAACCTAAAAATATCTAACATATTATATGTAAGATAGTAAACTACTGAATACGATTTTAGTTTGTATATTTGAAAACAGCTTATGTGCAGCAAGAAATATTAAACACTTTATTAAAACGCAATCCATTAAAATTTAAACACGACGCATTGCTTGTTTAAATTTTTGACGATGTATTCAAGTTGCATTTCGGTGAGTCAGTGTAGTCGAGTTTCCTTACTTCAGTGTCTTAAGGATTGTAAAAATTAAACTGTAAATTATATATATACTAGCAGACCCGGCCACGCGTTGCTGTGACTAAGTTATACGTTGAATTATATTGCAGTAAACTATTTAATACAGTCAAACTATTATTTACGAACAAAGACGAAAACGTTGTAGCCGATGTAAAAACCCACAGGATTGAGATTTGAACCTTAGATCAAAATTTGGAAGCGATTGATAAAAATTTTCGTAGAGTTGATATTAAGCACAAATTAATTTTATTGTAGGGTCTTATAAATTTTAATGGAGAAGTGATATATATTATTTCTAATTCTACTTAGGATAAAAATTCTAAAATGACTAATATATAAATTATATTATATTAAAATTCTATTAAAATAAAAGTATAAAAGAAGCAGACGATTTCAAAAATCAATTTTTATGAATGAGTGAAATATAATATGTCTAAAGCTATTTTGGATTAAAATGCTAAAAAGACTAATATGTAATTTAATTTTTATTAAAATTCTATTAAAATAAAAGTATAAAAGAAACAGACGATTTAAAATCAATTTTTATGGATGAGTGAAATATAATATATGCTATAATGGATAATTTTACTATAAAATGACCTCATCATTTTAAATATTTTAAAGATGGCAACAGCTGTAGGTATAAAAAGGAAAACAATACGGCTAAAACAGAAAAAAAAGTAAAATTGATAAATATTTTAAAACTTTAAAACAGGAAATATTGGACAATTAAAGTAAATACATGTATCATTTTAAATAGGAAAATATTTCGGAAAAGTTTAGTATATTTTAACGAAGTGATGAGAAGGTTTTGAGTATGTTAAAATTTTAATAGTAAATTCAAGTTAATAAAGATGGGAAACATTGAGGATTAAGATAAGAATAATTAAAAAAAAAAAAAAAAAAAAACCTTTTTATATACCGTGCTTTTAAATTTTAATATACTAATAATATACTAATTAAAAGGAAAATGATAAATATTCTATCATAGTTTGAAGTCAAATTTGTTTTCAAATGTCTAAATAAAATATCTGATATAAGGTACTAATATCCCAACAAACACAGACCTATCGGTAGACAGTTGGCCCGATACCGGCTTGCCGTTTTCGGCGGTGTCGTACCGATACCGCTTGCCGAATCGGCTACGTAACTTTTGTGGGCCTTCGGGCGACAGTCGCCCGATTGTCTGGCCCGCTATCGGTCCGGTGCCGGCAAAACCGTCATGGCAGCCGGTGCGACACCGCACCGACACCTAACCGTTTCCTAACCAAACATATGCCGGTAATGGACTGGCATCGGCTTGCCGATGCCAGTAGTTCGGTTTGCAGAAAAAAAAATTCCTGCCCGATTGATCAGTGCTGCCATCTAGTGAAGGAATCGTAAGCTTTCAGATTTACAATTTCCGTATATATTACCCGAAACGAGGACAGAACCCGCAAATCTTTCAACCAGTGGTTTCTCTTTGTACTTGGCTTGCCTTTAACCGCTCGACCGTCGACGCTTGTTAATTTCGTTCTTATTAAAGAATACATTTTCGCTATTGATTATTTTAGATAGATATTGTATACTTTTATGAGATGTTTACAATTAAATTAAAACTTTTAAAGTCAAATATAATCAGAAGAAATATAATTAAATTAGTTTTAAGTTGTGGTTTAGATTAAATAAATTTTTTAATAAAATTATAATCTCAAATAGTAACATAAAAGTATATATTTGAAATATATTACATATTGTTTAAGGAAAATCTTTTGAGTCCAGTGAAATTATTCAACTTTTATCTGTTATTAAAATTTTATTTTGAGTTTAATATTTTAGTAAAGTTTAATAATTTATTATGTATTATCGATTGTAGAAACAATTGGTAGCGAAACTAAAAATATATTAAGTTATAACAACATAAATTTTATCGTTAATTCTGAGATAGAGATTTCATAATTCTTTATTTTTTTATTTTATTTTTTTATTTATTTATTTTTATAATTTTTTTTTTTTTTCAAATTAAGATTGTCAATAAAAGAATAAATGAATTAAATAAAAATGCATGGTTTTTGAAAAAGAAAAAATGATTTAATTAAAAAACGCATGGAAACTTCAATTTTCTAAAATTATAAATGCAAATAAAAAAATTCTCTATTAAATTCATACTTTATATAAATGTAATTAATTTTTATTGTTTTTTTATTTTAGGGTTTTTTATTTTTTTATTTTTTTATTTGAGATTGTTTACGCCTTTTGAGGTTCCCGAAAATCAGTTACAAATATTAGCACGAAGTTCAAATTCGCTATTCTTAATCAATATGAAATGAGGATGGCTAATCTAAACTTTTCATTGAAATTAATCAAATGATTCGCGTACAGGGGTGGCGCCAGCTAGGGGGCTGGGGGGGCACAGGCCCCCCCGTCGGGGAGTCTGTGACCCCCCATCGGGGCATACTCCTAAAATTTCTCGGGGGGGAAAATACAAAATTTTCAGTTTTTCTATTTTTGGTAGCATTTTTCTTTCCTTGTACAAATTTGGAGCACTCTAGTTTTTCCATTCTATATTCAATAGAAGAAAGTACTGGATTCGTAAAAATTTTCAGCTTCCAGTTTTCCATGAATATACACGTTTTGAGAGGTCCAGAACACGTTTTGACCACGATATTTTTAGAAAATGTCTGTCTGTGGCACGATGATCTCCAAAACCACGAGGAGTACTAACAAATGGAATGGTACAAATATTAACAGTAATATTATTAACAGCATTGCAGTTTTTGATAAATACTTAAATAATAAACTCTCTTTATGTAGTGCCCCCCTGTCGGGGAGGTGGCGTCCCCCCGTCGGGGAATTTCTGGTGCCACTACTGTTCGCGTACAGAATATCCAGGAGAGATAAAATATATATTACAAAAATAGTCAAACTTTCTGAAATATACAGTTTAACATCTGTAAACTGCAGTAAACAAAATGAAATTACATATATAATTACGTATGTGCTTATTAGTCATTAAAAGCCTTTTTCGTTGTATAAAATGAAAATCGGGGATTTCTTTTAGTTACAAGTACACGATTCGCCAATTAGTAAATGGTCGCCATATTTGGCAGATATAAGTGAATGGTTGCCATAATCATAGGCGTAGTGTTTGGCGTGTTGTGCTAATGTGTTTATGCCAAATTCTATGGTAACCTCTACATAGAATAGAATAGTCATTTTCGCTAAGTTAAGAGAAGAGAGGGAAGTACGGAAGGACAGAAGTGTAAACTTGTTATCTATTGTATTGATGAACAAAGATTTGTGTTTTTATCCATTTAAAAACCATGTTTCAATACTACGGAATTAAAATAAAGACATATTTTCTAATTAAAATATTTACACAATAAAAGAATTTTTTTTTTTGTGTGACAATTTGCACATGCATTATTACTAACTACAGATGCATAAAAAGTATTGGAATATTTGTGAAATTTTATTTATTTATTTTCCTTT
Organism: Salticus scenicus; assembly: GCA_963930645.1. NCBI lineage: Eukaryota > Metazoa > Arthropoda > Arachnida > Araneae > Salticidae > Salticus > Salticus scenicus. Next base: position 107,617 of record CAWVNO010002749.1, read on the forward strand.
TATTCTTTTATGATTATTATTATTAGAAAAACAATTTTACTTGTTGATATAATGTAAATTTCATACATTAAGAATAGTTTACAGGATAATTTAGTTTTTTTTTTTTTTTTTTTTTTTTTTTCTAAAAGAAAAAAAAAAGTGTTTATCCCTTTTATTCGTTTGTCAGTGTATCTGCATTTTAACATTAATAAATATTTTTAGAACTTCGTGAAACACATTTACCCATTACATCAATACTAACTCATTAATACTTTTACTGTCGTTGCAAAGCATAAAAAATGCTTAGTAATTGAAAATATCACCTTCATGAATATGTAAATTAAACTTTTATGTAAATTTCATTAATTTCTATAATTAATATCCTTTATTGCCTCTGAAAAATGTAAGTTGTTTTCGTACATTCCTCCCAGTGTAAAAATATTAATTTTTTTTTTCTTATAGGAAATATATCTGTTAGATGTAATGTATATGAATAATTTTTTGAGTCCCTGTATAAAAACTACCTTGTATAAAAACTAAACCCTTTTTACAAACTAATACATATGACACTTTCATGAAAATCATCTTTCGATATGCCAAAAAATTTGACTTATATAGACAAGTTTTTTGGAATTCTAAAATTATTTATAGATATGAAAACGCGTACAGACTAACTGGTAATCAAAGTAACAGAAATTTATTAAATTTGTCAAAAATAAATACATTATCTTTTAAACTTTTCTTAAACCATTGAGAAAGAGAATAAATTATATGCATATCAAAATTCAATTTCCTTCTTAATTAGAAAATACATAAAAAACAAGTCATTATGGCTCAGTTGAAAAAGTGTACGATTCTTTTTCTTTATTTACTTTTTGAATGAGCACTATTTTTAAAGATGGCAAGTAAAAAATGAAAATCGTAAAAACATATATTTTGGAGTTTGTGTGTGTTGCTGTTAGGAATTTAACAACACAATGTCTATGTGATTCTGTAGCGAATCTTTCTAAAGAGTCCAAATTCTATTGTATAGGATATATGTTGTGTAGGGATTATGGCAGATTGACAACACATGGATTGCACTACACGATCTTCACAGAAAACTCGAAACTCACACTAAACTCTGTGTCAACGAGCCTGACTTGGGATTAAACCATCGAACATGCTCCTTTCCGTCTACCAAATTCCAGATCAAATCTCCACTCTGAGGTGCGTCAAGCTAAACAATTTGTTATATGTAAAAATGATCCCTGTAAAAAAGTTATCACTAAAAAGCTTTTAAATTCCTATAAATTAATAATACAATTGTGAAATATATATAGGGACGAGTAATAAATTGTAAATAAAAATATTTAAAATTATCGAATCATTTGCTTTTATTTTGATTTTCTGAACTACTGCTGAAATCTAAAGGGCCTAATTTATGGCAAAGGTAACTTAATGTTTATTCATGTTCAGCGAAAACCATGGAAAACTAAGATCGGCTAAGCAAACGAACGTGATCTGGAATCCATTATTGCATTTTACGTCTATTAACTTAGAAAGTAGAATTTCTGAGCCACTTGTGCTACCTATTTATTAGGAACTCACAGCGAAGTGTTTAAATATTAAAAAAAAATATTACTGTTATATTTTTCAAAACAGGACCCGGTTAAATTAATGTGTATGTATCTATATCTATCTATATATTATATAGATAGATATAAACCCCTGGAAAATAAATTTTCGGTTTCTAAAACAGGTTTCTTTTTAACACGCTTCTATTAGCTTCTCCTGTATGTATGTATGTTTGTAACTGCTCTTGGAGCAAACAAAATATTTATATTGTAAAAAAATACTTTCACTACGTGAACGATGTGGCGTCGAGGTAAGGCTCCGCGCTGCGAACCTCAAGGTCTGGCGTTCGATCCCAGACAGGGGAGATTTTTTAAAAATGGTTTTTGTTTCATTCCAAGTTATTTTAATTAAAGATTTAAAGTAATGTAAATATTATGGTGTGTCACTCACACGATTTTCTCTTACCCTGCATTTTAATACTAAGATAGATATTTTGTGCTTCTTTAGTTCACATTTCTGTAAAAGCGTGTTCTTTAATTTTTTAAAACTATAATATTATTAGTGTTTCTATTCTATTGATTAGAAACATTAAAAAGAAAAAAAAAAAAGAGAGAGAGAGAGACTATTTGTTCTTGCGATTTTTTTACATTTTTATTTATTTATTTATTTTTTTTTTTTCACACTGGAGGGTAAAAAAAAAAAGCGAGTTGTCACCATTTCTGTAAACCAGCTGGAATTTTTCATTGTAAGAAATAGTCTATTACAGAATACAAAAAATTACAAACACTCCTAGTTTCATCTAAATAAAATTTGACGAGTCTGTGTTACAACTAATTTATACATTGTTTTGCTCATTCTAATAATTGATAAATGCAAAAAGTTTGGTAAAACGGTTGTCTGTAAAAGGGAAAATATTAAAAAGAAAAAAAAAAAAAAAAAAAAAATATATATATATATAAATACTTCATTTTTTTTCAACATATTAAAATATTGTCCAAATTAAAATGAGAATTAGTAATGAAGCATATACTCTATTCAGAATCATACATTTGCGCATAATTTCAGCTTAATCGAGTGATAAGACACATATTACATGGTAAAAAAAAAAAAAAAAAAACTAAACAAATTAACCTGGGAAAAAGGTTAAAATTGGCAACAATAACTTATGAATGAGTAGCGTAGTAATTTTTATTATTACGTTTTTCAGTGAATTTATGAAAAAGTTCATATTTTGTTTTTATCTTTAAAGTATTGCTGGGCTTAAAATGAAGCTTGCGATGATTGTAAAGATCCAACTTCTAAAAATAATTTTTTTTGTATTAAATGTTGACAATTTAGACAAATGTCGTCTTTTTTTTTTTTTTTTTTTTTTTTTTTTTTTTTCAACTATATCACTGAACTGAGTCACTGAGTCCGCGTGATTAAATATTACTTGTATATTATTTTTTATCCTCGCGTATTTTATTGTCACTATCGTATCGTTTGTACAAAATATAATCGTAATTGGTACACGTTAAGCCGCTATCAGACGAAAGACTGTATAAACTGCATTAGCCTATAGTTCAGCATAAACCGGTTTTTCAGGAGGAAAACTGACGAAATACCTTCGTTTGATACTTTTGCCTATCGTATAGTCTTCTTTCACGCATTTTCGACTGTTTAAATCTTATATTATAGTTGTTAGCCTGAACTCCTCCAATCAGAGCGCAGGAAGCAAAAGGCAAAGAATAAACATCATCTCCATTCCATTACTCGATCTATTTTTAGCGATGTATCGCCAAACATTGCATTCCCTCTTTACATTTTGTGGATTTTGTTCGTGCTGAAAAACAACCCTGTATTCGGAGAAAGGGTGTCGTTCGGCAGGTTTGAGATGCAATAGCTTATACTTCAGAAGATACGGTCTTTCGTCTGATAGCGGCTTTAGAGAAATATTATATAGACTAGCGGGCTTCGCCCGTGTAAACCAGGTGAAATCTGGATATCGAATTTTTGGACCAAACGCAATACTTGCATTACCTACGGGTAGTAAGGTAATGGAAGTAAAAAAAAGTAATTATTACATGGAATGTAAGCTGTTGAAAACATGCTACTTCTAATAGAGTAACCAGATGCATGATTCCTCTAATTTGGTGACTCTCATAGTTAAAAATTATATTTAATCCATTCTTCAGATTTTTTTATTTTTAACTTACAAGAGAAGTATGAATCAGTAAAATCGCTATTGAAACCAAACCAAGCTTCAATTAAAGAGCATGGTCGAAAACATAGGGTACAATAGAAATTTGCCGCAACAACCTCCATGGGGGCGACATATGACCCTCTAATAGTTTTAGCTATTTCTATAAAAGCCAACAAAACACACATCGTAATAAGAACGAATGGTGCTGTGATAGCTCCTCGGATCGAGTCCCCGCAAAGGCGTTTTGTATTTTAATTTTTTATTTAAATTAAAATACTTATTTTTTACATTTTTAATTAAATTAAATCATTATTATAACAGAAAATATTAATTATATTAAGAAGAACTTTTTTTTTCCTTCTTCTTCTTCTTCTTTTTTGACTATTCCAGTTAATAAAGTATTGACCATGAATTAATGAAATATATATTTTTATTTATAAAAAAGAAAATAATATTTAAAGCTACAAATATAGTTTCTAATTTATAACAGTTATGATTAAAAGTAGAAAACTCATGAAACAATATGTATTTTTCACAATTAGAACAAGAAATACAAAAAGATTGATCAGAATTGTATGAATTACGATTTTGTTTACCGTCAATTATTGTTCATTACGAACATTTTGTTAAATATTTGGCTTTTCGTCGAGATTACTAGATTTGTAAAATACATATTTACCCAGATTTTGAATTTTTTGAGATGTAAACTAATTACAAATTAGTAAAATTATTTTGAGAAAATTTGTCATCGTGTTCAATATTATTATCAGTTCTTCCAACACCACTAATTATAACAGTTGTTTAATGAACCATTTGAAATAAAAGTTAAATGTGACATCGAATAGTTAAGCAACAGCTGTTGTTCATTCAGGATTTTTTATGCAAAAAATTGCATGAATAAATAATACAATTGAGAACAGACGATTAACTCTTGATACTAATGTCGTCGTTAAAAAATAGTAATTAGAAATTTATATAAAACTTAATCATAAACAAAATTTTATCTGAAAGTAATCATTAACAAAATTTTATCTGAATGTAAGCATTAACAATATCTTATGTAAATGAAATATAAAAGTATTTCCTGTTAAATTATTAATTTCTTTAAATTTATTAAATAAATAAATAAATTGGTTAATAATTGAAAAAATTATTAAATTCCCAGCGCTGATAAAAAAAAAAAAAAAAAAAAAAAACCTTGTTTTAATATAATTAATATTTTTTCTTAAAATGATTTAATTTAATTAAAAATCTAAAAAACAACTATTTTAGTTGAAATAAAAAATTAAATACAAAACGCCCTTGCGGGGACTCGATCCGAGGACCTTCGCACCAGAAGTCAAACATGTTATCACAGCACCATTCGTTCTTGTTACGATCTGTGTTTTGTTGGCTTTTATAGAAATAACTAAAACTATTATGGGGTTGTTCCAGCAATTTTCTACTGTACCCTATTTTTTCGACCAAACTCTTTAATTTAAGCTCGGTTTGGTCTCAATAGCAATTTTACTGATTCATACTTCCCTTGTTAGTGTATTAGTAATTATATTCTTTATTCTTTTTAAAACGATTTACAAGCAGCGTGACAATAAAAATTTACTTTATTTTATAAATTAAAAACATTTTGCATGATTTTTAGATGAATTATTAACTTTCATTTAGATTCAGGTTTTGGGTGGATTCAGATCGGGTTGCCAAAAATTCTTTAGTGTGGGTACGGGTCAGTTTTCGGGTCGAATAAAAAATTTTTGTCGGGTTGATTCAAAATTTAAGTTTGGTTAAATTTGGTCCATTAGTTTATGAGATACAGTCCCCACATTTTTTTTTAATATACACACGAACAGAACGACACGCATTTTCTATAAATGTTCACATCATGTTTAGGGCATCGCAAAACGTAAGTCCAATACAGATTTTAAACAGAATTTTATTATTATTATTTATATATATGTTTACCTGTATTTTTTTATATATGCCCATCTGTATGTGCTTAAAATTTTGTGGCAGATGTATATCTTAAAAACCAATACACAGAATTTGATAAAATTAATATTTTAATGCATCTTCATCAAAATTAGGGCCTATTAATTTTTGTTGAATATGTGAAATTTGCCAACAGGTGGTTTGACTTTACCAGGCCTGCAATTTTTAGAAATATTTATCTTCTCTTACATAATTTATAAACTTACAAAACCGGATACATCAAAGGACTGCTATAAATAACTATGCTGATAGACTGTGCTGTTACATTACTTACAAACTTTGAATAAACACCATAAAATGCATTAAACTCGCAACAATTGTTTCGGTTCGAAAAACACACGACCCTTCATCAGGCGAATAAAGTAAGCACGAGTGCTACAGTCAAAGCGGCAACGTTGCCGCTCAGTAGGGTACGGATGAGAGTTCTAGCTCAGGTGGGGGGTGCATTGGTGTGCAGGCAAGCAGTGCGGGTGCCGCACCACCGCCTGAGGGGTGTGGATGAGTTGGTATTGACCTTGAGACATCCTCTGACTTAATTGTGAAAGGCGATGAGGGTGTTAATTAATTAAGCTTGTTAATGAGGAAATTTTAATGAATGGCGTAAAAGATGAGGAGGGTTTTAAAAAGAGGTTATTTTAGTCTTGTTTTAAAAGGAAGGTTATTGTCTGTGAAGGATGTGTAATTACAAAATTTAAAAAGAAATAAGAAAAGAATTAGAGAGATCCGACTGAGATTCGAACCTGACATCTTGTAGTGTGTGTGTGTGTGTGTTTGGTGATTTTTCTATTATATGCCTGCACAGATCTTTTCTTTAACCTGTGCAAACATATATTTTTTGAAACTCGTTTGAAGAGTTTCTTTTTCTATGAAACCCCCAAAAGGGGATTTCTTATTTTATTTTTGTAAGGGGACCCACCATCCACCCGCCGCATTTGTGCGACGCCCCAATTTTTTTTATGATCTTCTAATTTTCATTCTTTCAAGTTTCAGATTTTTTTTTTTTTTTTTTTTTTTTTACAATTTTTCTGTATTAAATAAAAAAAAAATTCTGATAATAAAACACATTTCAACTGTACGTACCCGTTACACTGTTTATAACCATTAACTTTTAAATTTTGTTTTAAAAATTAAAAATCCAATTTAAATTGCACTTCGAGCAATTTTCATTTACACCCTAAAAGATATCAGAATTTTTTCAGTGACTCTAACCATATCATATTCTACAGGAAATATGCTTTTCTGCATTTAAAAAATATAATGGTAAATTAGTTATGTTTCAAGTAATATAACGATATTAAATAATTTTTAAACAAAGTGATATTTTTAAATTATTTTGGAAAATCACTTAATCAAACTAGTAGCGCTATTTAAACCAACAATTTGAGTTGTGGAAGGAAGGAGGGGAGGGACATATCGAAAAAACTGCTTTTATGGCTTTACTTTTAAAGAGAAAACTCAAAATAAATTTCTTTTGTGTAGCCCAGTTTGTTATATAAAATCTCACATGACCGCTTCGGCTTGAACGGAAAAAGGAATTTTGGAGTTAATTAATTGTTCGTTTGAAGTTGTTTTTTCAAGATGTGAATTTTAAGGAAAGGGCTCTCCTTCGAGTAATAGATGCAAGCCCTGAATACATTAAAGAACCATTTACGCCAATAACGGCATTTTAATGATTTAAATGTGTGGCTGTCCATTTTAATATGATATATATATATATATATATATATATATATATATATATATATATAAATTATAGAGTTTTTAGAGGAGCGCCTAACAACTTTGCTACAACGCCCTATGAAATTATTAGTAAAGCCGTCCTTTTCGCTTGGACTTCCGCGTAGGTGCGTAGGGCCCATAATAGCATATAATTTGAAATTTTTTTTTTAATAATTAATTAAAATTGTATAAATTTTTATAGTTAAATTAAAGATGTTTCATGCCGTTATGGCATTGATATAGAGCTCAGCTTGTTGAAGTTATTATAAATGAATTCGCCCATACTATTATTTTTCATGCGGGCATTTATACTGGTGCCATATTTTCATATCATAATAGAGAAGAGAGTTAAATATAGTAAAAAATAAAAATGAAGTTACTTGAACTTCGGTGTGCCAATCGGCGTCCTTAAAATTGATATAGCTCCTAAACTTGAACGTATTTGTAAGGGCAGGCGCCCTGTGTCCTTCTCGTTCTCTTTCACATGATTCTGTATATTGAACCCTTAATCCCTTATTATAACATATATATATATGTGTGTGTGTGTGTGTGTGAATAGTAAAAATTATGAATATTTTTATGATTAAATTATGTGTGTTTTTAGTGCGCCCGTAACACTGTTTTTGCGCCCTTCCTAAAGTACTCATTAGAATGAATGTCAGTTATCTTCTCATCAATTTTTGTGCTGGTCGTAGTTTGTGTTTCCCGTACAATGTAATATTATAGTTGAATAATTATCAGTAATACTTTATAGAAAATTTTTAATAGAAATTTAGATTTAGAGCTGTCATCATCATCATCATGTAGTAAGAAGGTTGGATATATAAATAATCAAACATTTAAAACAATTGATAACTTAATTAAGAACGTTTTTAGGGCGAGATTGCTTTCGCGTCCTTTTCATTTAATTTATTAGAATAAAATACCCTTAATTTCTCCGACCTGACACCTGAGTACTGTACTATTCCATTCACACTTTTCGTTTTCAGTATCCATGCAATTAATTTTCCAGAGGCAATATAGTGTCTCGTTTCCTATTCTTCCTCTCTGCCCCTTGCACTAATGACTCATGACTGGATGATCTACAAATGTTATTCCTATGATTTTCATCTGTTTCATTCTGTTCACAGACTGGTTAGTGAAAAAGGGAGTAGTATTTTTACGGTACGGCCTCTTCGGATATGGATTTCCAAGTATAGGAGAATGAAAATTCTGAGTTTGGGGATCTAGATAGCCCAGGGCACTTTCTTTTTCTTTTACTAACTTCCCTCTTCACTTCCTGAGAAGAATGAAAAAGGAAAGGGCGCTCTATAGAGGCAGTAGTTGAGGAAATTGTTTACATGTATTTATCTCAGTTTCATAGAAAACAACTGTTTTTCTTTTTTCGTAAAAAGGAGATAAAAACTGATCTTGTTCTCCATTTTTAAAAACGCGTTCCGTTTTTGCGGAGGATAATTTAGCAAAAATTTAAGTGACTGAGGGCGCCAAGAAAACCTCAGGCAGAGGGCGCAGGGGGACAAGTCCCCCTGTCCCCCCGGGCCAGCACGGGCCTGCCCCCCATGGATTGAACGCATAGACCTTATATAAGGTCTATAATTGAACGCCCCCTCTGAATTTCACCTGAATTTTGCTTGTTCTAAAAATACCGAACACCTTCCCTTCAGCAGAAGACTATATCAGAATAGGAGACAGGTTTTTACGTTAATTTCTGCTTTAAGATTCGCCTTCATAAATAACATGAATATTGATTTCTTTTATAGTAAATGGGACATTATGCATTTGAAAATTAAAAACATACGCTTCTTAAAATAATGGGAAAGTTTTTAAAACTGGGTTTTTAAAGTTTTTGCAACTGGGAAAAACTAATTTTCATAATTTTTTCCGTTATTTGGATTTAAATATTGCTTATATATTATTTTTTATCCTCGCGTATTTTACTAATGATTCGTCAGAAAATTTAAAAACATGGTATATAAAAGTTTTTTTTTTTTTTTTTTTTTTTTTTTTTTTTTTATCTTATAATTATTTTGTTTCAAAATCATTTTGAATGCCAGTTAATTTTAGCAGGAAAATACATGTTAATTTCTATATTTTTGCCGATTTTTACCGTTTATCCACCGTCTTTCCAAATGTATATCCCACATTTCCATGAAGTTTGAAGGGGCGCTTGAACGGTATTTCATAGTATTTTCTTAATTTTTGTATTAAATAATAACTTACGTTCACTTTATAAGTGAAGGTAAAGTGATCACAGTGAACGTGTTAATCAGAAATTACCAGTTTTTTTTTTTTTTTTTTTTAGGACTGAGGGCTAAGTATCAGTCTTAATCTGCGGATTTTTTCGATACCAGTTTTACGATAGTTGGACATTTATCGAAAATATAATTGAATACTTTGACAGCGATGTTATAATTTGAAAAAAAAAAAAAAAATAATAATAATAATAATAGTCCTCCGTCCTAAACTAAATTCTGCTTTTACCAGAATTTCATCAATTTTTTTATTTATTTATTTATTTATTTATTTATTTATTTTTTTTTTTTTTAAGAAAAAGAAAAAAATAATAATAATCAGTATCGAAACCATAGATATAGTAATATATAGATCTATCATTCATCCCCATGTTATCTTGCAAAGATTTTTGATGCCGAAAAACAAAACCTTTGGAATCAGACATTAAGTGGTATTGAAAACGAGAAAAAAAAAAAAAAAAAAGAAAAAAAAAAAAAGAAAAATTAATTTGAAACTGCATCTAAAGTTTTTCATTCACTTTTAGTAAATAAATTATTCATAAATTTTATTTGCTAAACTGTGTTTATTCCCGTGTGTATTCACTCGGGGAAAGATGGCCATATTTTGGTAAAATCGCTTCTTTCACGAGTGAAAAGGAATCATTTTTTTCTCCCCAATGATCAATCTATATCTTATTACTCTGTAGAAAACGTTTTTTTTTTTTTTTTTTGTTTTTGTTTTTGTTTTTGTTTTTTTTTAAATAATTTTGAATTTGGAAATAAAACGTCCGAGTTATTTCGGTGCCAAATTTCAAATCTCGTCAAAGGAGTCCTATACTAAAGCTTTTTTTTTTTTTCATTTATTTTTCATTTATTTTTCTTTTTTTTTTTTTTTTTTTTTTTTTCAAATTATATATATATATATATATATATATATATATATTTTTTTTTTTTTTTCAAATTATATATATATATATATATATATTTTTTTTTTTTTTTTTTTCTGAATATATTAACAAGAAAAATTACCAAATAGAAATTTTTTTTTAAATTACTTAAATATTCAACTAAAATCACAAAAATATGATAGTTAAAATTTAAAAATTTAATTATTATTTTATTTACCTACTTAATTTTTATTTTATTTTATTTTATTTATTTATTTTTTAGCATTACAAGTCACGAACAACTGAACATTTCTGCAAATTAACGATGAAATTGAAAAAAATCATAGTATAAAATAATATTATTTTAGTTCTAATTTTTAACTTAAAACTAGGAAAAGAGAACAATGAAAAAAAAAAAAAAAAAAAAATTGAAAATGAAGAACAAGTTATTTTATTTTTAAAAAGTTTTTTTAAATAGTACGAGTCGCGAGAAATTAAAGGGCACTGTAACTTTAAAGAAAGGCGAAAATATACTCGATATAATAAATCACGTTGATTATACCAGCTCTAAGTTTGATATTCCTGTGATTCAAAAACATGAAACATTAAAGTAATGAATTTGTGGCTGTGATTACAGCTGCATGAGTTAAATGCCTAAAAGTTACCGGAACCTCCCAAATAGAATAGATCATATTCTGCGTATACTGTTTTCAGATAATGTTCTAATAAACTTTATAACATTTTACAAAGCACTAAAGAAAGTTTTATAATATTTAGATTTTTTTTTTTTTTTTTTTTAATTTTGTATAATAAATGAAAAATAAAATAAAAAACACTTGGGAAAAAATACGTGTAAGTATAACAAAAGCACAATTTTGAAAAATTCAGCCAAGCACAACATTTTCACTTCTGCTACACGGATAAGATAAAATAATAAAGAATCCTTCATATCTAATATTTGTAGACGAATTTCGTTAAGTTTTAACTTTTGTCTGTCTTCTACATAAAGACTACTATAAAAAATATTCATAGTAAGAATAAGATAATCTGCAATAATTTACTTTCGTGCAAAAAAAAGTGGCTAAAAATGGTACTTACCTCTTATATATTTACAGCAAAAATATATAAAATTGATAACACTTATCATTTAAACCTTTTTATCTTGTTAAAGTAAAGTCATTTTAAAATCGTTATTTTAAAAATAATTTCAGATTGATATTGATCATTAAAATTTTTAATGTGGCCATTTTTTCTTAAATTCCTTACCCATATGCATGGGAGAGAAAGTCAATTCTTCGAAATTTGCGTTAAAATTAAAACGCGTTAAAATTCTTGCGTTAAAATTACGAAATTTACCTTAAAATTTGCGTTAAAATATTTTGCGTTAAAATTAAAATTACTCATTTTGAGGTCCTCGGAATACAGAAATTACGTTTTCAACTCTTTCTTTCATTTCATTTTCATTTTTATTATTATTATTTTTCCTTATTATAATTAAGTTTTAACATTATGATTTCTTTTATAAAATAATTAAAATTTCATAAATAGTAAATACGTGAATAAAGGAATAAAAAAGGGCTTAATTTTCTTTTTGAATACCTAAAAGGATCCTAAAACATGTAAAAGATTCTAATATTCAACCCTCTTAAAATAATAAATTGTGGTCTAACGGTGATATATCATCAATATCAAATAAAGATGAAATGTGTTCGAAACATATAATGTGTTACTCTATATGGCATAATTTCCGCCAATTCCAGTATATGCTGGCAAGTAGCAATTCGCAAATTACCCATCCTTCCGTTACGCAATTTTCGCTTACCCATTTTTCCGTTACCCTTTTTTCCACTTACCCATTTTTCTGTTTCCCATCTTTCCGTTATCAATTTTTCCTTTACCCATTCCGCCTCCCATATGTTTGGTTAGGAAACGGTTAGGTGTCGGTGCGGTGTCGCACCGGCTGCCATGACGGTTTTGCCGACAACGGACCGATAGTGGACCAGACAATCGGGCGACTGCCGCCCGAAGGCCCACAAAAGTTACGTAGCCGACTCGGCAAGCGGCATCGGGACGTCACCGCCTAAACCGGTAATGGCCCGGTAATGGGCCGGTAATGGGCCAACTGTCTGCCGATAGATCTGTGTGTTTGTTGGACTTAATATTTTGAATTCAAAAAGTAAAATTTTGTATTAATTTAGCTGTAATACTGTATTATATAATAGACATTTATGACACTAATTGTTATGAAAAGCCAGAAATTTATCAGGTATTTAATCTTTAAATAGAAATTAACCTAGTACTTTTTTTTAATACTTTTTTCTATTATGTACAGTACAAAGCAGGTGCTAATTTCCGCTTCCCCTATTTTCTACGAAAATAATGCTTATCTCCCCCCCCCCCCTTATTTTCCATTACAACAACTGGTATATGGAAATCTTTGGACATGGTTAAAACGAATGCCGGTAAAAATGGCGCCGGTAAAAATGGCACCTGCGATTTGCGAAATGTTAAAATGAAAAATGATCGCATTATTGAAAAAAATTAGGAGATAGAGCTTTGTTTGGTCGACATTTGATAGCCTTCAGAAACATTTCTGTACGTAATGAAATGCTAAGTTAGCACAATATTTGAGCTAACTCCCAGCTAAAAAAAAAAAAAAATTCTTAGGAAAAGAAAAATTAATTTATAAAATAAGAAAATTTCTTTTAAAAAGTGCATTACGGAAAAACTCAATTTTAACTTATTGAATTATATTTTTCCAATATTTATACAAAAATAAATGATAATAATTATTATTACGATATAATAATACTGTACATTTGTCATCCTTCTCTCTTGTATACCAGAAGATAACGAAGGATAATTTCTAGGAAGGAAAAAATTATTTACTTATTCTCGTGGTATCTTCTGGGTAAAGATAATAGGCTCCAATAAATTCAAACAAGAGCAATTAAAAAAAATGTTTATATTATATTATTTATTTAAATAAATATTTATATTACACAAATAAAACTTGTCTAATAAAGAAAAGCAAATAAATACACAAATAAAAGCAAGTCTTGCTTTTGCATCCAAGGCAGTAGCATATGTTTTTTGCACCTGATGAAGAAAGGCCAAGTCCTTTCGAAACCGGTTACGCTGGATTGAATTTTATGGTCTGTGAAAAAGTTTTAAAGTTTAAATATTGAATATACACCATATTTTTATTTAGTTTTGTCTTACCTGTAAAATTTTCAAAATATTTTCACATTTAAATGAAACATAAGTACTTCCAAAAGAAATCGAAAAATCTCATGCCATCAATAACTTATGATAGAATAAGCTGAACAATTTGTTCTGGTATGCAAAATGTTTTTTGAAAAACAAATTTATTCCTGAAAAGCTTTCAAAAAATTGAAACAAACAAATATTAATGATTATCAGAAAGCTTTATCGACAAATTATACAAATGTGAATAGTCAAAATCATTTAGAATTTGTTTTCTGATTTTCTGAAAAACCTGCGAGCGCAACTGATGTCTTTATGCTTTTTGGGGGGATATTATCTCGGCGCAACTGATGCCTATGAGGATGAAGGCCCTAGGCGCAATTGAATAGTACCTCCTATTCTTAAGCGCAACTCAATAATACCGAGGTAGGGCTGATAACCTGCAAGGAGGAGGGGGGGGGGGGAGAAACATTCAGAAGCAAGCATTCCGGACTGGCTGAATTGGCAAGTATAAAAGTAGCCAGGATTTCTTTGAGAGAAAGAAAACTGACAACTTGTACACCTTCGTCCCACTCTCTCCTTTAATTGCATTCTAGGGACAGGATGTGAAAAAAAAAAAAAAAAAAAAATCTCACAACTTCATAGGCATTTTGTAAACTTGAAGGTTTATTACTCACTTCCTTTGGGTAAATTTGAATAGTGTACCAGAAGATTTTCTTTTTTCTTATCATTCTTATTCTTAATCATTCTTATAATTCTCTTCTTGCTGTTGAAGAGAAAAAGCAGTCCCCCCCCCCTTTCTTTAACTGTTTACAAAAATGCCATCTTTATTTAGAAAACGAAAGACTGTCTTTAAAGGTTAAAATCCAAATTTTAATGAATTTTCCTGAATTTCTACATTTTTAATTATCTTTTAAAATTTATCCTACTTTTTAAAATTATTTTAAATTTCATTAAAAATTATCTTAGTCGAACAAATGTAAAGGAAATCAAGAAAATTAATTTGATTTTTAATAATAATATAATCCTTTATTATGTATTAATGTGTTAAAACAAATTTTCAGTTGTACGATTTTTTCATTTGTACGTTTTTTTGGAACAGTCCCTTAAAAAACGTATAAACGGTGCCACCCCACTGAAAAAGAAGTCACGAGAAAAAAGTCACCGGAAAGAAAGTCATGCGGGAAAAAAGTCACCATAAAAAAGTAATAAAAATAAAAATGCGTTTTAAAAGCTTGTAAGAATGTTTTAGAGTGAGTATGGGATGAGTACACATGTTTAGTATAAAAACTGAAAACTATGTGAAATAAAGGCAGTATTTGAAACAAATGAAACTCAAAAAAAACAAAAAAAAAACTAAGAAGGAGCAGAGGCCACTACGGCCTAAGGCTGGTGGAACAGGATAAATAAGTATATTTATTATTAGGTTAAAAAAAAAAATAATAATAATTACCGTTGATTACAAATAAAATTTATATGAACTAAATCAATCATATATATTATGAGTTAAAGAATTAAAATAATGACTTATTATTATATATGTGTGTACATATAATATATGTGTGTGTGTGTATTAAATAGATGCTTTTGTAAGATATATATATATATATATATATATAAATTATATATTCAAATATAAAAATTTAATTTTTTGAAAATTTTATTTAAAATAAAAATTTATTGTTTAAACTAAAAATACAAATTTATTAATTTTTAATTTCTTAATGTATAAGAAGTTTTTAATTAAAAAAAAAAAAAAAAAAAAGAAAAAAAATCTTATAATGTCGAGTACATAGATTAATTAACTAGCACACAAACGGATAAACCATATCAGTTTTATAATTTATAGATTTCTTACACCTCAAAATGTATAGAAATGTAAAAAAAAACAAGGATGAAAATTTTTATGATTGCCTTAAGATCCCCATACCTATATAGCATGATGAGTAATGAAATATATACACAGATTGATAAATATTTATATATATATTTCTTTTTTTTAATGAAGATTGCTTTAAAAATATCATATGCGAAAGTTTAAAAATGTAATTGATTTATTTATATAATAAAATAATTTAGTATTATAAAAACAACTTTTTCTCTATATTACCTGATAATAATTTGAAAATAATGAATCATATGTGTTTTTGGTATTTTTAATTAAATTTTTTTCTTCATATTTTACCCCTATTTAATTGATATGATACAAAACAAAATATATTACTTGATTGAAAAATAAATAAATAAATAAACTTAATGCTTTATATTAAAATTAACTTTTCTAGCTATCACTTACTAATATTCCTTTTAGAGTGTGGCTGGATAACAGATTTGCAAAATAATAAGAACAATTCATATTAGAATAGAATATTAAAAAAATATTAAATAGAATATTGAAAGTATTAAAAGAAAATAAATAAATAAAAATGGATTTTAAAAGCTTATAAGAATGTTTTGAAGTGAGTATGTGATGAGTACAAATGTTTAGTATAAAAACTAAAAACTATGTGAAATAAAGGTAGTGTTCAGACAAATGAAATTCAAACACAACTAAGAAGGCGGGATAGACAAGTGTTACCAGTGCTTAACTTTCACCAAAATTCTGCAGACCATATCATAAATAAGAAAAAGTTAAAGGGAAATTATTTTTATTATTAGGTTTATATATATATATATATATGTGTGTGTGTGTGTGTGTAATTATTGATATTTATAAACCAAATTTATATGAACTAAATCAGTCATATCTATTATGAGTTAAAGACTGATGATTTATAGCTATGATTTATAATTATGAGATCATGATTTATGATTATATAGATCTGCATGTATGTATATATAAATACATATAAATAATAACTCCATTTTCGCTGCATCTTAATATGAATATATATATTTGATTTATTACCAGACGTTATTTCTTGCCTTTAAGTTTACGTGTATCTATAAATACACGTAAATACATGGATATCTGCATATCCACGTTAAAAAGGATCCCCCCTATCCTCACAAAAGAATCTAAATTGGCTGAGAAAACTGCTGTTAGTAAAATTTGTCAATAAATTAAACAAGATGTGTGAAAAGGGCGGTATGAAAAATGTGAAGGCACAGAGCCTTCCCCTTGGAATAGGAAACTATCTTTGCATGGGTCCGAATTCCGAATCCTTGGAGATTTCAAAAGAACAGATAACACCTGGCTATCATAGAGAGATAATTCTGAGAAAGCTTTTATTGAGAGACTAGAGATGAGTACGTTAGAACCCAGTCCTGTCGGTATGCGACAAAAAAAGCTATTACTGACCGGATATTGTTAATTTGAATAGAAATAAGTGATATACATAGTGTATGCAGTTCTATATGGGTGGTTTTAAGAAAAAAGACAAAATTATTCTACAAGTATGAAACAATCGAATACATGAGTGTGAAAGAAAAATAAAACCCTGAATATGAGATACAATATTTTTATTTTACAGTTTAATTTACAGTTATAATAAAAAATTAACTTTAAAAATTCACTCTGAAAATTTACCCCTACTCTGCGGCTTATGAAATAATAAGAGAGGGGTGGGGCAACTGCTTTAATTTAATATAATAAAGAGTTTTTCAAGTAAAACAATAACAATAATACTAAAACTCATAAGATATATATAAAAAAAAAAAAGACAAAAAGAAAAGATAAAAAAAAAAAAAAAAATGAGTAATAGAAATTTGCTTAATAACCATCTAACCCCCCCGCCCCTCCAATATTTATGTATATATATATATATAAATAAAGAATTATTTCCTTTATTAATTGCTCCCTAAATTTCATAACGCCAAAGGCTTTAATTTTGAAATTTCGAAAAGAAATATTTAAACTTATTTTTATTTATTTATTTATTATCATTTTAATTGCTTTCTAAAATAAAAGGTGATATGTTAAAAAAAAAAAAAAAAAAAAAAACAGAATTCGGAAATTTCTTTTTCTGAGTGCGATATCATTATAATACGAAGCAACAAAAGTCTCATAGCATAGGATAACAAGGAAAAAGAGTAAGAGAAAATTTGACTACCAAGCCCTTTTAAAGAAATTATTGAAGTCAACTTAGACACATTCCTGTTATTTAATTCGTCTCTAAAAATGTCAAGGGAAAAGTATAATTAAATTTTTAGCTTAACGGCCCTCTTCACTTACCGCCGCCGGAAGCCGGATCCAATGTTATTCTATAAGGAAATTTTCTTTACAAATAACTTATTAACTAATCTATATTTTTAAATTCTGTTTTCACATTCAGAAAATTCCAAACTGTTAAATTGACGGACCTTTTTTAAAAACGTATTTTTTTTAATTTTTAATGTTTTATTTTGAAATGGCAAAATGAAAAAAATTCACATATTGAAAATTCGTATTTTGCAGTTTCAAAATAAAATATAAAAAAATAATTAAAAAAAAAAAAAATCCGTCCATTTAACAGCTGGGAATTTTCTGAATGTGGAAACAGAATTTAAAAATGTGTATTAGTTAATAAGTTATTTGTAAGAAAAATTTCCCATAGAATAACATTAGTTCGGCTTCTGGCGGCGGTGAGTGAAGAGGTCCCTTAAGACGAGCAGTTTATTAAATGATGTCATTGGAACGTCATAAATTCTGCAATGTTACGATCTTCTAATATATGAAGGATTAAAACAAGAAATTTAATACAATTCCGCTAATATTTTACATAATATCAATTCAAAAAGTTTATAATCAAATAAATTTAATATAAATTTCTTTTGTAAAATGATGTTTCCAATAAATATAGATGAAATCTTTCATTTTTACTCTAGAAATGGATAACTACTTACCTGTTGATAACTTTCCTTAAAACATATTATTCGAATTTAATGCTATTTTTGGTGCTTAAAAATAATAAAAATTCTTTTCAATAGATTCAACAATAATATAGGCTGTAGGATTTTTGAGACCGGTTGACAACGGTAGAGTCTTAGGCATATGGGTGGAATGCCCTCCATGGAGGTCTTTATAAGGGGCAGGGTTGGCAAGGTTTCGGACACTATGGTGAAAACCACGGTATAAACCATGGTTTTTACCGTACTGTCCAAAACCTTGGTGTCTTAAATTGTCCTAAACTGTCCAAAACTATATTTTTTAGTAGAAAAATATTTTATTAAAAATATGCAAATATTTGAAAAAATTACAAAATTATTATAATTATTGTTGTTTTGTAACATTTTCCAGTATATTCCATAATGTTTAAGTGAAAGATACATACATATATTAATAATTATAATATTCAAAAGTAAAAATTTATTATTGAAGCTTTAATGGGAAAATGTGGATAACTGTACCTCAAATATTGATATTTATAATATTTACACACACATACACAGTATATATAAGCAACGTGAATAAATATATCAAGAGAACAAATTAATATATAATTATTATATATATGTATAAGATTTACAATAAATCTTGAAATAAATGTTAAAAATGTGCAGCTACACAAACATATTTTATTTTATTTTGAATAAATAAGAAAATATATATGTAAAAATATTAAATAATACACATTTATTTTATTTTTATTTTATTTTATTTTATTTTTTTTTTGGGGGGGGGGAGGGGGGGGGCATATCTGCTGTTTTTGCAAATGCATATACTTTATTGCCTAATTATAACTTTTATATTTTACTTTTGGTATCTTTTAATGTATGTAATTTACGAAAGAACTTTTAAAAATAATTTCTGTAAAATATTGGATATGTAAAATTATTTTGCAATTAAAAATAAAGGACAAATTATTCATTTTGAATGTAATATGCATTTTTTATTGTAAGAAAATATTTTGAGTCATTAAAATTAAATTTTTATATAGCTATTTATAAATTGTAAATTTCTTTTAACTTAAAAAGGTCTAAATTTTCAGTATAAAATATTTTTAATTACTAATTTATATGCTACTGAAAATGTAGGGAATAGAATTTCTTATAATTTTAGGTTTTGGACACTTTTGAACAGTTTTAGACAGTTTAGGACACTTTTGGACGGTAAAAACCACTTGTTCTATCCAAAACCAGTTTCAGACTTCCTAAACCCCAACCCTGCTAAGGGGTCATAGCCCGTATTTACGTGAATTTCGGAGAAAACTCTCAAAAACTGTGAACGGCTAGGTGGAAGAGTTCGACCTGGAATAGAACCCGGCATTTCCCACCTACCAGCTTTGAGCGCAGAATCGCTTGGCCGCTGGTGGGCCATTAGATTCGGCAGTGTATTTTCTATATTTATTTTACTAACCTGTGTAAAGTTTCTTGCGACTAAATCAATTTAAATTAACACCATTTTTTATGCAATGATTGATTAGTCAATTTAAAATTTAAGATTTTAAAAAAGTGCCATCACGTGAAAGTAAGAGGAAATGCTAAAGTTTTTTTTTTTTTTTTTTTTTTTTTTTAACTAAGACAAGACCGTGATTTTTTTTAACATTTTATTTTGTTACTGTCTTACGTACATTTAAATTTTGTTAAACAAAAGTCTTAATGATTCAGAAGGGAAAATGAAGTTACCATTTAAAAAACTTTGACTGACGGAATATTTCGAGTTATAAATATTAGTCTAAGCAAAGTTTCAGTCTATAAAGGGGCGGCAAACTGAAGCTTGCCTGAGAGCGGCAGAACACATAGCGACGGCCCTGTAAAGATGTGCACTTTCTATTGTTAAATATTATTCTGTGACAGATTAACAGGAATACACATAAAAGAAAAAAGAAAAAAGAAAAGAAAAAGAAAGAAAGGAAAAGCTTCACTTGTCCAGTAGACAACTGAAATTTATATTTTGCTCGTCCAAATTACAGTCTGTGTTACTCAGATATAGGGAAGGAAAGAGTAAAAAGGGGTTGCTTTTATATCTCCATTCTACCTATTTATATGAAGGTATTTTATATTGTTACATTGCAATGCCATGCCAATGCATACAGATTTTTTATAATTCTGAGACTATGAAAAAAAAAAAAAAAAATCTATAGTGACTAAATTTAGGAGGCCTCAAAACATACAGAAGCATTAAATTTTCAAAGTCGGATTTTTTACGTGATTACAATAATTTTCCACAAATATGTATGTACAAAAAGTAAAAATTATTATAATGTCCACAATTTGCATCTTTCATTTGTGTACTATTTTAGGGTTGTTATTCCCAAATAAAGATTTATCATTCATATACTATGAAAGGGAAATATTGTACCCATAAAAAAAAAAAAAAAAAAAAAAAAAAAAAGGTTTTTGGTATTTTTATACGTTTTGTGGCTTCCTAAATTCATTTTTCTGTTTTTATAAAGATGTGTGTATGTGAACACAATAGCATTTAAATATTTTATCTGATTACTATATTTCATTGCAGATGTATAATAATTATAAATATATGTGTGTGTGTATGTGTAAAACAGTAATCAAAAAGCAAAATTTTAAAAAAAGGAAGAAAGAAAGAAAAAGAAAGAAACACAAATTATAATTTTTTTAAAGGAAATTTTTAGTTTGAGTACAAAGAGTAGATATTAAAAAAAAAAAAAAAAAAAAAACTATTTTAACTAGGAGGGATAATATAAATATAATTATTTTTTTCCATCCCGTATTTAGGCAAGTATTGGAAGAGATCGCGAATAAATCAGAAGGGCTGGATCGACGATCGCAACATGGCTTTGAACCCGGCATCTCCCCTCTACCAGCTTAGAGAACAGAACCTTTCGGCCTCAAATGGAGCAAAAATATAAGGGAAAGAAAGAAACACATATTATAATTTTTTAAAGGAAATTTTTAGTGTGAGTACAAAGCGAAAAAGAAAGAAACACAAATTATAATTTTTTTAAAGGAAATTTTTAGTGTGAGTACAAAGCGTAGATATTAAATAAAAAAAAAAAAAAAACTAGGAGGGATAATATAAATATAATTATTTTTTTTCTATCCCGTATTTAGGCAAGTATTGGAAAAGATCGCGAATAAATCAGAAAGGCTGGATCGACGATCGCAACATGGCTTTGAACCCGGCATCTCCCCTCTACCAGCTTAGAGAACAGAACCTTTCGGCCTCAAATGGAGCAAAAATATAAGGGAAAGAAATAAACACAAATTATAATTTTTTAAAGGAAATTTTTAGTGTGAGTACAAAGCGAAAAAGAAAGAAACACAAATTATAATTTTTTTAAAGGAAATTTTTAGTGTGAGTACAAAGCGTAGATATTAAAAAAAAAAAAAAAAAAAAAAAAAAAAAAAATAACTAGGAGGGATAATATAAATATAATTATTTTTTTTCTATCCCGTATGCAGGCAAGTATTGGAAAAGATCGCGAATAAATCAGAAAGGCTGGATCGACGATCGCAACATGGCTTTGAATCCGGCATCTCCCCTCTACCAGCTTAGAGAACAGAACCTTTCGGCCTCAAATGGAGCAAAAATATAAGGGAAAGAAAGAAACACAAATTATAATTTTTTTAAAGGAAATTTTTAGTGTGAGTACAAAGCGTAGATATTAAAAAAAAAAAAAAAAAAAAAAAAAAAAACTACTTTAACTAGGAGGGATATTATAAATATAATTATTTTTTTCTATCCCGTATTTAGGAAAGTATTGGAAAAGATCGCGAATAAATCAGAAGGGCTGGATCGACGATCGCAACATGGCTTTGAACCCGGCATCTCCCCTCTACCAGCTTAGAGAACAGAACCTTTCGGCCTCAAATGTAGCAAAAATATAAGGGAAAAAAAAAAAAAAAAAAAATAAGAATTAATTAGCAGGGAGCATCAAAATATTTTCTCCCAAAATTTTAAATATTTAATTTTTTTTTATAATTTTCAAGAAATGTCAATATAATAATTATTAGTGATTTTCACTGCATATATATAATAAAAATATCTACATATAATTCAAAGTCAATTATTTTTAAAAAAGGTTAAAAATTTACATAAAGAAAATTTTTTAATGTGCGCACAAAACGTAGATATTATGAAAAAATAAAATAAAATAAAAAATATTTCAGATACTAATGTAATAAATACTTAAAATGAATTCAGATATGGATTTGTTTCTTCAAGCACAATTATTAAATATTCCTTATATACAGGTCCCTCTTATCTTTATTAATATTATTTGGCTTATTTGAAATTGATTTTTATGTCTATAATTAGTGACTTTTTTTATATATATATATATAAAAATACAATATCTATATCTTTTAATTCATTTAAAATTTGTTAAAACATGCTTAGTAGAAAAATTTTGAATAGCTGAACTTTCTGGAATAAAAGTAGAAATAAATAATTATTTATCTACAAATAATCTTCTTAAAACATTCTGCATGTATAACAAATAGTTTTCTGCATTACAAGACAGTTGTAATAAAAATAATTCGTTAAATTCTCAAAAAGCTTTGTGTGCAAGCGTATCTAATGCTAATTATGCCTTGTACGGTGTTTCAATTGTTCACGTTCTCGTCTGGACTGGACAGCTGCTATTGAATAGCAGGGAGCCATGGTCATACAAGTTATCGCTTTTATCAGCAAAAACTATCGCCAAAAGTTTATCGCCCTTAGACAGATATTTTGTTGCTATATTTGGCGAGGTGTGATGATCAATCTCTGAAAAAATTAGTGCTGCCATCTAGTGCAGAAATTTTGAACTTTCGAAGTTACGATTTTAATTTTTGAATTTTGCTTCAGATTAAATAATTTATAGAGTATAATTTGAATATGTGTATTGTTTAATGAAAATATTACAATTTAAATAATTTCTACGGATTAAATATTTTCATTAAACAATACATCTTATATACACATTAAAAAACTATTTAATATTAAAATTATGCTCAAAATATGCATAGCATTTTTATATATTTATATATTACTTTTATTATTACTTTATTTTTAAAGAAAAGGATGAAAAAATATACATTCCTTCTTTGGCGTTTCAAATAAATGAATTACTTAATACTATTTATTTATTTTAATTTAATTAATTAATTTGTTTTATATTTAATAGAATTATTGTTGTTAATAAAAATAATATTATTATGACAAATATATGCATCTGTTATACTAAATATTTTCAACATTTCTGACAAAAGTAAAACTTAAAAAATAAACTTTTTTTTTTTTTACATTAAATTTGAAAATTCGAACTCGAAGCAAACTGTCATAAATTCGGACCGACGTTGGCACATTTGTTTTCGGGCCACTACCGGATATCCTATATCGGCCCAGTATCGTACGCCGATAGAAATGGTTTGCCGATTTTTAGCCGTAAGCGGTCCGGTAACAGCAACCGACATTGTTTCCTACTGTCGGTTGCCGGCATTCTACTGATTAGCCGCCGACAGCAGTGCAGCTTTGCCGACAGTAAACCGACAGTGCCGGTATCGGCCCGACTCGATGCCGAAAGGCTTGTGTTTGTTGGGATGTTGCAGCGGAATAGATTTCATTTCTGTCATCCTTGGCGAAAAAAAGAATATCGCCAAATTATCTGGCGAAAATATATAATTCCTTTCAAAAATCGTGGTTATTTTTAACAACTTATATTTAAAGAGTAATGAATAATATGAAACAATATTTCGTACAATACATATTACATGCCATACATACGTACAATGAATAATACATATTACATTTCGTACAGTACCTACGTCTGGCATGCATATTTTCGTGTTACGCTTTCGCCAAATACAAAAAAAAAAAAAAAAAAAAAAAAAAAATTAAATTAACCTTCCTCGCTTTCATGAAGTTTTCGGACAGTATTAGTGTTTTATAGCATAAAATTGTTGCTTGTGCCTGGGGGGACTCATGTTAAAGTTGGGCCCGGGGGGGACTCATGTCAAAGTTGTGCCTTGGGGGGGGACTCATGTCAAAATTGTGCCTGGGGGGGACTCATGTCAAAGTTGTGCCTTGGGGGGGGACTCGTGTCAAAGTTGTGCCTTGGGGGGACTCATGTCAAAGTTGTGCCTTGGGGGGACATATCAAAGTTGTGCCTTGGGGTGGAATCATGTCAAAGTTGTGCCTTGGGGAGGGGACTCATGTCAAAGTTGTACCTTGGGGGGGACTCATGTCAAAGTTGTGCCTTGGGGAGACATGTCAAAGTTGGGTCTGGGGGGGACTCATGTCAAAGTTGTGCCTTGGGGGGGGGGGACTCATGTCATAGTTGTGCCTTGGGGAGGGACTGATGTCAATGTCATTTTGAAAAGATTTTGATGAAATTCTGGCAAAAGCAGAATTTAGTTTAGGAGGGAGGACTATTAGTTTTTTTTTTCTTCCTAATTATAACATCGCTTTCAAATTATTCAATTATATTTTCGATAAATTTTAGATTTCGATAAATGTCCAACTATCGAAAAATGATTTCGACAATTGTGCAACTATCGAAAACGACAACACAAAAATCGCTGTCTGAGACTAATAGGCCCTCAGTCCTAAAAAAAAAATGCCAAGGACGACAGAGTTTTGAAATTTAAAATTAAAATTTTGTCAATTTGACAGCAAAATAACTCAATCTAACGCACGCGATAACTAATACATATCTATACCGAAATATAAGGATTAAAATCGGGAAATAAATTTCCTCGATTTATAATAATTTTTTACAAAAAAGCCAATGGGCGATTAACATAGGAAATCTTTTTCTTGGCTGTATACAGCCAAGAAAAAGATCGGTCAGTGAGTCACACTTCGCTTGCGTATAGAACGCATAGATATAGTATAGTATATATAGTGTGATCATTGGGGAGAAAAAAGTGATTCCTTTTCACTTGGGAAAGACGACGTTTTTACCAAAATATGATCGTCTTTCCCCGAGTGAATACACACGGGAATACATACGAATATTTTAGCAAATAAGATTTATGAATAATTTATTTACTTAAAGTAAATGAAAAACTCCAGATACAGTTTCAAATTCATATTTCTTTTTCTTTCTTTTTCTTTCAATACCACTTAATGGCTGATTTCAAAGCAATTTTTTTTCTATGATTGAACTACATTAGCACTTTATCAATGTGTATAAAATCTTTAAATTGATTATGACGTCAATTTTCGAGAGATGCATAATTTAACATTTTATAATTTTTTAACGTTCACGTTTGATTAACTGTATTTATTTTTATGTCGAAAGAAAATTAACTCGTATTTTTTATTTATTTATTTTTTTTTGGCAACAATTAAATTAATGGAACTCACAGATATTTTGGAGCAACTTTAATAAAGGTCTATAATTAACAAATAATTGCAATAAAACAATATTGTGACAATAAATTGAGATAAAAACTATCCTATCTCTCAAGTTGGACCAAACTGCACACAGTGTGCAAAATTTCATTAAAATCGGTTCCTTAGTTTAGGAGTTTACCCCGGACAAACATCGTGACACGTAATTTATATATATATACAGATGTTAAAATCGCTATTGTTTCGCTTTTTCCTTTTCTTCTTTTTTGAAAGAAACTAAAATCTTGCTCATTCTTCGACATAACCGTGACTTTCTGAATACTCCCAGACATTTGCTTGGAGATTTTATCATAAGTAGCTCAATGTATCCGGATATGAATTATGCAAATGAGATATTGCAAACAACTGCAGATGCGCTGTTAAAAATTTAGTAAAAATGCCATATTTCATCACATATTTGACATATTTGTTTTTCAATTATTATATATATGTATCGAATGCAGTAAGCCAAGTATTTTAATAAACCTGGAGTGACTCCACTCGACTTTCGGAACATTAAGTAATTAGCGATTGTATAAATTAAAGAGAAGTCGTTAAATAAACAAAATGGAAACTGGAATGGGGTGTTAAGTATTTTTCACCCTGTATCACAATATTTAATTTTACGCTACTACATTTCAAATAATTTCAACTCATAGATCATATTGATAAAGAATTTTTCATTGTGTCCCTATAAAGTTCTATAAGTGCTAGACTCACAAAAAATCATGCGACAATGACCTATAACATGTGTATAAATTTTTAGCTCAACCGAATAAGACTATCACACTTCTAAACTAGTTGGCATAGGTGGACTCTGCTCAGTTCCCCATCGTATTTATGTTCTCATAGACTTCTAGTGGGAGACATATTATAATAATGTTGAAAGAAATAAATTTGACCAAAGCTTGATACAGTGACAGAATGAAATCCCCGCCTAATAGGCTATCCACCGTTCACTTCGATATATTTATCTTATTCTAATCTATTAATTATTTTATCGGGATCAATTCCGTTGTTTAGTTTTCATGCTACTATTTCCAATGCAATAGTCCTCAAAATTCATATTTATATGAAAAAATTACAATTTCGCTATGTTGATAAAATCGTAAATTACGAATAATTTACGAAATTTTTCTATTAGAATATTTGTATTCAATCATGTTCAAACAAATATCATAAACGTAATTTTGAAGTTGTCTAATGTATTTAGGATCCTCAAGATGGAAGTTTATGCTCAATTTTGCCTTATTCTGACATGTTAAGTAAATCGTAAATTCCAAATAACTTACGAATTTTTTAAATTGCAAAAATCATAGTCTATGATATTCATGCCAGTATCCTAAATAATATTTCGAAAGTGGTTTGACATCTTTACGATGAAAATATCCCTCAATATTGACGTTTATGTGAAATTTTGTTGTATTTTGCCATGTTGAGAAATTCGTAAATTTCTAATAACTCACGAAATAGTTATATTGGAAAATTCATAGTCATTAATACTCATGCCAGTGTCCTAAATAATATTTCAAAAATAGTCTGATATCTTTACGATGAAAATATCTCTCAAAATTGACGTTTATGTGAAATTTTGCCCTATACTGCCATGTTAAGAAATTCTTAAATTTCCAATAACTTGCGAAATTTTCAAAGTACCATATTTATAGTTACTGATGTTCCTTCCGGCATCAAAACTAATATTTTAAAACTGTATGACATTTTTACTGTAAAAGGTTTCCATTTAATGCACGTTTAAGTGAATTTTTGTCCTATTCTCCCATGTTAAGAAAATCGTAAATTTCTCATAACTTACGAAGTTTTAAATTCGAATGTTGCAAATGAATAGAGTTCTTGCCAGTATCGAAAGTAATATTTTAAAACTAATCTGACCTCTCTGCGATCATTTGTTCGTGAGATATCGTGTTAACAGACTAACAAACTATCTGTCTAACACACTGACACACTAACGGACTGACACACTGACACACTAACAGACACCCTACAGACAGACACCATAGAAATTTTATAATTGTTGGATTCCTCACACCTGAGAACGTGTAAAAAAGTCAAAAAACCGAGGTCGAAATGTTTCACGATTACCTAAGTTCCCCATACCTACAGTATGATGGGGAACTAAAATTAGAGTTCATAGGCCGTAATGATAAAGAATTTTTCTTCGTGTCCATATAAAAAAAAAAAAAAAAAAAAAAACTATAAATACTAACTTTCAGCTCAATCGAGTAAGGCATTTAGATGCTATCGTACTTTAAAAATATTGGGCCCATAGACAGAAATGGAAGATGGGCGCAGAACTTATACCACTATCAATGTAAAAAAAAAAAAAAAAATCTATTTCCTAAATTAACGATATTACAAAACGAGACATTTCCTTGGCAATTACCCGTAGGAACCCTGCGCCCGTGTTCCATCTCCGCCACAGGTCATATTGGTAAAGAATTATTCTTCGTGTCCCTGAAAAAAAAAAAAAAAAAAAAAAAAAAAAAAAAACTGTAAATGTTAGATTCACCAAAACAAATAGGGTTTGTGCTATGGTAAGCTATAACATACGTACCAGCTTCCAGCTCATTCGCACAAAACGTTCAGACGCTATCGTGTTCATTCACTCACATATACAATGCATGCATACATATATTATCATAATAATATTATAGTTTTAAAAAATTAAAGAACACGCTTTCATAGAAATGTGAACTAAAAAGCACAAAATATCTATCTTACAAGGAAACATTCAAAAGGTGTCATTTTCAAAAAGTATTGAAAAAAAATATATGTTATTCTACTCTTCATAAAACACCAGAAAATGAAAAAAATATCGGCTGAAATTAATTACAGCGACCACAAAAAATTATCAAAATTAAGCATATTTGGCGATTTAGCGCTGTTAGGCGATACGTTTGCTAGCACCGAGATTGCCGTGTACGAACAGAGCCGTGTGTTGCTTTTCCGCGAAGTACTCAAAATTAATCCCCTAGCAGTGTGAAATCGCCAAATATGCTTAATTTTGATAATTTTTGTGGTCGTTGTAATTAATTTCAGCCGATAATTTTTCCTTTTCTGGTGTTTTATGAAGAGTAGAATCACATATATTTTTTTCAATATTTTTTGAAGATGACACCTTTTGAATGTTTCCTTGTGAGTATTAGTAAATCGAACATTCCCTTATTTATGTTTAATTAGAAACAGGTTTGCAATTTGAACAAATAATGAATGAAAATATACATTCGAGGAACGAAAGAATGAAAGGAGTTACGTAAAAACATTTGAAAACGGGATCGTTAATATCTGTTTAATGATTTTATTATGATGTTTATAAGGCGCGTGTGTATTTTATAGCATTTATTTCTTTGAATTATGAAAAGTACTTTAATACAACGTCTATGTGGATAAAGATTAATTCAGGTCGTCGCGATTAATATATCTTAATACAATAGGATCAGTATTTTTCAAAAACTATCTTTTTATCGAATTCGGTGTAAAAATCCGTTTTTTGGTGGTGGTGGTGGGGGAGGGGGACTTATTTTTCTTTGTTTAATCGAATATTGCCATCACTGAATAATAAAAAGGCCTTTACAAACATGATCACAATAAGTCCCCTCCTACTGTGAAAAATTCTTCAATCGTATTTACAAAATACCATAAATTGTTGGATGCATAAATATTTCAATGAAATAATCACTAAATGAAAGTTTCAATGAAATCAGATATTTCCAATTTAAAAAAACAAATATCTAAAGACAGTTTTGTGAAACTATATAAATACAAACAAGATTTAGTTTTCAAAAGTTAAAAATCAGTTTCCAAACTAAAAAATGCGTTTACATCTTCTTTAATTACTTAAAAGATCGTTTAGAATACTTTGATCTGTCTTTCCATTCAAATTATTTAATTAGAACAAAAACTTAAACATTAAAAACAATTTAGATAAATAAAAGTTATTTACCTCTTAATAACTAGTATATAACCCCGTCAAAAATGACGGAATGTAAGCGATAAATCTTGAAAACAATGTTTAGATCATGAAGATTACCACGTGATCATTTAAATGTATTCTCAGTTTTTGTTTATAAATCAAATGCGTTTCGATATTTTATAATTTTCGTTCTGAAATTAAAAAAAATTTACCCGATCAATAAATATGAATGACAATAAAAAAAACTGCTGGTTGACAAAAAATATAGGCCCGAAAACACAACAGCAACAACACATCCCAGTGTTCCGTTAAGTGCTCTATTTAAAGTCCTCATAATAAGAATAATCTAGTGTGTCACTCACACGACTTTCTCTTACCCTGAAATTTAATGCTATAAGTACAGATTGGAGATTAAGAGATAAGATAAAGAGTACTGTTATGTAAACCTATGTTAAACTATTCAAATTAGGCTTCGGAAGAGTTTTATATGATAATTAGTTCTGGCCCCCTCAACCCCCCGTTTCATTAATGCACCTACATTTATATAGAATTTAATTCGGTTATTAAAAAATAATTCAGTTTAAAAAAAATAATCTATTAAAATTATTATTTAAAAAAGTTATCTTGTATGATAATACAGACGATTTCCATATTAGAGAAATAGTATAACACTAAATACCAAAAAAAAGTTGAATTTATTCTCAATATTAAAGTAAAAAATAAAAAATAAAAAAATGTTAAAAATGAAAGAAATCAATAACTTTATTTTAAATTATCGTAGATCGATGGTTCAACCATTCGTTTTAAAGGTATTGGCGAGCTCTTTTGAAAGATACGCTTCATGAAAATTTACTCCACTCGAGGGTGGACATCTACCCCAGGGGGGGGGGAGGCGAGGCTCCTACATAAACAAAACAAAAAATTCCCAGTTGACTATCTCTATTACAAAAAATATGTATTCGTTTCATTTGGTTTAGTGCAGTCTATAGATGTTAAATTCTACTTACCTGCAATTTCCCCCATAGACGTAATGTACTTGAATGTCCCTGTACACGAACCATTTGCTTCATCTTAACGAAAAGCTTACTGTAGCATCCCTGTATGATACACATTTAGAATACCGAGTTTGGAATTTCTGCTACTATTTGTTCTTGAGATATGCTGATAACAGACACAGAGACCATTCGCTAAAAACGTGATTTTCGTATTCAGGGGACCTCAGAACATATAAGTATAACAAAAACTCACGTTCGAAAATTTGACCCTAAAACAATACTTTCTCGACCCTATGGGTAAGAGGAAGTAAATAACGATTCACTTCATTTTACCAAAATACTTTTTTTTAAGACTATCGAAGATCCTGTTTCCAAATACGTAAGCGAAGTGTGACGTCACTGACCGTCCGTGGATGCAAGAAAAAGATTCCCTATATTAATCGTCCATTTTATTTTTTGTAAAAAATAATTAAAAATCGAGGAAAATTATTTCCCGATTTTAATACCCGTATTTGGGTATAGATATGCTATCGTATCCCTGTGTTAGATTGAGTTATTTTGTTGTCAAATTGACAAAATTTTAAATTTCAAAACTGTGTCATCTTTGGCGTTTTTTGTATTTGGCGATTAAAAACATACTACAAAAATATACATGCCAGATGTTTATTTTCGTAATATGTATTGTACGAAATATTGTTTCATATAATTCATCGCTCTCTTAATATAAGTTGTTAAAATAACCATGATTTTTGAAAGGAATAAAATATGTTCGCCAAATAATTTGGCGATATATTTTTTCTACCAAGAATGACAGATATATTAAATCTATTCCGCTGCAAAATATGAGTATCTTATATCAGACACTTTATTTAGACATTTGAAAACAAATTTGACTTCAAATTATTAATATATATAATGATCCTCATCTGTCATCTGTCATGAACGAATCCGGTTAGTACCGCTTCAAAACTGAAACTTTTGGAAGCCATTATTATTATTATTATTATTTTTTTTTTTTCTGTTTGCTCAACTTACGAAAACATACATATAATATATTTTTTATCACACCTATTCTTATTTCCTTTAATACCTTGAAAAACTATTCAATTGGAATGTTTAAAGGTATATAAATTACATATAACGGATCACTGGCTATTATAAACAACACAATTCCTGATAAAAACAAACCAAAACGGTTGCCATTCAGAAAATACAAATTCCAAGTGGATGACTCTTTAATCCCGAATGAATGACTCTTTGACCGTTTTATTTTAAAAAAAAACTCTTAAAATATTTCAGAAACATATTAAAGCCTTAAAACTCTTAAAATATTTGTAGAAACATATTTAAAGCCTTTAATTATTTTTATCAAGCTTCATTTTTTTTTTTTTTTTTTCCAGCATAAAATTGAATATGCTTTTACGGACAAAATAAATAAATAAATAAATAAAATAAAATAAATAAATAAAAATAAAATAAATAAATAAAAATATTAAAATATTAAATTAGCTCATGCATATGAGAAAATGACATCTATTAAATAATTAATATATATAATGATCCTCATCTGTCATCTGTCATGAACGAATCCGGTTAGTACCGCTTCAAAACTGAAACTTTTGGAAGCCATTATTATTATTATTATTTATTTTATTTTTTTTCTGTTTGCTCAACTTACGAAAACATACATATAATATATTTTTTATCACACCTATTCTTATTTCCTTTAATACCTTGAAAAACTATTCAATTGGAATATTTAAAGGTATATAAATTACATATAACGGATCACTGGCTATTATAAACAACACAATTCCTGATAAAAACAAACCAAAACGGTTGCCATTCAGAAAATACAAATTCCAAGTGGATGACTCTTTAATCCCGAATGAATGACTCTTTGACCGTTTTATTTAAAAAAAAAACTCTTAAAATATTTCAGAAACATATTAAAGCCTTAAAACTCTAAAAATATTTGTAGAAACATATTTAAAGCATTTAATTATTTTTATCAAGCTTCATTTTTTTTTTTTTTTTTTTTTTTTTTCCAGCATAAAATTGAATATGCTTTTACGGACAAAATAAATAAATAAATAAATAAAATAAAATAAATAAATAAAAATAAAATAAATAAATAAAAATATTAAAATATTAAATTAGCTCATGCATATGAGAAAATGACATCTATTAAATAATAATAATAATAATTTTAAATTTTAAAGTTGTCGAAGAGATAAATAGAGCGTGAAATTTTCGCACGGTCTTACTAGCAAATGAATTAATTGAAGTGAGAAATAAATAAAATGAAATGATCATTTTTCAACTTTTGGCAGCGATTTTCTTTTTAAAGAAATGCTGTGTATTTCTTCTAAATTAATCTACATAAACCTTACATCATTAGAAAAATCTTTCAAAACTGAACATTTTTTTTTTTTTTAATGTGAGATTTTAATTTTTTTCCGAACGGATCTGTCTGAAACACTCATTGAAAAACGGCGTCGTTTGGAAAATGAGAGGAAAAGAAGATAATTACAAAGACAAAGTCCAGAGTCATTGGCGAGAATTCGACAAAATAATGCTGATATTCAAAGGCGACGGAGGACACGAGAATCTGAGTTTGCAGCACAAATGCGAAGGCAAGCTGATGTTGAATCCCATGATCAAAGAAATGAAAGAAATAGTCGTAGAGTTCAAGAAGTATTTACCAATGAGAATGATGAATTACATTACTGTGGACCAATGATCGATGTTTGT
This sequence comes from Salticus scenicus, assembly GCA_963930645.1. NCBI lineage: Eukaryota > Metazoa > Arthropoda > Arachnida > Araneae > Salticidae > Salticus > Salticus scenicus. The sequence goes on from CAWVNO010002749.1 coordinate 141,259, forward strand.
GAATTCTGTGGTTCGAAGAATTTTGCCGCTGAACGACCTCTAGACAAAAAATTCAGCAGTTGTTGCCAGAAAGGGACAGTTTCTTTGATTAAACCAACGGATTCTCAAGGAAATCAGTTGATTTTTCCACCAGTTCTTCAAGATTTGTTGATGAATCATGAGAACCCTGATTACAAGAATTTTAGAGATAACATTCGCTCTTATAACAGTGCTTTATCTTTTGCATCAATGGGAGCCAAAGTATTAAATTTCAGTGGAAGAGGACCTTACGTGTTTAAAGTTCATGGTCAAATATGTCACAGGACCAGCCATCTAGAACCACGCAGTGAACAATCTCGACAGTATGCCCAACTGTATGTCATAGATAGCACTCAGGCAACAGAATGCAGAGTTCTTAATCCTGCTAATCAACAATGCATTCCCCGTCTTCTGGACCAGTTGGACAGGCTATTCAGAATGACAAATCGATTTTGTCACACTTACCGTATGCTAAGGGACGTTGAAGCTCAAGCGATCGATGAAGCGAATGAAGCAGGACAAGATATTCCCATAGTGAATCTGGTATTTCGACGAGATCGTCATACTGATCAGAGAAGGTATAATGCACCTACAGCAAATGAAATTGCAATGGTTTTTGTTAATGATCATGGTGAGCCTCCTTTTGACAGAGACATTAGAATTTATCCAGTAAACCCAGAAAATCCAGGACAGCAGTTTGTCAATATCAACATTCTCAGCCCTAACTTGGACCCAATGGTTTATCCCATTTTATTCCCGTATGGCGAACCAGGTTGGCAACCTAACTGGACTTGCGAGGCTTATGAGGGTGCACAGACAAATAGAACGAGAAATAATGTTACTATGCTGCAGTACAAAGCAGCTTTGTTGGCCATAAGAGAACACTTCAATCCAGTTATTAGTGCGGGACGACTGACACAGCAGTTCATAGTGGATTCTTACTTGCAAGTTGAAGCCAATAATTTGAACTACATTAAAACACACCAGCAGAAGCTGCGAACAGAATTCTGCCAAGGACTAGCAGATCACATTGAAAATAGAGTCAATAATGCACAAGCAGCTGGGATTCCAGTCATTCTTCCCTCATCATTTGAAGGATCACCAAGAAACATGCGTGAGAGGTGTGCTGATGCTATGTCAATATTTGCAAAATTTGGTCCGCCAGATCTTTTCATAACTTTCACAGCCAATCCTAAGTGGCGTGAAATTACAGAAAATTTGAGAAAAGGTGAAGAGCCAAGTGACCGTCCTGATTTGGTTTCACGAGTTTATAACTTAAAGCTAAAATCCATTCTTGAAGATTTGATAGTGCATGGTGTTTTAGGAATTTCAACGGCTCATGTTTACACAATAGAATTTCAAAAGAGAGGTCTTCCACATGTCCATATTTTAATTGTCTTGCGTGCAGAAGATAAATTTTCATCGGTAGAACATATTGATCGTTTAATTAGTGCCGAGATTCCTGATCCTGGTTTAAATCGACGCCTGCATGAAATCGTCACGCGCTGTATGATTCATGGCCCTTGCGGTTCAAACAATCCTCGAGCTCCTTGCATGGAAGCTAGAAAGTGTAGAAAAGGTTTCCCAAAAGATTTTCAAACAGAAACTTTATTGAGTGCTGATGGCTATCCTAAGTATAAGAGATGCATGAATTCTACAGTTGTTGTACGTGGAACCACAATGGACAACAGATTCGTTGTTCCTTACAATGCCTATCTGCTTCTGAAATATGATGCACATATTAATGTCGAAGTTTGTACATCTATGAGAGCAGTGAAATATATTTACAAATACATCTATAAAGGTTTTGACTGTGCGAATATAATTGTCAGTGCTGGGGAGATTCAAAACAATGAAATTGCAAATTACATTCATGCGAGGTATGTCAGTGCACCAGAAGCCATGTAGCGATTGCTCCAGTTTAAAATGCATGACAGGTCACATGCAGTTATGAGATTGCCAGTACACCTGCCAAATCAGCAGCGCATAATCTTTACAGAAGGTGAAGAAGAAGAAGCCTTACAGGCTGCAAGAACAGGGAAAACTAAACTTGAGGCATGGTTCGAATTAACTCAAACCAACCCGGATACTGAAACAATATTGTATTCAGATATTCCCTACAGTTACGTATACAAAAAGAACAAATGGCAAAAAAGACAAAGAGGTGGAAATAAGATAGTGCCAAGAATGTATGTTGTTAGTGCTAAAGAAGAAGAACGATTCTATCTACGGATGTTGCTTCTTCACGTACCCGGTGCTACAAGTTTTGAATTTTTAAAAGCTGTTGATGGTATTGTTTATGATACCTTCAAAGAAGCAGCATTTCACAGACATTTACTTGATTCTGATGAAGAATGGAATCACTGTTTGAGGGAAGCTGCTGTTTACCAGATGCCAAAACAACTGAGACAGACTTTTGCCTTCATACTCATTTTATGCAATCCTACTAACGCACTTGAACTATGGAATAATTATTGTTCTGATATGGCTATGGATTTTCAGTGTAACAAAAATGAAAGTTCTTTTAATCTGGCTCTACATGATATCAATGCAACTCTCAAGCAACACGGAATGACATGCGAATCTTTTGAACTTCCAATGCCAATAGGAAATCCTATTGAAATACAGCTTTACAACCCAGTCGAACAAAGAGAACTGGCAGAAATTCAGATTGCATCGCTTAATCCACAACAGTTAGAAGCCTTCAGAAAAATCATCAAAGCTATCGAAGACATAAATAAAATGGACAGGTATTTTTTCATTGATGGTCCTGGGGGTTCAGGAAAAACTTATTTGTACTCAACCCTGTTGCACTATATTCGGGGAAAAGAACAAATAGCACTTCCATTTGCAACTACTGGCGTTGCAGCAACACTTCTCGAAGGTGGGCGAACAGTTCACAGCGGTTTCAAGTTACCTATTCCTATTCTTGACACATCAGTTTCCTCAATGAGGACAAATACTTCAGAAGCTGAAAACCTTCGCAAAGCTCAGCTCATCGTTATAGATGAAATAACGATGCTGACAAAAGATGGTCTTCGATGTATCGATTCCCTTCTGAAAGAAATCATGAGCAGTGATAAGCCTTTCGGAGGGAAAGTTATCGTTATTGGAGGAGACTTCAGACAGACACTTCCAGTTGTGCCAAGAGGATCTACAGCAAATATCATAGAAGCCTGTATCAAATCTACACCTTTATGGAGATACTTCACCCACCTTCCACTCATCTCAAACATGAGAAGTGCCGGACAAGAACAACACAATATTTGGCTCTTAAATGTAGGAGAAGGAACTCTTCCTAGCATCCCCGAATTAATCACCGATTCCATAGAAATCCCTGAACACATGATTGAAAATAACATCATCGAAGCAATTTACAGTCAATTAGCCACCATGCAGGTTGAAGAATTGGGAAACAGAGTTATTTTAGCTCCAACAAATAGGAAAACTCTGGAAATTAACATGAAAATAATATCAAGAATTGAAGGAGACCCACATGTGTATTACAGTGTAGATTCTATTGTTTCTGAAGACAATAATGATATATTAAATTATCCAACAGAGTTTTTACATGAGCAAACTCCTTCTGGCATGCCACCTCATCAGCTAATTTTAAAAAAAGGTATAATAGTCATCTTGCTAAGAAATCTTAATCCAAATCAGGGTCTTTGCAATGGGACTCGCTTATCAATACTTGAAATGCATGAAAATTTCATTTCTGCGAAAATTTTATCTCAGTGTCATCATGGTGAAACAGTTTTCTTGCCACGAGTTGATTTGTGTCCAAGTGATGTCACTCTTCCATTCATCCTAAAACGTCGCCAATTTCCTGTCATTCCTGCCTATGCAATGACAATAAACAAATCTCAAGGTCAGACATTTCAGCATGTAGAAATTTATCTTGATGAAACAGTTTTCTCTCATGGACAACTATATGTTGCCTTATCCCGATCACGAAATCAAAATAACATTAAATTTCATATTCAGCCAACAGACGCACAAGAACAGATTGGAAACAGCAGAAACTTTTTTACAAGAAATGTCGTTTTCAGAGAAGTTTTATAATTATTTGAAATTATTTACTCTTATATTTCCACAATAATTGTTTTTTTTTTTTTTTTACAATATTTATAATTGTAAAATTACCACCATGATTTGCTCCGGCTAAACATCTTAGGTACTTTTTCACAACCCATTTCATTTGAAGTTATTTAACTAATAGTTAAATGCTTAAACTTTATTTTATACATATATTTATATATATTTCTTTTATCGGTATTTCATATATATCTTAACACTTTTGCGACCGCTGACGTAGATTCACGTCATTTTTGATATCTGTAACTCTACCAGTGGGCGTTTGTTTCAGGGTTTTATGTTACTCATTTCTGAAGAATATACCCAGTATTCAAATTTGTACAGTCAAATGTAATATTGTTGCGTACTCGGGGGTTCGTAAGTTGTCCGAGAATGAAAGGCGAGGCTTGCAAAAATTCTGTAATTTATTCACAGAAAGTTCCGGAAAAATACAGGTCTGTAAATTAAGTATCAGCTTCAATTCAATCAGTAAACACAGCTTAATTAACAACTGTCAACTGTAAATCCACAGTACTAACTGTATAGCAATAGCACATAAAGCAAGACTCATTCAAAGAGGCTTAGAACTCCTTGAAATGCAATGCAAGCATTAGCGAAACTGCCTGACTCTGATTTCAGACTGAATTGAACTGACTGCCTTGGCGAAAAACGCAGCCCTTATATACCCCTGTAGAAAAGTGTGGAATGTTCCAGAAATTTCTGTATCTCCTGAGCCAATCATATTTCAGCATCCATATTTGGTATATCACTAATAAGGATTTTCTCGCCAAGGTCACCAAAAAATCAACAATTAGGGAAAAAGTCGCCAAATTTGGTGCCAAATCCATTACCTGCCTTATTGGAGATTTCTAATGCGTTTTTAAGGGAAAATTACGCTTTCTTATTCTTTTTATAATATAATATGCATTATTTTAACGCTAAAACAACTAGAAATGTGGAAAAATAACATTCTAACGATTTACTAAGCCTCTTTGAAAGAATTTCTTCAAGAATGAATACAATTATTTACAAACTCGCAACAATATGGATATAAATAATTTGATTGGGAAGAATATAATTATAATGTATATCCATTTGTAATATAAATGTGAACTTAGAAAATTTTGTAATGAAATATTGCAACTTGGGAGAATAACGCCCATAGGTGGACCTTATTGTCAAGAAGACAAAAGCATGCGGTCGTGAAAGTGTTCAATGAGATTTTTAAAAATTTGAAAGAAATTTTTATAACGAAACTACCACCGTGCTTTGCAGGGGCTGATCTTCTAGTGATAGAATATTTATCATTTTCCTTTTAATTAGTATATTAGTTTGATATTTATTGTGTAAATATCATCCTTTGAAATGAAATGCTTATGTTTTCAATCGAATATGGAAGTTTGCTATTTTATTTTTCTAAAGTTTTGAAATTTAAAATTTAAATTTTATCAATTTTACAGCAAAAACAACTTAATCTAACGCATGCACACGATAACTAATACATATCTATACCGAAATATGGGAATTAAAATCGGCAAATAATTTTCCTCAATTTTTAATAATTTTTTACAAAAAATCCAATGGGCGATTAACATAGGAAATCTTTTTCTTGCATCCACTGACGCCCAGTGACGTCATCACTTTGCTTGCGTATTTTCTAACTAACTATCTAATAATTACAGACACTCCATGCTAACCCAAATTCACCTCTACTCTATACTCCCAACCAGCTATCTCACCCACAACATCGCCAAAATATCCAGGATCCAGCTAGGGACTTTCTCATACTCAACCGAACATTTTATCTTGACTCGACATTATCACCTTAGACTACCCTACTTTCAATACTCATTTCAACTGTTGACCTTTACTTGCCCAACCAAACATTCTATCTCAACTATAACTTTACACTAATTTCAAAACTAAAATCAACTGGCGACATTTACGTACTGAACTCGACGCCAATCATACCTTACAATGTAAACAAATAATGAAGCTTGATAAAAATATTTAAAGACTTTAATATGTTTTTACAAATATTTTAAGATTTTTAAGGCTTTAATGGATCATATTCCTACTTTGGGTTTGAGGCTACAAGAATATCAGCTGGTTAGGCAAACAATCCTCAACTCTACCATAGAAAAGCATTGTGGCTTGAAAATTTTTATCTTGCAATATTATTTATAAGAGTTACGGATTATATGAAATTGAAGTAAGAGTGATATAGTGATACCTTTGTTAACACTTTCCAACAAGGTTGAAAAGTGTTTATGACTTCGGTTTGTCTGTCTGTCTGTCTGTCTGTTCGTCTGTCTGTCCGCGCTCTAACTCCCGTAAATATTTATGGAATTTCTTGAAACTGATATATGTTATTCAATTTCACTATAGGACGGTCCCTATTGAAAATGGAGTTTATACCTCTACTGGTTTGTGTACAGGGACACCCGAAAGTATTTCAAAGCATTGTGTTCTATGAGAGGTATTTCTATAAATCATAATTTCATACCTTTACTGTCGACATACCTTAATGAAATTAAAATATGATATTCAAGTTCACTATCGGACCTTCCCTAATGAAAATGGAGATTATACCTCTACTGGTTTGTGTACAGGGACACCCGAAAGTATTCCAAAGCATTGTGTTCTATGAGAGGTATTCCTATAAACCATATTTTCATACCATTACTGTCGACATATCTTAATGAAATTGAAATGTGTTATTCAAGTTCACTATCGGACGTTCCCTATTGAAAATGGAGTTTATATCTCTACTGGTTTGTGTACAGGGACACCCAAAAGTATTCCAAAGCATTATGTTCTATGAGACGTATTTCTATAAACCATATTTTCATACCTTTACTGTCGACATATCTTAATGAAATTAAAATATGTTATTCCAGTTTACTATTGGATGTTACCTGTATCAAATGGATGAAATGCCACCATCGGTTTATGTACAGGGACACTCAAAAGTATTCCAAAGCATTGCGTTCTAGGAGAAATATTTCTATAAATCAAATTTTAATAACTTTACTATCCACGAAGTTTTAGGAAATTGAAATATATATATTGACATGCACAAAAGATTGCTTTGAATAGAATGTAGCATGATTAGCATTAGATTTACAGGGTGGTACAAAAATATCCAGTTATATTAAGAGGTATTAATAAAAAATTGCTAGAATTGTACTTTCGTTTACGTTAAGCGTTTTTAACACTTTCTAGCATTTTTTAAGTGTGATTATGATTTCAGTTTTGTGTATCTGCCTGTCCGTCCGTCTGTCTGTCTGCCTGTCTGTCTGTCCGATCTCTAACTCCCGTAAATATTTATGGAATTTTTTAAAACTGATATATGTTATTCAAGTTCACTATCGGATGTTTCCTATTGAAAATGGAGTTTATACCTCTACTAGTTTGTGTACAGGGATACCCGAAAGTATTTCAAATCATTGTGTTCTATGAGAGCTATTTCTATAAAACATTTTCATACCTTTACTGTAGACATATCTTAATGAAATTGAAATATGTTTTTCAAATTCCCTACTGGATGTTTCCTGTATAAAATTGAGGAAATACCACCACCGATTTATATACAGGGACACTCAAAAGTATTCCAAAGCATTTCGTTCTATGAGAGATATTTCTATAAATCAAATTTTAATAACTTTACTTTCCATGAAGTTTTAGGAAATTGAAATGTGTTATTTATATGCAAAAAAAAATGCTTTCCATAAAATATAGCATAATTAGCATTATATTTACAGGGTGACAGAAAAATATCCATTTATATTAAGAGCTATTAATAAAAAATTGCTAAAATTGTACTTTCGATTACATTAAGTGTTTTTAACACTTTCTAACATTTTTAAGTGCGAATATGATTTCAGTTTGTGTATCTGTCCATCTGTCTGTCTGTCTGTAAGCCCGCGCTCTAACTGCTGTAATTATTTATGGAATTTCTCGAAACTGATATATTTTATTAAAGTTCACTATCGGAAGTTCCGTATTGAAAATGGAGTGAATATCTCTTCTGGTTTGTGTACAGGGACACCCAAAAGCATTCGAAAGCATTGTGTTCTATGAGTGTTATTTTTGTAAACATTATCCCTAAAGAATGTTCCCCATTATAAATTACATTAATAGGTCCTGTGCAACTAGTTTGTTTACAGGGACAACAACAACAAAAAAAAATGCCAATGCATTACGTTTTAGGACAGAATTTTTTGAAAGTTACATTTAAAAGTCTTTCTACTGTAAAAATCATAAAAATATTGAAATTTATTGTTAACACTCTAAAATAATGTTTTGTATAGAATATGATATGATTAACTTTCTGATTTACAGGGCTACACTAAAATATTCAGAGAGATCAAAAGCTGTAATTATAATCTGATGGCTGCATTTTATTTTGCGTTAAACCTTTTTAACACTTTCCAAAATGCCTAAGAGTAATTTTAAAATCAATTAGTATATCTGTATATTTTTCAGTCCTTCTGTCTGTTGTGTGATAACGTAGGCAAAGAATATTAAAAGTTATTCGATACAACAATTGCGTATAGTTGGAAAGTGTTTCTAATCAATGCGTAGTGCATGATTTTTCTTTCTTGTTTTGTTTTTAATCCAGTTTTAGTAATATACTTTAATATTAATCAACATATGTAATATTAAAAGTTGCCATGTGAACTGTGGCGATGTTAACAAATTTAAATGGATGTTCCATTTAATAAATTACTTTATTAAAGTGATTGAAATTCTAATTATTTAAGCTTTGATGTCTATATATATATGCGTGTCTGTATAAAATGTTCTTATTAATCTTTTATCCATTATATATACATATATATGTGTGTGTGTACATAAAATGTTCTGCAATTTTACGATTAAATAGTCTTAACTTTATCATTCGATTCAGTTGTTTACATTTCTCTTTTGTTCTTGTTTGAACAGATATCTGATTATTAAGTTTCACTGGAGAAATATTTAAGAAAATGTTATACGTAACAATAAAATAGCATCTTGAATCTAGTTCGTTTACAAAATATCGGCCACGTGTTCGGCGATTTTACCTACTGTGACGTCACAGGATTATTGTCCATATGTTTTAGAAATATTTTAAGCGTTTTTTTAATGAAACAGTAAAAGAGTCGTTCATTCGCAATTAAAGAGCTGTCCATTTGGAATTTGTATTTTCTGAATGGCAACAGTTTATGTTTGTTTTTATTTGGCATTGCGTTGTTTATTATCATGAAGTTACATAATTCTATTTATAGGTTCATGTTTATAATAGCCAGTGATCCGTTATATTTAATTAAACATTTAAACATTACAATTGAATAGTTTTTCAAGGTTTTAGAGGGAATAAATAACAATATGTGCGATACAAAACATGTATGAAAATGATATGTATGTTTTCGTAAGTTAAATTGAACAAACGGGAAAAAAAAAATAGCTGCCAAAAGTCTCTGTTTTGAAGTGGAGTAAACCGGAATCGTAAATGACAGATGAGGGTCATTATATATATTAATATTATAAAAAATCTACGATGAAATAAAAAAACAAATATATTTTAAAGAAATTAAGCAAAAACTACCAAATAATGAAAATAAAAAATAGAATATAGCTTGAAATATTTATTAAATGAAAGCAAAATAATAACAGCAACACTCACCTTTAGCAAATTAATATAATAATGTGTAATCGACAGAGTCACGGAGCTCTCGAATGCGCATGCTCAAATACAAAATTTACTAGGTAGGTTGATTGATTGATTGGTTGGTTGGGTTTTACGTCGCACTAGTGCTGCGCAGATGGGCAATTGGCGATGGTCTGGGATTCACCCCTAGAGATGTTCCGGGGACATGTCATCGAAATTCTGATCCTCCACGGAAGGGATGGCTCTCCCGCTTCGGTGACCCCCAGAGGTATAATTTTTGATAGGAACATGGAGGAAATTGCGGCCACGACAGATTTTACGTGCACCAGCATTCGAGTACCGAACCCTCAATCTTCCAATTACGAGGTCAGAGCTCTACCGACTGGGCTACCGCTGCCCATTTATTTACCAGGTACGGAAAATTCCCACCGTGGAGAACAAAAAATGTAATGGCATGTCTCCTAACCATATTTAGATGCCAATCCCAGACCGTCGCCAATTACCCATATAGTAGCACTAGTGAAACGTAAAAACCACTTAATCAACCAGATGAATAAATTTTTTTTGTTAGGTTGAATACTATTTATCTTTGAAATACGAGGACAGTCCATGTTTTGAAGGCCGCAGTAACCTAATCGGTAGATCGACGCGCTCGTAATTGGAAGATTGCAGGTTTGATACTCCAGCCGGCCAAAGACAGTCCTGTACGCTCGAACTCCTGCGCTGATAGGTTGACGCATCCGCTATTTTTCATCCACCAAGACTGGCTGATGATTTATTATAGATGGTCTTTCGGCAATAAACTGCACTAATCTCTCCAGAAAAGTTCACCGCCTGTTTACAATTTCTTCTAGATGGTTGGGTTCTTTGGGTTTTACGTCGCACTAGTGGTGCGCAATGGGCGATTGGCGACGGTCTGGGACTCACCCCTAGAGGTGGTTTGAGACATGCCATCACAATTTTAATCCTACACGGAGAGGATTGCTCCCCCGCTTCGGTAACCCCAATAGGTATAATTTTGATGGAACAGGGAGGACATTGCATCCACGACAGATTTTACGTGCACCAATCATCATTAGTGTACACGACGGTCTTTGGGCGGCTCGAGTATCAAACCCACAACCTTCCAATGAATCCGGCGCTCTACCGACTGGGCTACTGCAGCGCAGCCCAATTTCTTCTAATCCAGAAAAAAAGACAGAGAGGATTACAAATTGCAGGTTTGAGTCGTAGATACCTGGACCACGAGCACAACTTTGTAGCGTAAGTTTTCGCTTACTTTCAACTTTTATTTCATTTTATTTTCAGAGTTGTTCTACAAATTTAATAGGAATGTACTGCTTTTTTTAAGTTATTGTTTCTAAATTCTTTTTAAATTAACTTTAAATATCTTTAATTAAATATCTTTAATAAATTAACTTTATATATCTTTTTTAACATGAAGGGTTCCAGTTTTGAGAATGTTGGAGATTTTTTTTAAATTGCCAACTTCTTTGTTTCGTGATAAGAAATTCTAGCTCACATGATCTGCGTAAAAGTTTGAAGGCGATAACAACGTTAATCAGGTAGCCTAGCTTATTCTGCCGCCAAGATATTCCCAGATAAGATGAATAATCATGGACACTGCGCCAGCTCGTATCATGTAGAAGCCTTAGTGTACACTCATGGTGGCTGGTGCACGTAAAATCTCTCGTGGCCGCAATATTCTCCACGTCACCATCAAAAATTGTACTTCTGGGGGTTACCGAAGCGAGAGAGCCATACTTTCGGTGGAGGATCAAAATTACTATGGCATGTCTTCGGATCACCTCTAAGGGTGAAACCCAGACCGTCGCCAATTGCTCATCTGCGCAACACTAGTGTGACGTAAAACCCAACGAACCAGTGTGAATGTACTACTTTTTAAGTTTTTGTTTCTAAATTCTTTTCAAATTAACTTTAATATTACATTTCTTGGCGATGTTCTTAAAATTGCCAACTTGTTTGTTTCGTGATAAGAAGTACTAGCTCACATGATTTGTGTAGACGTTTGAAGGCGATAACAACGTTAATCAGGTAGCCTAGCTTATTCTGCCGCCAGCATTTTCCCAAATAGGATGAATAATGGAGGACACTACGCCAGATCGTATCATATAGGAGTCTTAAGGTGCCTTTATAGTGGCCGCTCCGTTCCGCTGTCCGCAAGCACTGAGCTAGAATATATGGAGTGATAACTATCTATTGAATACGAAATTGAATAGAATTGAATTGAATATGAAGTTATCACTCCTTATATTCTAGCTCTGTACTTGCGTACAGCGGAACGGAACGGTCACTGTAAAGCTTGCTTTACTGTACATTCATGGTCGCTAGTGCCTGTAAAGTAAAATCTGTCGTGGCCGCAATGTCCTACATGTTTCCATCAAAAATTATACCTCTGCGGGTCACTGCAGCGAGAAAGCCATCCTTTCCGTGTAGGATCAGAATTGCGATGGCATGTACCGCTAGGGGTGAGTTCCAGATCGTCGCCAATTACCCATTGTTCAGCCCTAATGCGACATAAAACCCAACCATATTTTGTATTCTTTTTTTTTTTTTTTTTAGTAAGAAAATTATTAGTTTTCTTGGTTCTCTTTTACTTGCAATATAAATAAATAAATAATAATGATAAAAATTTTCTGGTGTGTCTCTCATACGGCTTTCTCTTACCCTGCATTTCAGTGCTATAAAGATAGATTGCACATTAAATTATAAGATTAATAAAGATGATAAAGTCAATTTACATTGGAAAATAATCCAAAACAGGTTTAGTAGAAACAGTTTTATTTGACAGGTAATTTTGCCCCCTTCCCTGAAACCCCTGTTAAATTAGAATATCGACATTTATTTGAAATATGTTTAATAGAAGACTGTAATTAATTTGCCTTAAAACCTGTTAATTTTGATAAAATTTTTCAAGTGGCAACCTAATACTAACTTCGACGTACCAAATTGGAATGTTCTGCAGTTAGTTGATTTTTAGTTATGCTCTTAACACATATACATACAGATCAAAAACTAAAATTTAAACTTTCATATCCAAAGTACTTCAAAACGTGATATTATAAAAAAAAACAAAGTTTAAAATAAAACTTCTAAGAACATTTCATTTAAAGTATGAGTATAAAAATAAGTTCTCTTTCCTGAGCAGTGTTCGTCGACGTGCTGAAATGTAGAAAAACACTTTTATCAATTACATTCTATAGAAAAGAAGGTTTAGCTTAATTTTGGGTAGTTCTGTATATTGTCTATAACATAAAAGCACATTACATCCCGTATTTAACACGTTCACGCCGGCGCATTTTGCTTACATAGTCTTCTCGAAAGTATCCGAGCACTAGCCAATACAGCTCCGATATCAAAAAAGTACACTGTTTTGCTCAATAAATCCTTGTCGAATCATGTTCTTAGACTGACTAGGAACATGAATCAACAAGGATTTATGTAACAAAGCAGTATTAAGTGTACTTTTTTTGGACAGGGATTATTGCTAGTGCTCCGATACTTTTTCTGCCGACTGTAGCTGTGACCCATCGGTTGGTCACGCCGGTTTGAACGTGTTAAGTGAAAGTCTTATATGAAAGACACATAACACAAAATGAAATACCTTCCTGCATTTTCAAAGTATAGCCCCAATATATCGAAATACTTTGGGTAACCCTGTAAAAGAATGAATTACGATCTCCGTACCATAATTTGCAGAAAACATACTTTTATCTATTTAAAAAAAAAAAAAAAAAAAAAAAAAAAGTTAATTTTATTTTGTTGGCAACTTATAGATGTTACATTGTACGTACCAGAAATTTTACCCATAGACTTAATATATTTGAATTCGCTTGGATGTCCCTGTACACGAACCATTTGCTTGATCATTTGGTGTAGCATCTCTATACCGAGCATGGACTTCTTGGCTGCTATTTCTTCTTGAGATATGCTGATAACCAACAGACACACAGACAGATAACACCATACATACAGCAATCGCTAAAAAGCATGTGTTTGGGACTCAATGGCACCTCAAAACGTGTAAATAAAACAAAAACTCAATTTCCGAGAGTTGGTGAAGAAACAATACCTTTTTTATCATACATAGGAATAAGACAGTTCTTATTCGACCTACCCGAAGGCATACGAGTGACAGCCCAGCCTGTCGTACGACAGCATCTTTCCATCAGGAGCCCCACAGGCTCCAACACCCCAGCCCTAGACACCACAACTACAGAAGCATGTGCCCCACGTAAGGAGGGATCCAGGGACCAAGCGGACTCGGCACCACCCAGCAGGCACCACAGCCCGAAAACCACCAGGGCGAAGCCCACGCGCCGCCGCAGTAGGCGGCACCACATAACCACCCACTAAGTACCCCCCCCCCCCTCCCTCAACAGGAAGCCAACAAGTAAACAAGCAAGACAGAGTCAAAGGAGAAAATACAACAAACTAATATTAAACTTAACAAATGCATGAATATGCAACCGAACAATAAGTAAAATATTGGGGAAAAAGGCTAAAAGCTAAATCATAAAGCCAAGTCAGGGGCACTAACAACCTGTACACCAAAAACGAGAAAAATTTAACCTCAATTCCCCACCAAAATAATACAAAACACTATACAAAATTTTTATTGATATACTTAACACTTGTAAGTAGAAAAATGTAATAAAATAAATACTCTTAAAAATAACAAAGACCAGAATATACAATGATTTAAATTGTTGAATATAAGACATTACAATAGACATTATAAGACATTACAATCTAAGACATAACAATTTTATTATTTGAAGCAATCCAAGTTTAGTTTTAGAATTAGTAAGCAAAACATATAATCTTACAGCTTTAAAATTTGTCGGGAAATAATCTTTTCTAATACTGTCAACCAAGAAACAGCGATCGATCACATGGTTGACATCTTGAACACCGTTGTTGCAGCTACAAATGTGGCTCTTTCAAAAAATCTGTTTTGGTAAGTCTTAAATAAGTCATGGTTTGTAACAAGCTGATTGATGTGGAAGTTCCCAAAATTTCTACGGATGTCAATCTTCGGAAACAGTTCAAAAGTATATCGTCCTTTCTCAGACTCATCCCATTCTTTCTGCCGATCACGGATCCTCAAACTTTTAAACGTTGCATTGATAAAATTCTTCTTTTTAGGCAGGACAACATTGATATCCTCTAACAGGGTGGCATCCTTAGCCAGCCCATCCACATCCTCGTTCCACTCGTAGCCCACATAAGCTTTAATCCAGCAAAACTTGATTTTAATTAAATTCAGACCTTTTAATTCGTTATTGATTTCGTAGATAATATTATTTTTAATTGTAAAACTCTCCAAGGACAAGGGAGTTGACCTGGAATCGGAGATAATAAAAGCATTATTAATCTGATGGTCTTTAACAAACTTGACGGCTTCAAGGATAGCAGTGGCCTCGGCTTCGAAGACGCTGCAGTGGTTCGAGAGTTTAAATTTCTCGGAGTGGCGAACTGTATTGTTGTGAATGTAGATGTAGGCACAGCCAACCACATTCTACATCTTTGAGCCATTAGTAAAGAAGTAGTTTCTATCACTCTCCTCGTCGACAATTAGGTTCTAACAACCACGTGACTTTCTTCTTAGTAACCTTAGCAACCTGAAGGACAGCTCTTATTTTTCCATGCTTTTGAAAGCGAAGTAGTCGATTTTTTTTATGCTTTTACAAATACATTTACAACACTGTGTTACAATAAATTTTTAACATAATGGTAAATTTTTAACCCGTAATGGTAAAATGGGTCAGTAAGGTCAACTGTCCCTCAGCATGACGTCATCTGTTAGAACTCTATACTGTAATTAAACACACTCCAACTATAACTAGTTAAATTCCAGGGAGGAGTCTTGACTTCAGCCTCCTTGATGAACTCATCGGCATGGAATGAGAAGCCATCCTTTTCTATATCCTTCTTCCAATCAAGAACTTGAGTTTTATATTTATTACATTTTAAAATTATTACCAAAGGGTACAAAGGGCATCAGTAGACACCGTGGAGTAACACTTACTAATGAGCTGAAGAAAAATACGTTGAATACTTTTCAACTTATCTAAAATATATCTATAATTGTGCAACCAAATTTCTGAGCAGTAATTTATAATTTTTTCAACAACAATATAATATAAGAATTTCAGAAGGTTTTTATCCAGACCCCACGGGGCCCTGGAAATACTCATAACCCTAACCGTGTGTTCCAAAACTTTATTATAAAGATAGATAAGGTTCTCCGTCCGTTGAACTTATAATCAATGACGACACCCAAGTATCCAAAAATCTTATTATATTTAATGTTGATATCGCCATAACAGATCTTTGGAATATTGGTTATAATTTTAGAGCCTTTACGAATCATAGTAAAGTTGGACTTTTCTTTATTATTTTTGAGGCTTCCTAGCCTCGGCCCATAAAATCCCCTTCTTCAATTAGTTACTACCAGTAACACTAAAATGATAAGTAGTAGTGACATTACAAATAATTAAAAGACTGACAGCAAAAGCCTGAGCGACATCTCTGACTTCGAGGTCAACCAAAAGAGGATTCATAACTAAATTCCATAACTTAGGACCGAGTCTAGATCCTTGAGGCACTCCTCTGTTATAACTGAACTGGCATATAGGTACATAGGGGTAAGAGAAAGTAAAAATCTGGATTAACTGCCTTCGTCTTTAAGTAATTAATAGCTGCAAAAATAAATTAAAGTGAGAGCAGACATTAAATAAACATAGTAAGAGAAAGTTATAATGTGGTATTTCAGAATTTTTTCCTCCAAAAATACGTTGCTTAATTCAACGCTATTGAACTACAAATATTTTGAGCCTATACGTCACAAAAATAATGAATTTTTATTTACGTCCTTGTAAAAACATATGTTTTTCAGATTTACCAAAATCAATACAGTTCGTGCGATGGTGACCTATAACATGTATATAAATGTAAAGATCAATCGAATAAGCTATTCTGAAGCTATCGCATTTTAAATAATTTCAGCCCTTAGGCCATAATGATAATGTATTTTTCATGGTGTGCCTGTAAAAAAAAAAAAAAAAAAACTATAGTTCTAAATTCAACAAAACGTATACAGTTAGTGCGATGTTTACCTATAATATGTGTATGAATTTTCAGCTTAATTGAATAAGGCATTTAGACAGTATCAGTCTAGCAGCTGGATATAATCCTGTTGTGCTTTTGATGTACCCTCAAAATGATTTTTGGATATTGTTATATATATTTATATCTTTAAAAAAATTAGTCGCATGGTACACCCCTGGTATAATTTCCATTTTAAAGCAGCCATCTTATTTTAAACAGCCAAAAATTAGATTTTTTTTTTCATTATTTAATTGCTTAGGCAAATTAGGTATCATTTTATATGTTTTCAGGTGTAGGGAATGTGATTAAGTACTCTAAAACACTTTAAAAAGGTTATATGTTTTAGGAGTTTTTGGTTAATAATAAGGTCGAAATTTTGACGCAAAATTCTTATTAAATTTTTTTTTTACTCATAAGCGTGTTTTCCCCTTTTATCATACATTCTCTGACACAGATACATGAAACAAAAGTTATAAAAAATCTTTAATAAAGAATAATTACTTTCAACACAAGTACGATAGGAATTAACGGAAAAATAGCTGCCTTTTAGCATACAATTACAAATAATAAGGTATAGTTTTTAACATTACTTCGTAGGTATATCGCTGTGACAAAGTGTTGAATTAAAGTTTAAATATATTAAATCAGCAGAATCACTTTAATAAAACTTAAGAGGAAAAATTACATGGTAGTTACGCATTTGATGTGGAAGACTCAATGAAGAAAACTTTTATATATTAACAAAAACATAGTTTATTGCATGAATATTTACAGATGAAAAAGAAAAAATTAAATAAACAAGCATATCCTGCTGGTAACTGAAAGTCAAAACTACATCTTATAACGTTGAAAAAATAAGAGAGCGAGAAAAAAATGCAAACATCTTTTATACAATACAAACGAAACCAATTTGCATCTTGCCGTTGCCACTTGGCAATCACTAAACTAGTCTTCATCACTGGCTTATTATCTTACAACCATGGACATCGTTTTTGATGAGAGTGAAGAGAAACAAGAGCAATAACTGTGATTCACCGCTATTACTCACATGTTTACAATTTCAGCTATTCACATCTGTGGAATAAACTAGAGCAAGAAGATAAACAAAAATGCTGCCACGAGAGCGATAAAAAAAAACGTAAGTCATATCAAACTAAATTTAATTTAAACAATTTACTTTATAGTATATATATAAATACCTTAACAAATTAACTTTAATTTCACTTTATAAAAATATAGATATGATTAAATATTTATGATATGACTTATAATACAAAGTTTAGTTGAAGAACACTTACAATGCGAGGAGCATGGTATGTCAGAACTGCGACAGGGGCAAACAGTTTTTCTGAAGCATTTTAAACATGCATATGGTAGAATCCTATTTGCTGGCAATTTAATTAATGTTAAATTCGGTTTTAAATGGCCATCAATATTCACATACCATACTCAGCCGGTTGTAGAACAATAAGATATTGCAAGAAATGCTAGCAACAGCTGAAATTATCTTGATTCACTTTATCACCACAATAAGAAAAAAAAAAAAAAAAAAGAGAGAGATGACACCTTCTTTGCTTTTTGGGATGATTTTTATTTCTGGTTTTATTGCTATTTTTCTGTTCATAGAAATTCCTATTTAGATTCACATATCTTATAATTACTTCATTTTATTGACAATTTAGTGTGTAAATTCTGATTTAGTATTGCTTATTTATTAAGTTTTGACTTTTTTAATCTTTTGCTGTTCTATCCTCTTCAATTACATACTAGGTCTGTCCAATAAATACACGATCTATGGCCATAAAATGTTTAATTTGCAAAATTTAGTCTACATCGATTTTGCCCCTTCAAAGTTCTCTCCATTCGTTGCTATGCACATATTCCATCTTCTCTTCCACTGTTCAAAGCACCCTTGGAAGTCCTCGGCAGTCAGGCCTTTTAGTTTTATCGTCGTTTTTTGCTTTATTGTGTCCACATCTTCCCAGTGATGTCCCCTCATCACATATTTGCGTTTTGGGAATTGAAAAAAGTCGCATGGACGAGATCTGGCGAATATGGAGGATGATCAAAGATGGTGATTAATGTTTTTTTGCCAGAAACTAGCGAACAATCAATGCTGAATGTGCAGGTGCATTGTCATGATGAAGGATCCATCCATCGCCTTGAGTCAAATTTCGTCGCACACGATGTACGCGATCTCTCAGACGCTTGAGAACTGTAAGAAAAATAATTTATTATTTTCGTCAATTTCCATTTTCGACGCACAATAAAAACAAGGACAACAGAAACTAACACAAATGGCACAATACGCGCAGCTCGATGATCCACCGTGCACTGATGGTTCATTGGCTCTCAGGGAACTAGCACCTCTAGTGAGCGAGGCTAGAGTCATCGTCATGGCCGACAGATGGCACCAGTTTGCGTATTTATTGGACAGACCTCGTATAATATACATAGACCACCACACATTTTTCTTTAATTTATAGGTAAGAGAGCGAAATAAATTATTAATATTTTGATTTTTGAATAAAAATAAATAATGCTAATACAATTATGTTTTCTTTTTGTTGTAGCCATGTTATCTCTGACGCACACTGTTTCGAACGAGTATATGAAAAGTGCGCTAAGAACGAAAATTTCTATGACAGTGAAGAAGACGTGGAAGAGTTCAGAAACATATTAAAATTTGTCGAATCAGCTTGCGAGGAAGACAGTAAAATATTTCAGGGTCAGTATTAACAATAAGTTATTTTAACAAAGTTTGTTATGGTTATTCTTTTTATCACATTTTTTATAATTCCAAAACTATCTTTTCTCCACAAGAATTTTATATGGTTTCCTATAATTAATAAGCATTATATTTTTTACCTCTTATCTCTAAATGACATTAAAAAAAATGTTTATTTATTTTATTTATTTATTTATTTATTTATTATTTTATTTTATTTATTTTATTTTATTAATTTATTTTATTTTTTGAAGTGAAAACTTCTGAAGGCGTGTTGAGCACTTTTGAGTGAACAAAAATCAAGGAACTCGCGTCATCGTCACCGAACACTTTCCGTTTGAAGTGAAAACTTCTTTAGGCGCGTTGAGCACATTTGGGTGAACAAAAATCATGGAACTCGCGTCATCTTCATCGAACGCTTTTCATGAGCTATATGTATACAGTGCTGGAAAAAATTATAAAGCCGATAGAAAAATTTACAAAAGTAAAAAGTAATGGAATTGTTGATAACGCAAATTCTATTTTCATTTGCATGATCAACATCGAAGTAATGCGCATAAACTTTGTTTAAAAAAACGAAATAGGGAACATAAATTATGCTAATTTCTTACAACCAATGAAAATCAACTTGGAAAAAATTATAAAGCCGATGGTTCTAGCCTCCTTTGGCATAATGCCAGACATGAGAAAGCAGGTTCCTACGAAAGTTTAGGTAAATATAAACGTGTTACGTGCATTCATTTTGTATTTGATGTGTTTAATACAATGGCAAGAGGAAAAAAGTTATCCGATGGTGAACAAATTAAAATATTAACTTTAAATGAAATTGGAATATCTGGTTCTAATATTGCAAGAAAAATAGGAAGGTCCAAGGCTGCAGTAAACAGTTTTCTCAGAAATACCGAAGATTACGGCAGTAAGAAGCGTACAGGAAGACCGAAATCCTTAACTCTAAGGCAATCAAGACAAATCCGGAAGCTAGCTTGCGGACAAAAAATGTCGTCTGCCCAAATTCAAGAACATTTACAATTACCATGTACAAGCCGAACGTTAAGAAATGTTTTAAGTAGCAATCCCATTGTTCAGTTTAAAATATTTAAAGGAAAAACCCCTCTTTCGAAGCACCACAAATATGCTCGCTTAGACTTTGCCCGAAAACATTTAACCGAAGGCACAAATTGGAGAGATATTGTCTTTTCCGATGAAAATAAGTTTAATTTCGATGGATCCGACGGCTATAAATATTTTTGGCATGATTTACGACAGAAACCTCATAATTTTTCAAAGCGTCAATATGGAGGTGGCTCGGTAATGGTTTGGGCTGCATGTGCTGCCGGTGGAACCACTCCAATTGTTTTCACCCATAACAAAGTGAATTCAATTATGTATCAAGATATGTTAGGAGATAATTTATTACCCATTGCTCCTCTTATAACTTCAGGAGACTGGACATTTCAGCAGGACAACGCTTCCGTTCATGTTTCGAAGTCAACTAAATCTTGGCTGGAAGCTAACCAGGTGAAATGCCTTCAATGGCCAGCTGTTGCCTCGATCTGAATGTAATAGAAAATCTTTGGGGAATTTTAGCCCGAAATGTTTATAAAAATGGACGACAATTCAATTCAAAATTAGATTTGATGAATGCTATTAAAAACTGCTGGAATAATATTGATGCAAGTACTTTGTGTGGTCTGATAGATTCAATGAACAAGAGACTAGTCAAAGTTATCGAAAAGAATGGTCTCACATCGATTATTGATAAAATACATGTATCGACTTTATAATTTTTTCCAGCTTTCTTTGTACATAAATTTTTCTTACGTCTACTAACCTTTTGTTATTGTAGTTATTAATAAATTTATTTTTTCCTTTTGTTCCTTGTAGCATATAATATATATGTATGAAATTTTGTAAATGTTTGATCTTTTGTTTTTTAATTATATCATATATTCAAGTGGCTTTATAATTTTTTCCACCACTGTACTGTGTATATACGTACATATATATACTTCCGTGCGTTATTAGTATACATTATATATATACAAAAAGTATATCTTTTTTCATATATATCCATATATGCAGCGCACGGCGCGGCATGCCTCATATATATATATATATATATATATATTTGTATAAAGTGTATACTAATACGAGTAGTATACTGGCTACTGGCATCTGTCTCTTTCTAGTTCTATACTCTACGTATGTATGTACTTTTCCACACTATATTCATAGTTCACAAAGTACAAGCACGTGTTTTTATGCAACTGCTATATTCTTCTTTTTGTTTTCAATATAAATTTTCAAATAAATAATAATAAAAAAGAAAATTAATTTAGTCATATTACAATATTTTTACTTAATATAAGGCTTAGTTCATTTAATTTGGGTAGCTACAAATATTGTGCAGAATCATATAATACAGATCATAAACACTTCTTTGCAAACCAAAAATAATTCGAAAATAATAATCTAATAGCTCGACGATACAATTCACAAGTTACTTAGTTTTCACTTCTATCGGCAGTCCCCAAAGACTGGTTTTAGTTTTTTTTTTTTTTTTTTTTCCTTTATCTTTCGTTTTTTTTTTTTTTTTAATGTGTTAAACGTTATATTGAACATTTTTTATCCTTCAGAGCTTCGTTGCCGGATATATTTATCTCCAAGCTGTCTTTTTTCTGTGACTACTATTATATTCGAAATTTCATATTTGTAGTAGTAATATGGTTTATATTTAAATATACAGATATATACAGACGGTGTTACCGACTGTATATATGAAGACATATTAATTGTAATATATAGTTACGCTCATCACTGACTGACACTGTCACGCTTAAAAAAAGTTAAGAGATTTCCTTGGACTCCGTCTGTGTGCAAACGCGTTGCCACCTAATTTCCATACTTTAGTTAATTTTAAAAAGTCTAACTTTCCGATCGATAAACTGTTTAATCCGACAGAATCAGAAAAACCGCCTCTTTCATTTAGTATCTTATTTGTATCGAATTTTTGATGAGTTTTTTTTTTTAATTAATTACGAATTAATATTCTGAAAATAGATATAGTTTTAAAATACACCTTTAAATTTTAAATGTTGCCTTTTTTTTTTTTTTTAGGACTGAGGGCCTATTAGTCTCAGACAGCGATTTTTGCGTTGTCATTTTCGATAGTTGCACATTTGTCGAAATCATTTTTTCGATAGTTGGACATTTATCGAAATCTAAAATTTATCGAAAATATAATTGAATAATTTGAAAGCGATGTTATAATAGGGAAAAAAAAAAAAAAAAAAAAAAAAACTAATAGTCCTCCGTCCTAAACTAAATTCTGCTTTTGCCAGAATTTCATCAAAAGAGAAGAATTTCATGAAAGAAAAAGAAAAGAAAATTAATAATAATCAGTATCGTTACAAGAGATATCGAAAACGTTTTTTTTTTAAATAATTTTGAAATAGGAAATAAATAGTTCGCGTGCAATAATATGAAATAAAGATAAATAAAAATATGAATTTAATGATTTGATTTTTATACAAAACACGATCGCGTGCTCTCTTAAAAATTAGATGTAATATTTAAAGTTTAATTTTCTTGGCAACAATTATAAATTAAAATAAATAATTTAATGAAAGATTGGAAGATAGAATTTCTAATTTTTATTTATTTATTTATTTATTTTATTTTATTTATTTTATTTTATTTTAATTATTTATTTATTTATTTTTGAGCTGTTGACATTTTAATAATAAAACATACAATTAAAATAGTTATAGCATTAATTTCATTGCCGTTAAACAGTGAGCCTTTCGAATGCAATATGTTTGCATTATCGGAATTAAATGACAATGCGAATCATTTCAATTTTAAATTCACTTAATACATTAGCTTATCCCATTTTTATTTCAAAAAATAGTGACACTTGAAAGGCATATTAATATACCGCATATTGTACAAGACGCGTCTATTACGAGAACATGGTAATTACGTATTATCCCGTCAACATTTTATGAAATGTAAAAAAACTAGTTGGCATAGGTGGACTCTGCTCAGTTCCCCATCATATATATGTTCTCATAAATTTCTGGTGCGAGACATGTTATAATCATGTTAAAAGAAATGAATTTGACCAAAGCTTGATACAGTGACAGAATGAAATCCTCGCCTAATAGGCTATCCACCGTTCACTTCGATATATTTATCTTATTCTAATCTATTAATTTATTTTGCCAGGGTCGATTCCGTTGTTTAGTTTTCATGCTACTGTTTCCAATGCAATAATCCTCAAAATTCATATTTATATGAAAAATTTACAATTTCGCTATGTTAATAAAATCGTAAATTACGAATAATTTACGAAATTTTCCTATTAGAACATTTGTATTCAATCATGTTCATACACATATCATAAATGTAATTTTGAAGTTGTCTAATGTATTTATGATCCTTAAAATGGAAGTTTCTGCTCAATTTTGCCTTATTCTGGCATGTTAAGTAAATCGTAAATTCCAAATAACTTCGAATTTTTTAAATTGGAAAAATCATAGTCTATCATATTCATGCTAGTATCCTAAATAATATTTCGAAAGTGGTTTGACATCTTTACGATGAAAATATCCCTCAAGATTGACGTTTATGTGAAATTTTGCTTGATTCTGTCATGTTAAAAAATTCGTAAATTTCCAATAACTTACGGAATTTTTATATTGAAAAATTCATAGTCATTAATATTCATGTCAGTGACCTAAATAATACTTCAAAAGTAGTCTGACATCTTTACGATGAAAATATCGCTCAAAATTGACGTTTATGGGAAATTTTGCCCTATACTGCCATGTTAAGAAATTCGTAAATTTCCAATAACTTGCGAAAATTTCAAAGTAGCATATTTATAGTTACTGATGTTCATTTCGGTATCAAAACTGATATTTTAAAACTGGTCTGACATTTTTACAGCAAACAGTTTCCATTTAATGCACGTTTAAGTGAATTTTTGTCCTATTCTCCCATGTTAAGAAAATCGTAAATTTCTCATAACTTACGAAGTTTTTTAATTCGAATGTTGCAAATGAATAGGGTTCTTGCCAGTGTCGAAAGTAATATTTTAAAACCGATCTGACCTCTCTACGATCATTTGTTCGTGAGATATCGTGTTAACAGACTAACAAACTAACGGACTAACACACTAACGGACTGACACACTAACAGACACCCTACAGACAGACACCATACAAATTTTGTCATTTTCGGATTCCTCACACCTGAAAACGTATAAAAAAGTCAAAAAACGGAGGTCGAAATTTTTCACGATTACCTAAGTTCCCCATACCTATAGTACGATGGGGAACTAAAAAGGATCGTCTGCAAGTGCGCGATAAATAGCTAATGACAGAGACATGCACGCTGATTTTGTGCCAACGTTTTTTATTGTGCGTTTTTCGGTTAATGCAAGAAGAACATCATTATTACTTTTTAATTCACGCGAACCGCGCAACTTAGGTGGTAATGATTGCTTTTGTACAGATTGCAAACATTTTCAGATTCATGCATGACAAAGTAGCTGCATCAAGCGATGTTTTATTTTGGTTTTAACGCACGCGAAGCATGCATGCATGCATGTATTATAAATGCCTGAAATTCGCAATCACTGCAATGACTAATAGGCATGTGTGAACGTTTTACTTCCATGAAAACAACAACAACAAATATCTATTAACATCTTTGAATTTTAAAAATGAACGAAATTCTGTGTTGTATCAATCACTAATGAGTATGATGTGTACTTTCCTCGTACATGAAAACAAAAAGAAACATCACTGTATAATTCTATTTTACTATGCATGAATATTAAAAATGCACGAAATTCCGTATTGCAACATTCATTTATACGTACGTTTGTACATTTCGCGACATGCACAGGAGCATTACTCCATCACTGTCTATCGGGCACTGATAACGAGAGTGATACCGAGAGCTGATACCAAGAGTGAAAATGTAATAATGAGTACCGAGTGAAAAATTTAATAACACTACGCTGAAAAAAAAAATAATAATAATAAAATCGAGCCCTGATACCATTATTGCTGTTTCTTATGTAAAATGACCTCCTGAATCCGAATATAACCCTCATTTTGCCCCATCACCCACCGTTTTTTCGGTACGTCACCCCCTCCCACAGTTTTTATCATTCTTCTGTAATTTTATGGCCATAAATTTGATTTGGAGAATGGAAAATAATTATTTTATCTCTTAAAAATAAAAAATGCATAATGTATAATAAGTGATAATATTAATTGATTAATAAAAGATAATAAATATAACTTATAGTTTCAGTGATGAATCTTCCCCCCCCCCCCCCTAAATCTTACCCTTGCTGCAATTGTTCCTGTTTTTGAATTTTTCACCTCTTTAGGGTCTCAGAAGATATTTAACAGTTAAACTATTCCCTTTCTCTACTATAAATCAAATTTATAGCCATAAAATTACCGAAAAGTGCTAAAAATAGGGAGGTGTCCTCCAAAAACGGTGAGTGATAGGGCAAAATGGCCGTCATATTCGGATTCAGGAGGTCATTTTACATAAGAATTTGCAAAACTGGTTTTGGAGGCAATTTTCATACCGAACAGTGTAATCAGTAAACAATAATGTAACAGTCAGAGAGCAATAATGTAATATTCAGAAAGCAATAATGTAACAGTACCCAGAGCCGTAATGTAATAATCGCAATATCACAGAAACTGTGTCACAAGAGTCATACATGTATGCAAAATTTTAGCTCAATTGGATAGTAGGAAGAGTATAAAATTCGAAATAAAATTTTTAACTTTAATTAAGGGCTTCATGACCTTACAGCTTTTTCACGGATAAGTCTGTTTTTGCTTGAGTAAGTGTGTCATTAGAGTTATGCACGTATACAAAATTTTACCCCAATTGGATGTTAGAAAGAGGTTAAATTTCGAAATAAAATTTTTAACACGTTGAGTGCCACGCAAATTCTTAAAATCCATTAAAATTCCATAATGATTCCCCTGTAATAAATAAAAATTAAGCAAATTTTTAATAAATTTTCAATCATTAAATGTAATATTTTTAGTTTCATATCCTATTTTATATCCTCCACCGATGGTTGACGCGGCTTTATATCCTATTTGACACTGTCAGCCATCCATGGCTGACAGGGCGCTCCACGTTTTAATTTTTTATTGGTACTGCTTTTACTTTGGGGGTATAATTTTCACTGAACTGTTTGAAGTATGAAATGTTCTGTACACTTCTAAATTTTCAAGATGATTTTTTCAGTACTTAGAGATATATGACAAAATGTCTAGAATCTAGAATGGCTGACTTGGCGCTCAACGTGTTAATTGGCATTCGGAAATAAGAGCTATGAAGGACATTCCCTACGTCCTTTTCTATTTGAGTACACACGGTCTTCAGAGTATGCAAACTTTTACATAGAAGCAGAAATTTAGCTAAATCACTATGTCCGTCTCAGATTGAGGATATAATGACATCGGAGTTATTGATGGAGGCAAAATTTTAGCTCAAGTGGATGACAAGTGAGTAAAATTTGAATTGAATTGATTGGATTTGGGGACCCTGGTCCTACAAGGCTTTCTCGTATAAGTTTGTTTCTGCTTCAGCATATATTGTCATCTGAATTATGGAAAATTTTAACTAAATCGAATGATAGGAAGCGGCATAAGTTTTGATACTTATCAGGATTTAGGAGATTAGGGCCCTTTAGGCTCCTTCTTTCTAAATCTTTTTTGTCTTGAGTAAATTTTGTCAATGAAGTTTTACATATAGAAATAATTTAAGTGCATTCGGATGTTAGGAAGCAGGTTAAAATTTCAAATCATCTTTTAACTCCGTTAGGGCGCAGGCCTCCAGGTTCCCCACCTTACAGTCGGCTGCAAAATTATTAGAGCACTAGAATTATCCTTGCCAAAAAAAAGTACACTTAATACAGCTTTGTTAAATAAATCCTTGTCGAGTCATGTTCTTAATCAGTCTAAGAACATGATTCGACAAGGATTTACTTAGCAAAATAGTCTTAAGTGTACTTTTTAAATATAGGAATTATTGGCTAGTGCTCGAATAATTTTGCAGCCGACTGTACTTCTGTTATTCCTTGTGCACATATTATCATCCAGTTTTCAGGTATGTTTTATGTTTTATCAGAAGGTTAGTTTACAACGGATTTCAATATTCCATACGAACAGATGCACTGACAAGAAATCAGTTTAATAAAAACATGGTAAAAATAGCGTCTGAATCTCTATTCTTTACTTTAAAGAACAATATATGGTAAAAAATCACATATTTATCATATTATCGAGTGCGTGCAAAAATATCTTAAATTTAAAACTATTTCATTATATTATCACAAGACTCGTCTTAGTCACTTAGTTCTAAAACACTTCTTTTAATAGAAATATTTAGTAATCGTTTGCAGTACGTACTTTTGATTGAATAATTCGGAGATTACTTTGTACATTATTCAAAAAGTGACTGCACTGACGCTTATAATCGTCTCACCGTACAAGATAGTTACATTTTTTTTTCTCAGCATAAAATGAAATATGGGGCGCATTCGAAAGTATTTCCCGGTCACTTCCCGAGTTGGGAAATGACGTCACGCGGGAAGTTCGGGAAATGACCGGGTTATTAAGTACTTCCGAACACATTTCATCTACCCAAGAAACAAAAATATAAACAAACATGGCGGAGCATAGAAGAAAATATATATTTGGAAAAATAACCTCAATATTAAGAAAAATAACCTCAATATTTAGAAAAATAACCATTCACTAATTGAAATTGCGCTAAAATGAGCACCGACGAAGCATTCAATCCACGTTTGTTGTGTCACGTGATTCAATTTCCCACACTTCCCAACAAAATATTTCGGGAAGTTCGGGACAAGTCTGGTCGACCGGTCAAAAGCTTTCGAACACCATTTGCAACTGACCAGGCTTCCCGGGAAGTACTTTCGAACAACTTTTCTTCTTCTCGGTCGACCGGGCTTCCCGGGAAATACTTTCGAATGCGCCCATGCTTTCACGTGAAAGAAAAAAATTATAAAATATTAAATTTGCTCATACGTATGAAAAAAATGACGGCTATAAAATAATAATAATTTTAAATTTTAAAGATAACGAAGAGATTTAAAATAAAGTGCGAAATTTTTGCACTGTCTTGCTAGCAAATGAATTGTTTGAAGTGAGAAATAAATGAAATATGATCATTTTTCAATGAGCGACTTTGTCGTCCAGCAAACAAGTTAAAATATTTGTGTTGGGCCACGAGTGGCCCTTTAAACTTTTACATATTAGTAGTTCATTTCGTATATTTAAGTATTTGTTCAGTATATATAGAAACAGAATACCAAAGAAAATCCCTTGCATTTTTATTTTTCTCGTAAACGTCCTGATAGATGCCCAAATTCAGAGGGCATAGATAGAATTACTAAAAATTTTTCACTCCACTTTATCATACTATTTAAAAATCAATGAACAATATAAATGTAATATTTCTTAAATCTTTAATAGAACTCGTTAAAAATAATTTGGAAGGTGATTATAATGGGCTCTTCCCAGCGTCGTCTGCTCAATCACGTGATAGAGGAAAACGAATAATCGAATTCTGAGAATCGAATTCAATTAAATATTGTTCTTAAGAACAAAAATTTTAATATTTAATATAAAATAAAATAAAAGTAATATTGTGCATTTGTAAACAGTAGAATAATTATATTTGTAAATTTAATAATTTAAAAAAAACATTTTATGTGTTTATTTATTTTTACCTATAAGAATCGATTTTTGTATATTGTAGTGTAACTGTAACATTAACTGATCTAGCAATAAATAATAGCTGCTTGTGGAATGTTTATGGATTATAATTTGAAATTTTAAAATGTTTTCATTTAATTTAATTGCATAAAGGTGTTACAACAATTTAATTAACTTAGTTACTGGTCTAAATGGATTTACGTAGTACGATATTGCATTGTCACTGATTTAAGTACTAAAAATTAGAGTATTTAAACATGTCTTCATGAACATCAATAACAGGTATAAACTAAATGATGATTGCAAATGTATACAGCAAACAAAAGATGATGAATAATGATATAAAATTGATTAAAAATGATGATGTGTAAAAAATAACACAGATTAAATACGATTGATCAAAAATAGGAATAGAAAATATGTTATTTTAGCAATCGCTCTAGATAAACAAGACTTCGTCTGCTATTTGTTTTTCCTCTATCATGTGACCTCTGACGTCAGGTGGGAAGAGTCCATTAAAGTTACGATTTCAAAACACTATAATTTTAAAACTACCCATCAGAGCGATTTGATATTTTACCCGAGCAATCGCGAGCCAATGAAAGTTTGTTTGGAGGAGGAAAAGGGTAGTTCCAACATGTTCTTATAGATGACGCTGTCGGGGTAATGTCAGGGGAAACGCCTAAATGGACTCATTAAACACAGTAATGTTGTTAGCAGCACAATGGAATAGCAGGAAATAATAGATTTCAAGGATTTACTACAAATTTTTTGCAAAAAGACAAGAATACGTGTTTACGGCGGAAACAGTCATAGTGAAAAGAGAAAAAGAGGAGCTTCATGAAACAAATACTTTACGGATAATTAATAAAACATTTTGGAACTACATTTTTTTTTCCTCCCCCAAACAAAATTTCATTGCCTCACGATTGCTCTGGTAAAATATCAAATCGCTCCGATGGATAATTTTAAAATTATAGCGTTTTGAAATCGTAACTTTAATTATAATCACCCTGTATTTTAAAAATTTTTATTAGTTAAAAAAAAAAATAATAATAATAAAATGTATCTACTTTAGCAGTGCAAAATTAAAGGTGCCAGGTCAAAGAACTTTGCACATTTTAGATGGCATCACTGAAAGTTTCATATTGAAAACTTATATTTTTATTTAATATTTATAAATTAAACTATATCAGGTTTGTTCAATTACAGATTTAAAAATTTTTAAATTGCGTTTTCTCTGTTCGTGGTCTTCAAAATGCTAAAACATTTACAGATATTTAAGAAAATATTTATTTGTTTTAATGTTTAATACAATTTACTTAAAACACATAAAGATCCTCCACATACATAGATTAGCTTTGAGTACAGTGTTAAAAACGAAATGCAATTGTCAGGAAATTTTTAATTTTAGAAATTATTTCAAAAATGGTAAGAATAAGGCAGTTAACGATGCCACAAAAATGTATTAATTATTGAAGGAAAATCATAAAATATTTTAATACATGAGATGACAAAATAATTAAATGTTAACGAAATATTGGTAAAAGGGTTTTTAGTAAGATATAAATGCAATTGTCAGGAAAATTTTAATTGTAGAAATTATTTAAAAAATGGTAAGAATAAGGCAGTTAACAATGCCACGAAATGTATTAATTATTGAAGGAAAATCAAAAAATATTTTTTTTTGACCGTTTAAACTGGAAATTTGGTTTTAATCTGCCATGTTGCATATCCAAGCGAGATGACCATAAGTTAAAAAGCCATTGCTTATAAAATCGGTTTGTATTGCATTTAGAACATAAGAGATTCAGAAAAAGTGTTTAGCAGTGTAATTTATTTAACTACAGTACAGCAACTAAGGTTTAAATGACAGAAAGTTTTTAAAAATTCCATTCTTAGTGAAGATAATTAGGAAAGCAAGACCTCAAATGACTAAAAATAAATGAAAAATGATTAGTTAATTATTGGTATGAACTGGTTCTCTTTGATGAGTCAAGTTTAACTTATTTCCAGCTAAAGAAATTTAGCAGATCTGACAACGAAACAACTTAATGAAAATCGCACTTTTAAAACAATGACACATTTCCGCACATTATGGTACGGAGGTGCATAACTTTTCAAACAGTCGGGTAAATTTTTATGCTCAAGGGGTCAATTAACTCGAAATAAAACACAATCTTCATAAAAGTGGTGCCTAACCGACTATTTTGGAGGTAACTTTTATATTTCCGCAAACAGCATTTCAGACGATAATGCACCTTACTACACGGCGTCTGTGGTAAGTTTATTTTTTTCAAATTGTCAAAATATCCTATCCATTCCCATGAGAACCTATAATTCTGTAAGTAGTCATATCTTTTTTTCACTTTAAGGTAAATCCCACAAAGGATATAGTAGAATTTCCTCTTTACAAGACATGGAAATAGTCCTAATTGCGATCCGTTTGAAAATGTTTCGTCTATAAAAAGGCGGGGGAGAGGGGAGAGGATTTGAAATTTGCATCCTATAAATCTGCCAGAACTAGAAAAAATTATTTGTGATATTTGGCTCATTGAATTTTCTGAGATTTATATTAAAACACTGTATAAAACTCTATCATTGCGCATTAAAGCAGTAATTATATAAAGTCGGAATTAACCGAATACAGAACACATATATTTAATAAAAATAAATTTGCTTAGATCTAACAAATAAATAGTTTTATTTCATATGTTATAATGTAACTTCTTTATTTCATATAATAAATCATAATGCAATACAAAGTGTATGGTTATTACATTATGTTCAAAAAGAAAATTTTATGCAGATTTTTAAAAAGTACTTCGTAGAGTGCAATAACACGAATGATTAAATCGAAAATGTACATAGGTATCATTTCATACCTTTGATATTATACAAACAAACACTTTTATTTGTTTCAAACATTTATTTTAAAGTTATTACGAATAAAAAAGTTATAAATCATTTTTTTCTATAGGGCGTTTTTTTTTTTTTTTTTTTTTTTTGTCGTTTAGTGTACATATATTTTTTCTCTCGGCGTAAGATTTCCAATGAAATACTTTTCTAAATAAAAGTAGGCTAATGTGATTGTTGCAATGTTTTACTCCTTGCTATAGATATTACCTACATGCTTTATTTTTTGCTATGTACATTACCTACCTTATAGTATGAAATTTTAGCATATTGTCAATATTGTGCATCTATAGAAAACAATTTATCGGGGTTGAATAAACGTGGATGGGCTTTATTTATTTAATATTTTCGAGTATTAATAATTTTTCATCTCATAATATTATTGTGCTTTATTTGTTTTTGTTATATTATATATTTATATATACATTTTCACTTTATAAGTATATTTTGATTTAGTTATTTCAATATTATTTATTTTTAGTGAAATATTAAATAAATATATATATATTTCATTTTTGTCATTTTTAAACAAAAGTAAATTGAAAATATTTATTACATTTTTCTTTTTACCGTCTTCATACTAATGTGATGTGTAGATGTTATGTAAACGAAATTTTCATGTTCTAAATTTCACTTTCTGTTTACGAATTTCATAAGCAAAAGCATTTAATATTGAATTAGGTTATTCAATATTTTCAGATTATCAGATTATATTATTATAATCTACAAGCAATAATTCCAAAATATTAGTTTTGCTACAAACCATTAATATATATATATATATATATATATATATATATATATATGTATTAATACATTGACAGAGCTCTAATTTGTCCATGTAATGCTCTAAAATTCTGACTAATTCTGATATTGTCGAACCTCGAGCTTTTACTACTAAACCGGATGTTTGCATTTCCATATAGTCAAATTCTAAGTAAAATTAAAATAAATAAATAAATAAAGAATAACTTGTATTTATAATAATAATAATAAGGGGAAGGTTGACGGTTTTCGAAGATATTGTGAAACAGAAATGTTAATTGATTCCAAAAATCTAGAGTATTTGATGAAATTAATTACTTCAAAGTTCGTCGACAGGGGCCCTTTTTACGATACATATACTATTTTAAATAATTTTACAATCTTACTCCAATTTTCAGTTTGTAATCTTTGTCTTATCCAACCACGAAAGTCTCCAACAAAATATTTTTTTGTTATTGGGGTAACCACAATATGGATCATATAACATTCACAGCTGGACACACACATGGACCACAACGGATATGGACAATGAAATTAGGATTTTTCTGATTTAAATTTTTCATATTCATTTGTTTATTCATTATTTTTAGGCGTTGCAAACAATTTGCACTGTATAACGTCTACCATCAACAACATGGATGACATCTGCCAACGGAAAGGGTTAAATGACACAATCAGAGATACGCTACGTCATGTTGTTGAGGATAAGAACAATTACGGTTGTGTGTAAGTATTCAAATTGGAATTATTACTTCTTTCTCTATTTTAAAATAATACAATATGACAAAGTTTCCTTTCATATTCTTTACAAAAGTGCCAAGTATCTGTTGATATGTAAATAATTAATTATAAGTAAATATTCAGAAATTTAATTCATCAACCTGCAAAAATTAATTTTAGATGGAATGGAGTAGAAGGCTGATTTTTTACCAACTATGTGAAAAATACCAGAGCCGGGAATCGAACCCGGGCCTTTCGCATAACGCGCGGATGCTCTAACCACTGAGCTACCCTGGCTGATAACCAGCTCGGCACTTCTCACATAATTTACGTTGGCAAGGTCACCGAGTCTGCATTAAAGCAGCTGAAATTTCGTGGCTGTTTGGAGTTATGCCATGTTTAAATTTGTCACTTGATATAGCTGCTTTAATGCAGACTCGGTGACCTTGCCAACGTAAATTATGTGAGAAGTGCCGAGCTGGTTATCAGCCAGGGTAGCTCAGTGGTTAGAGCATCCGCGCGTTATGCGGAAGGCCCGGGTTCGATTCCCGGCTCTGGTATTTTTCACATAGTTGGTAAAAAATCAGCCTTCTACTCCATTCCATCTAAAATTAATTTTTGCAGGTTGATGAATTAAATTTCTGAATTGAAATTTCGTGGCTGTTTGGAGTTATGCCATGTTTAAATTTGTCACTTGATATAGCTGCTTTAATGCAGACTCGGTGACCTTGCCAACGTAAATTATGTGAGAAGTGCCGAGCTGGTTATCAGCCAGGGTAGCTCAGTGGTTAGAGCATCCGCGCGTTATGCGGAAGGCCCGGGTTCGATTCCCGGCTCTGGTATTTTTCACATAGTTGGTAAAAAATCAGCCTTCTACTCCATTCCATCTATAAGTAAATAATTAATTTTTTTTTTTTTTTTACAATAAGTGTTTTGCATATACTTTTTGGTTCGAATTTAATCAGTAATTCTGAAATATTGCCATCTGAAAACTAATAAAAAGTGGAAATCAGCAACATTATCCGCTGTCCAATACATACAAAATCGAATAAGTATAGTTTTTTTTATAAAATCCTTCTTCCATATCAAATTTAATGCATTTGTATATAACATATGCTGAGATAGATTTTTTTTTTTCCGTAAAGAAGATTAAATTTTAGCGTTGTAACCTCATTAACATTTATCAACTTTTTTTTAATGCAAATTACTGATAAGCAAATATGTTGGGTTACGTAGTTAGAACTATATATATATATATGTATATATACAGTCGGTAACAAAAGTGTCCGAGTAGTAGTAAATATTCCTATGTAAAAAAAGTACACTTCATACGGTTCTGTTAAATAAATTCTTTTCGAGTGATGTTTTTAGACTGACTAAGAAGAATGAATAAATGTTGAGTGTGGTTCGACTTTTGGTATGATGCAGTTAATTCGAGATGTTAAATGATCGCAAAATCATTTAAAATTTCGTATTGTAAATACAGTCGGCAGCAAAAATATTCGAGCACCACTAGCAGAAAAATCCTATATAAATAAGGTACACTTAATACTATTTTGTTAAATAAATCCCTGTAGAATCTTGTTCGTAGACTGACTGAGAACAGGGTTCGACAAGGATTCATTTAACAAAACTGTATTAAGTGTACAATTTTTAATAAAATCACACAATCAACTGTGGAAGAAAATCATATTTATTAAAATTTAATTTTTCCGACTGAGTGAATATAATGCCTGGACCGGGATCCCGGATCTTTGACTTACAAGGTCAAGGCTCTACCAATTGAGCTATCCAGGCTGACATCCCGCTCAGCATTACTCACTCAGACATTTTCACTCAGTCGGAAAAATTAAATTTCAATAAATATGATTTTCTTCCACAGTTGATTGTGTGATTTTATTAAAAATTGTATGTCATTCATATTGTTTAATGGTGTTTTCCATTTCCTGCGGCTTATTTCTGTTGAGCTATCTAAATGATAGACCAGATTGTTTCTGCCTAAAGGGTTGTCTGAGTGAGTAATGCTGACCGGGATGTCGGCCTGAATAGCTCAATTGGTAGAGCCTTGACCTTGTAAGTCAAAGATCCGGGATTCGAGTCCCGGTCCAGGCATTATTTTCACTCAGTCGGAAAAATTAAATTTCAATAAATATGTATTAAGTGTACCTTTTTTTACATAGGAATTTTTGCTAGTGCTCGGATACTTTTACTGCTGACTGTATGCTTTTAATGCTTTAAGTTTCCTAAGATTTAACAAGAAAAGGTGATTTGCTAATTTATCGAAATATTTTAAATAAAATGACAAAAGAATATTTTCTGAGCTAATGCTAACATTTAACTGCTCATGTCATGATTTTATTTAATACAGAAGACTGCACTTGCCTCTTTCTTATAGTAACCTATAATTAAAATAAATATATCTGTTAAGTAGAAGAATAACTTCTGAAAATATATTATCAGATGAAATGCTGAAATGCGTCACAGTCATTTGAAAGACTTGAACATTTGGGTTGTAAACTAGGTAGTGTTTGTATTGTACAACCGCGATAACTTGGCACGTGTTTTCAGATGATTCCATTAATGAAATAAGGTGAGAGGTTGTGTTTCCATGGTAACACAGAGTAGAGTGGCTTCCAGATTTGGCGTTGTTAGCCCGATTGTTAGTGTGAAATTATAATTTGAAGTTGTTGATAAACTTAATGTTTGGAGGTATTTTTAATTACTATTTAAAAGAAGTGTTCGGAAGTACTATTGTTTGCAAATTTTAAAGTTTCGGCGATCAAATAACATGCAAAAAGAAATTCTGATTTTTTAAAATAAAGTAATCTTAATGGCTTCTGAGAAGTAATTTTTAAGTACAAACATTATCAGCAGAAAGGGATGAAAGAAGTAACTTAATTAAACTTTTATAAAGCTTATTTCTACTGTGTATAAAATAAAAGAAACAATGATTAATACCATTACAGTTTTGATAAAATAAACATTAAATTATTGTAATTGTCATTAAATAACATGACATAATCATATGATGGTTGTAATAAAAGTAGAAAGGAAGAAATTTAATTAATCACGATAGTTAATTTTTACAAATCATTCAGTTATGATATACTTTTAGATTTAAATAATTCAACTAATCATGATAGTGAATATTTACAAAAAAAAAAAAAAAAAGAAAAGAAAAGAAAAGAAAAAGAAAAAAAAAAAGAACTGTTTTACGTATACTTTGAGAAGTTAAAAGCTGAACGAGTAAATTTTAGGGATTCAATTAATTTAAATACTAGAAATAAACATACATGTGAACACAAATTATGAGCAATGTTTAAAGCTATTTTGTTTTATCGATTTTCTGCATATCTGATAAAAGAAATTATAAGAAATAATTAAAATAATTTTTAAATTGACAAAAATTTAGCAATTTTCTATTTAGTTAGCAACAATAGACACTTTGACTGCTCGTACAGGTGCCAAAGAAGCTGGTAAGTCAAAGAATTGTTTGGCGAAAAGAACTGCCGCCAAGCATCATTTGCATTTCATTCGGCCGCCCCTTCTTCAAAGTGAACTATTACAAGGTCGAATGCCATCTTTTCGCGGTTGCACAGTAGTCATTAGAGCGTCATTCAGTTATACCAAGGACATACGATTTATTCCGGGATTTGTAAATTACCCTCTTAAAAAAAAAGTTATATGATTTTTTCTTCAGAAATTTGTACTTCAATTTTGATCCAAATTAAACCTTCGGAATTCGCGAATGTTTGCTTTAAGAGATTTAGTTTTTAACTTGCCATATGATACATTACATATTATGTGTTTTAATTATAATGCAACGTTGCATAAAATGGAATTTACAATAATTACAGTTTATAAGTTAGAAATTTTTGTTGCCAAATCTATGCTGTGTAAATTTAAATGCTTATGATTTTATCATGATTGTCTGCACAATGTGAATGAAAGCTGTAAATTATTTCGCTTGTGAATCATTTGCCTATATGGGAAAAAATATTATGAAATTTATTTTTCAATAAAATATGTTTTGATTTTTTGTATAATCACGATGTTTGGTACTTTTAAAATGCGACCCTATTACTCTATCTTAATTTTTATCGATCAAAGGCACTCTGCATATCTGATTTTGTAAATGAAAGAATCGAGTTACACCACGTTTCCATAAACACTACCTTTCCATTTTAGTATGCCGATATATCTGTGTGTCTTGCTTATAGCAACATAACGCTTTTAACTTCTTACCTGTCGATGAAAAATTAAAAGATTCGCTACAGAGCGCCGCCATTTTTCACACAGTCACGTGTAATTATGTGTTCACTGTTCCAGAAATATTTCTTTTCCGATTCTCTCCACTCCCCACCGTCTCTTAAATAGATAAAACTTACGAAACTAGTGTTGGGCATAATCGATTAAAAAGTAATTGAATTCCAATTGAATTACAATTAAATTACAATTATAATTATTTTACTGCCATTCGATTACCAAGTAATTGATCACAAATAAATTGAATTATTACAAATATATTGAATAAGTAATTCTATTTATTTGTAAACAATTATTTGTTAATTTATTGCCAGTAAAATAATTATAATTGCAATTTAATTGGAATTCAATTGGAATTCAATTACTTTTTAATCGTTTATGCCCAACGCTGGAAAACACAGTCATAGTTATTTAATTGCACAAGAAAGCCCTGAGAATGGCAGCTTAACCAAAAGGATCGCATTTCACCAAGACGTGTATACACGCCGTAAGATGTTAACGCATCGGCAAAGCGAGACGAACATACACACCCGAGGCAGTTAAGGGGTTAACTTCAGAAAAAAAATTTGAGTTAGTAAGGTAAAAATGTAGCGTGAAAGACATGACAGAAAACCTAGTACCGGTGACTCATCATTATCACCCAGCTGCTCTAAATTAAAACATATTTGAAGTTCAAAAATTTTAATTTATTTAAATAAGGCTTTCGTCTAATATACGTAATTAAAAAAAAAAAGTCTAAAATTTAAATAAATGTATATATAAAAAATATTTTTAAATATGACAGAAATGTTATGTGAAAAATCAAAAAATATCTTTTTCTTGCTTGTATTTAAATTTTCTTTTAAATTATGTATATATATAAGGGAGACCCGTGTACCTAGGGCCGCTTTTTTTTCAGTGCACCAAAACAGAGCCCTTGACCTGTTTAAAATTATCAAACTTATATGTACATATTTTTAGGACTAATTACTTTCAATTGGGATTAATATAAATACCTAAAATAATAAATTCCGACAGATAGAAGGTTTTTTAAAAAACTTTACTCGTGGCCCTAGGTACAACACCCTCATTGTACCTGGGGCCAGACCTCATTGTACCTAGGGCCATTCTCTGAAATTTAGATTTCACTTTTTAATTAATAGAAAATAAGCATATAAACATGTATTTTATAAAAGAAACAATATCAAGTAATATATTTATTTATCATATAATAATTATCATGTTGTCGCCTTAATTCAAAACATGAAAATTTTCACTTTTTTTTTTTTTTTTTTTTTTTTTTTTTTTATGTTTCTTTGGGATATTTTAACAATGTTTTTTTTTCCTTCATTTTTTTTTTTTTTTAATATTTCTGGAGTGTCTTTTGTATTTCTAGATCTCTCTGGTTTTCGGTCACATCTTTTCTTTGATGTGGGAGGTTTTGCTTTAGGTAAGGTTTTGCTTTAGGTAAAGGTTTTGCTTAGGTTCGTACCTGTTAAAGCATGACACACGAAAAGATGTTAGATGTTGAAGGTTTCGAAATTTCAACAGGACATCCAGTTCTATCATTGTTGGTTCACTTTCTTCCTGGAAAATCTTTATTTTTATTTTTATGGAGGGATCTTTTCAGTCACATTTGAACTTAAATATTCATCCTCAGTGAACTTGTTTTGATTCATTGGCTATATACCCGATACACGAAAGCCTGACAGAATGTTTATAGAACTTGCCAACATTTTCAGCATATAGTGATTGGTTTACCAGGGTTTGCCAGCATCCAATTACTATAGGCTGCACTGTGTTTCTTAACACTTTCGCGACCGCTGACCTAGATTCACGTCATTTGAAAACATAAAACTCCACCAGTGGGCGCTTCTTTAGCAATTTGTATGATATTTGTTTCTAAAAAATATACACTATATTCATATTTGTACAATCAGTATACTGTGGATGCAAATACTTTGATTAAAGAGAGAATGATTATAATGCATATCCATTTGTAATATAAATGTGAATGCGGTAAAATTTGTCTTGAAAAATTGTAACTTATGAGAAAAATGCCCACAGGCGGATCTTACTGTCAAAAAGACAAAAACATGCAGTTGCAAAAGTGCTAAAAGGTCCAAACACACTGGCCCTAATTACAAGGCAATTACGTGGCCCTAGGTACAAGATTTGGTAACTTCATTCAAAATGCTGTGCACTAAAAAATCCACAGGCAGAGAGGACTAATTAAATATCTCATTTATTACTCAATATAAAGAGCAAAATTATACACTAGAAATGAAAGAAAAATATATGACTTTCCTTTGTAAAATAGGAAAAGAGATGAGCTGCAAAATTTTACTTAAAACCATGTAAATTCGTTTTCTACGTGTAACTTGTCAAAACTTTCTCTTCAAAAATTCCAAAGTAGTTGATAATGTTGCAATTGGTGTTGTTACTTGCCCAATTGAGTATTAAAACTTAAAATTAAATATTATTCAAAGAAAGTGGGGTGGCCCCAGGTATATGATGGCCCTAGGTACACGGGTCTCCCCTATATATATTTAATATCTAATATAATATAAAATGTGATATTTTCATGTTTTCTCTCGAGAATTAGTATATTGTGGTCACCACAAGACTTTCTTTTATTATTTCCTACACAATTTCCCTCAATACAAATAATATTCTAAAATTATTATTAATTAAAAGTCTACCATGATGAATCCAGACTATTTTGACCTTAGAAAAAGTTAACATTAAATATCCATATAAAGATAGTTTTATTATCTCTATATAAAAACTTAGAGTTTTCATAGTGCTTATCCGATACATCAAGTTTCGTACAGTTATATGCCCCAGAAGTTGAGATTTCTCGTTCTCACAAGGGAAATATAAATCAGTAAAATTCCTGTTGAACCCAAACCAGGCTTAAATTAAAGAGCATGATCTAAAACATGGGGCAACGTGCAAATTTGCTGCAGCAACTCCTCATGGAGCGCGAAAACGACCTTAAAAGTTTTAGCTGTTTCTATCAAAACCAACGAAAGAGAATCCATTAAGAAGACGGCGTGGCGTAATGGTCAGAGCGCTCACCTTGAGTAACGAAGATCCTGAGATCAAATCCCGGTGACTGCTCGCAGTTTTTTTTTATTTATATTTTATAAATATAAAATAAATACAACATTAAAATATATGAATAATTTCGGGGGGGGGGGGCATGTATTAAATTCAGTTAAAAAATTTATGATATATTTTTAAATTATTAAAATATTTTATTTCAACTAATACATATACAATTTAAAAACTTTCTTTATTATACAGTTTTCTTTTTCCTTAAGTTTACTTGAGTTCAAACCCCGACGAAATGCTCATTATTATTGTTATTAAATATTAATGAAATAATAATAATAATAAAAAAGACATTAAAATAAATGAACAACTATAAATAAAATAATTATTAAACTTAATTAAGAATTAATAAATAAATAAATATACTCTATATAAAGATACTATCAAGAAATATATAGGATAAAATTACCTCTTTGTGAAAAAACAAATTTACTTTGAAATTTACAAATTTATTTTCAAGTTAATTTGACTGTGATTGGAATGACTGTGATTGGAAGTAAGAAAATGATCAAATCATAATCACTTTTCGCGATGAGAACAATATATAAAAGAAGATTTATTGTGATTAATTTCATTACAATCTCGTTCAACGTTGAAACGAACGTTTTGGAAATTATTCGGTTTTTCTTCGAGATAACAAGCTTTAAAAAATGCATATATAACTAGATTTTTAAATTTTGGAAATGTATGTGAACCAAGCTGTAAAAAT
This sequence comes from Salticus scenicus, assembly GCA_963930645.1. Lineage (NCBI taxonomy): Eukaryota > Metazoa > Arthropoda > Arachnida > Araneae > Salticidae > Salticus > Salticus scenicus. The sequence goes on from CAWVNO010002749.1 coordinate 183,132, forward strand.
ATGCAAGGGCCAACAGAATAATAACAATAAGTAAAAGTGCTTTTTTATACGTATGAATGATAGCGCAATTAAAAGCAGGCGAAAAAAATGCAATATGAATAATATTTTCCGTTGCACTATTCATTTGAAAAACAATATTTCACTTGGAATAAAATGTTTTAATAATTTAACAGAATATTTATTTTTATGTATAAAAAATAACAAAAATAAAAGCAGACAATAAACATTTCCTACTAGCGGCTTTGGTATGAAATATTAAAATATTTATATATATATATATACAGGGTGATCCAAAAGTCAGGACCAAATTTAAAATTGAATAATTCGAAAACGAATCAAGATACAAAGATACGGTTTGCACCAAACGGATAGAAAAGAAGCAGGGTTTTGTGTGGCAAAGAAAAAAAAATAATTCTGTTGACGACCAACAGATGGCGCGGTCATATTTCTGATGTAGGATTATGCAAAGCAACAAACGATATAAAAAGGAACAAATACAACAGGTCGAAGCTTATATGCATCGAAATATCGCATTCTCAGTCACTACTTTAACTCCGCATGGCCTCCAAGATCTCTCGATCTGACACCCTGTCACTTTTGGCTGTGGGGATTCTTGGAAGTCAAACGTGTACCGCGACCAACCGGCATCACTTGCAGCACTGAAAGATGCCATCCGACAAAATGTGTCTGCCATATCGCAAGAAATGCTACTAAATGCTGTGAACGATGTGGTGAATCATCTCACAGCTGTACTTCTGAATGATGGACATTGAACAGTTACTGTAGTAGTACTAATTAACTGTAATTAAGCTGACTTGTAAGTTGTCAACACTTTTTTTCATTTGTAAATCATCTTTTGGTGAAATAAAACACTATAGCGCCATCTGTTGCTCGCCAACAGAACTAATTTTTTACCTTTGCCACACAAAACCCGGTTTCTTTTTCATCCGTTTGGTGCAAACCGTATCTTTGTATCTTGATTCGTTTTCGAATTATTCAATTTTAAAGTTGGTCCTGACTTTTGGATCACCCGATATATATATATATATATATATATATATATATATATATATAAAAGTGCAATGAAGAAAAATATTTTTCCTTAAATTATTCATAGATTTAAATTATTAAAAAAAAAAAAAATTAAAATGTAGTTGAAAAAAAATATTTTAATAATTAAAAATATACCATTATATATTTTTTAATTGAACTTAATGTACATTCCCCTCCCTGAAATTATTCACATATTTTTATATTGTACTTCATTTATACATATATATATATATATATACATATATATATATATAAATTGCGAGCAGTCACCGGGATTTGATCTCAGGACCTTCGTCCCTCAAGCTGAGCACTCTAACCTCTACGCCACGCCGTCTTGTTACTGGGTTCTCTTTCGTTGGTTTTGGTGGAAACAGCTAAAATTTTTAGGGTCGTTTCCTCGCACCATGGGGGGGTTGTTGCAGTAAATTTTCACGCTGCCCTATGTTTTAGACCATGCTCTTTAATTTTCGCTTGGTTTGGGTTCAATAGGAATTTTACTGATTCATACTTCCCTTGTCAGTACAAATAGCAGTATCCCAAGTAGCACGAGAGCGTTCTGTGAACGTCTAATAACGGTTACAGTCGTTCAAACACCGTGTTTCGTGTCAAGAGAACGTTCGATTAGACGTTCAAAAATAGTATTACTTAGAACGTTCTGAAAAGGTTTGCTTTGTACCATCTATAAAACGTACAAGTCTAGTTCTATGAAAAACGTTCAAGTGTTTCACCGTCGTAGCACGTTCTGTCACAGTGTGATTATAACGAATTAGAGAAAATGCCTTTTTTATTTTTTTTTTCAGTTTTTTTTTCCTTATTTTCAGTTTCAAATTTTGTTGACATGTAGAATAATCATTGAAATGTAATAGAGATGCGGTGAGAAAAAATTACGAAATTTTAAACTTTAATTATATGCTATTGTAATCATTATAATTATTCATAATTTTATTTAAGTTTTATGTTGTTGAATTCTGTCAAACACATTACTCCAGATTACTTTTGCAGATATTCATTATTATTTGCTTCTTAAATTGTTAATAAATTAAGTTACGAAAAATTAATTTATTTTATTTATTTATTATTATTATTATTATTATTATTATTATTTTGTATATACCAAGAAAACTGTGTTGGATAATTGGGAACTTTT
>CAWVNO010002750.1:0-77000 GCA_963930645.1 Salticus scenicus
TAAAGAGAATTATTTTTTAGTAATCATTATGAAATTTACAAGAATTATTTATAATAGAGATAGTCAACTGGGAAAATTTTTTTGTATGTTTAGGAGCCTAGCCACCCCCCCCGGGAGGGAAATCCCCCCTCGAGGGGAATAAATTTTCAAGATGGGTATCTTTCGAAAGGTCTCGTGAATACCTTTAAAACGAATGGTTGAACTATAAATCTGCGATAATTTAAAAAAAAGTTATCAATTTTTTTACTTTTAACGAGAAAAAAAAAAAAAAAAAAAAAGTATTTTTTTTTTATTAACGAAATTTAACCAAACTTGGTATTCAGTTGGCCCCTGACATAAACTGATACTGATTAGATTTGGGGATCAATCGCTTAACAGGTGGCGCTGTGATCGTATTTTTTCTAAATTTTTAACATGGCAGTATAGGACAAATTTTCGTATAAATGGACATAATGAGAGTTATTCTTAACCTGTGATTGTAAAATTAATATGAATTATTGATAATAGTAGTAGTTATTTAGGAAAAATTTTTGTGCATGTGGGGCATCGCTTCCCCCCCCCCCCTGGGGGGGGGGTAAATTTTCAAGATGGGTATCTTTCGAAAGGTCTCGTCTATACCTTTAAAACGAACGGTTGAACTATCAATATGTGATAATTTGAAACAAAGTTACCGATTTTTTTTTTTTTTTTTTTTTTTTTACTTTTAACCAAAAAAAAAATATATATATATATATATTTTTTTTTTTTTTTCTTAGTATTGTTACTCAGTGAATTTGTATAGGAAAATATAGAAGAAAGTCTTGTGGTGGCCCCAACATACTAGTTTTTTATACCTTTTTGGAGATGTGTCGGCAAATGTTTGTTTCGATATCAGTCGATATCTAGACACATAACTGCTCTTTTTACACACACACTGTCCAATTATTTTAACCTGCTTGAAATTGCCATTGTTATCAGCATGAGGAATAAAATAAAATAAACTAGTTGGCATAGGTGGACTCTGCTCAGTTCCCCATCATATTTATGTTCTCAAAAATTTCTAGTGCGAGACATATTATAATCATGTTAAAAGAAATGAATTTGACCAAAGATTGATACAGTGACAGTATGAAATGCCCGCCTAATAGACTATCCACCGTTCACTTGGATATAATTATCTTATTCTAATTTATTAATTTATTTTATAAGGGTCAATTCTGTTGTTTAGTTTTCATGCTACTATTTCCAATGCAATAAACCTCAAAATTCATATTTATATGAAAAATTTACAATTTCGCTATGTTGATAAAATCGTACATTACGAATAATTTACGAAAATTTCCTAGTAGAATATTTGTATTCAATCATGTTCAAACAAATATCATAAACTTAATTTTGAAGTTGTCTAATGTATTTAGGATCCTCAAAATGGAAGTTTATGATCAATTTTGCCTTATTCTGACATGTTAAGTAAATCGTAAATTCCAAATAACTTACGAATTTTTTTAATTGGGAAAATCATAGTCTATGATATTCATGCCAGTATCCTAAATAATATTTCGAAAGTGGTTTGACATCTTTACGATGAAAATATCCCTCAAGATTGACGTTTATGTGAAATTTTGCTCTATTCTGGCATGTTAAGAAATTCGTAAATTTCCAATAACTTACGAAATCTTTATATTGGAAAATTCATAGTCATTAATATTCATACCAGTGTCCTAAATAATATTTCAAAAGTAGTCTGACATCTTTACGATGAAAATATCTCTCAAAATTGACGTTTATGTGAAATTTTGCCCTATACTGCCATGTTAAGAAATTCGTAAATTTCCAGTAACTTGCGAAATTTTCAAAGTAGCATATTTATAGTTACTGATGTTCATTCCGGCATCAAAACTGATATTTTAAAACTGGTCTGATATTTTTATAGTAAAAAGTTTTCATTTTATGCACGTTTAAGTGAATTTTTGTCCTATTCTCCCATGTTAAGAAAATCGTAAATTTCTAATAACTTACGAATTTTTTAAACTCGAATGTTGCAAATGAATAGGGTTCTTGCCAGTGTCGAAAGTAATATTTTAAAACTGATCTGACTTCTCTGCGACAATTTGTTCTTGAGATATCGTGTACACAGACTAACAAACTAACGGACTGACCCACTAACAGACACCCTACAGATAGACACCATTAAAATATTGTCATTTTCGGATTCCTCACACCTGAAAACGTGTAGAAAAGTCAAAAAACAGATTTCGAAAATTTTCACGATTACCTAAGTTCCCCATACCTATAGTATGATGGGGAACTAATAAAAGAAGTAAATAAAGAAAAAAAAAGATTTTAGGTATTCCCATACTTTTGTTGGATAAATTTTAAATTATCACGTTTTAGGAATCTTCTATTGACAGTGGCATAGCGTGCGGAGGGTAAGGGGTGCGCTTGCCCCGGGCGCAAAATTTTAGGGGGTGCCAAATACTGTTTTTCTAAAAAACTAAAAATTATCATTGTGATAAATTTCTGAATTCTTACAATTTTATTAGACCCTTCTAAAATTATCTCTGGCTAACCATAGGTTTCTTGATGAAAATGAAAATATATTTAAGCGCATTGTAGCTTTGAATTATTTCTTAGGTGATTATTATAATGTGGGAGCGAACTTTAAATAAACTCTCCTCTCATTTTTACATCTTGGATTCATAAATTGGCCGAGCATTGTTGTCAAAGTTTCTACTGGACGCTGAGCTCTACGCCTCTATACATTCATAGTATGGCAATGACTGTTCTTGGGAGCCATATTTATTTAAACTAACTTTTAGTTTTTGATTTATAAAAAGTAATGTTAATGGAATACTTTTATATGTTTAATATAGTAAGAGTTAACATACTCAATAGTATCTAAAAATATGGCACAGGCCTTGTTTTCACTGCTCCAGAGCAACTGCAAGTGAATTTCAAAATGTAAACAATATAATGTAAAGTGACTAAATCACAGTGATCACTGCTACAAGACTGATCTGTTTTGTGAGAGTGGAGACAACTGGAATGAATTTTTGTAGATTTTTTTGTATTGGCATCAGTCAAGATATAACTTGTTTACAGGTAAAGACTATAAATGTAGAGTGTTTTGAGCAAATCCCTCTCTTGCCTGTCAACTTGTTGGCACTTTTTTTTTTTTTTTTTAAAGTTATGTTTCTTTTTACAGCAGAGTTTGCTGGATATGAAGATAGTTTTATTTCAATATAACTTTAATTATGATTAATTAAAATAAGTTCGTTTTTTAAATGTGTTATTTTTGAAGTCTTCCACACACTCAGACCACTGCAATGTTGAAATTGAACTTAATTTTCTAATAACTGTAATTTCGCGTCCATAAAGCGCGAATATACTGATCATTATAACAAAAGCCTACCCTATAGTCAGATACTGGACCCTTTGCGTCTGTAATTTGTTAGTACAGAAATTAATATAAAAGGGTCATCACTTATAATAAAGCCATAAGAGGTTTGCATCTGTTGGCTGTTAACAAGATTATTGCTGAAAAGAGGCACTGAATTTTTCAAATCCATAAATGGGTAGTTTTTTACAATCAGATTTTGATAGCGACATTCTTTATCATTTTTATTTATTAATATAAATAAATATTTCTACTAAAAATTGACCAAAGAAAAAAAAAATATTCATATTAGGCATTGCATACGGGTCTACGCCAAAACATCGCCGGGAATAACGTCGCCCGTCAATTCATCGCCGTCAAAACATCGCTTGTCAAAACATCGCTTGTCAAAACATCGCCCAGTCAATAACATCGCCTCGACAATAACATAGCCGATAGAAAACAAAGCTTTTTTTTTTTTTTGTCAATAACAATTTAATAGAGTAAACATTGAAGGATTTTTTTTTTTTTTTTTTTTTCCTGTTTGTTTGTTGAACTACAATTTAAAGATTAAATATAAATATCAGCTTGATTTTTTATGTCATGACGACACCATTTTTAACATCTTTCTTTTTTATTACATGCTTCTTTAAACATAAAAAAGTTTTAATTTCAGCTATATAATATATATGTATTTAAAGAAAGTATAAGAATAATGAAAACTTTCGATCACAAGTTTTCAATGGATCTACACGTTTTGAGATTTCTTGATTATTTTTTAAAAGTCACTTTTAGAAAATGTCTGTGTACTTCTAAAATTTTGTAGACGCAGTATCGATTGAAGTAATTGGTAAAATTTAACCAAACTTGATTCTTGGTAGACCTTGACTTAAATTTAATTTTGGGTAGATATTGGGGTGCCAACAGATGGCACTGCTATACTGTAATTTTCCCTCTTTTAATGAAAATGTATATCTCAGCTTCTATAGGGCTATAAATGCACTAAACTTGGCATGTTGAATGGATGTTATGTAAAATAATGCTAATTCGATTTAAATGCAAATGGGCCGATAGCTGGCGCTACTATGGTGCAATTTAATCCCATTTAGGGGATGGCAATATCTCAACGTCTGTGATATATAACTGGACTAAACTTAATATCATGTATTTATGTAAAATTGTTTTGTTCACTTTGGGTGTGTAGGGGTCGAAGAGATACTGTTATGCTGCTATCATATTTTCTATTCACAGGCAGGCTATATTTCAGTTTCTATGTTATATAAAAGGACCAAACTTCCTATGTGAGCTACATATTATAAAAAATTACGCTAATTCGATTTGAATGCATATCGGTCCACAGATGGTGCTGCTATCATTTTTTGCGTATTTTCAGATATCCATGTCACCATCTAGTAGTTAAAACTGCACCGACATGCAATGCAAAATATGAATTGTGAGAAGTTACGCTGAGTACATTTTTGTGCATATCAATCGATGAGATACTCTGTTATAAACAATGACATAGAACATTTTTTGTGATGACCACAACATAGGTTTTTTTTAATTTCTTTCTTCATATTCAATCGAAAAAAGTTTTGATTTCGTAAACATTTTAGACTTCCTTTTTTCGATGGATTTACACGTTTCAAGAGGTCCAGAACACGATTAAATCTGTTTTAGAAAAACTTTGTCTGTCCGTCTGCCAGTACATGTGACAAAATTTGTGGCAACTATATCTCAGAAACTGCAAAGCAAAATTTAATATAAATTTATATGTAGTTGCACCTTAGATAAATTAATGCCTATCAACTTTTGGTGCAAATCGCTCAACAGATGGCGCTGCTATACTGCGATTTTTCCCAATTTAAGGAAGGCTATATCTCAAGTTCTGTAGTGAGCAATCAAACAAAACTTGGTAAGATGGTCATTATAACACATTATACTGATTCAACTTGGGTGCATATCGACTAATAGGTAGCGCTGCTATTCAAACTTTTTTTTTTTCAAGGAGAGGCTATATTTTAGATTTTACTGCATATAAATGCGCAAAACTTAGTATGTAAGAAATGAAGATTATGAAACCCCTTATTAGTTCAATTTGGGTGCATATCACCCGACAGGTAACGCTTATGTGCTGCAATTTATCTTAAAAATAGAAAGGTTAAATCTCAATTTTTAAGACATTTACATGCATCAAACTTAATGTATGAGATAACCATTATGGAAACGTAAGCCAAATTAGTTTGGGCGTATATCGGTAGACAAATGATATAAAACGAAGCTTACATTTAGCAAGGTAAATAATAAAAGAAAATAATCTGGTGTGTCTAACGCCCCCCTCAACTCCACGTTTCATTATTGTAACTACATTTATAGAGAATTCAAATCTGTTATTAATTTCAAAAGTTCATTTAAAATTATTTAGACAACTTTCACACGCATCATTCCTTAAAACTTACCAATCTTGAACAAACTTTTCTAGTAACAAACGTATCCACTTCAAAATACATCATTTGGATCGCCTGAAATTATTATATATTTTTTTAATTTACTCTAACAGACACAGGCAAAGATCAAACTATAAAACTTGACTTCGGTATTCAGGAAGCCTCAAAAGTGTAAATATACAAGAAAACAATCGATGAATATTTAGCTTAAAAAATACATTATTTACCATATAACTTTGCGGAATTAATTTCAATTCTTGAGCAGCTTTGCTAGAGATGGTAAAATATTATATGTTATAGTATACTATAGTAAAGCACTTCCACTAACAAATAAAGAAGAATGTTATGGCTTAAATATTGGCAGCCCTGTATATCTTCTGAAAGTTATGTACGTATCACATGGTGCGCATAAATATAATCCTATATTAATAACACACGACACAACCTGAAATATACTTCCATCAATTTTCATGATTATCGCATTATAATCTAGTTCTTTTGTGTAGCCCTGTAAACGAACAGTGAATGATTTCTATACCATATTCTACATGAGGCATGTTTTTATGCATATAATAATATATATATTCATTTCATTTGGTTTAGTGCACGCTGTAGGAGTTAAACTCTACTTAACTGCAATTTTCCCCATAGGCGTAATGTGTTAGAATTATCTTGATTGTCCCTGTACACGAACGATTCACTTCATCTCAACGAAAAGCTTAGTGTAGCATCTCTATATGATACACATTTAGAATAACAAGGGAATCTGTGCTTCTACTTGTTCTTGAGATATGCTGATAACAAACAAACACGCACGCAGACAGACACACACACAGAGAGACCAACCGCTAAAAACATGATTTTCGTATTCAGGGGGCCTCAAAACGTGTAAATATAACAAAAACTAACGTTCGAAAATTTGACCCTAAAACAACACTTTCTCTACCTTATGGGTAAGAGAAAATAATAATAATAATAAATAAATAAATAAAAATATGGCAAAGTGTTCTTAAAAATCCATTGAATTATTGTAAAATGTGCAATTTTTAACTGAAAATATTTATTTTAATAGCATTTGCTAGAATCATAGAATTATCTGTAATTCAGAAAAAAAAAAAAAAAAAAAAAAAAAAAAACTATTATTTTCGATTAATGCATTAAAAAAAAAAAAAAAGAACAAGAACAAGAGAGATAGGAAAAAAAAAAATGAAATATAATTTCCGGAAGAGATCTAGATTCACAGATAATCTATTTTAATAGCCGCCAGTTTGGCTGCAAGTCTGACTCCGATGCTTAGAAAACCAGACATCCTATCCTAAATAATAACTTATCATTCGGCTATGTTTTTATCATCGATGATTTTAACACAGCGATGTTTTTGCGGCGATGTTTTGTCGTCTATGTTTTGACGTACGATGTTTTTTCCGGCGATGTTATGACGCGATACCTTGCATACACAAAGTTTGATGTATTTCCGTCTCATCGAGTTCAAGGTAATGCAATCAGGAAAATCTATTACGATCTACGCAAAACTTTCATAAATATACGGTATTTTTATACTAAAAATTTTATATAAAAAATTGAATCCAGTTTCATTCTATAGGTGCTAAATTATATAACTATCACAAAATTCAGAAGAGCACGGTACAACAGCACCATCTTTTGAGCAATTGCAAATAAATTTCATAAGTTTATTTTTTATAATAAATATTGTACAGATAAACTTTGTCGTGATTCTAAACAATAGATACGACTATAATAAAAATCGTAAAGAAAAAAGGCAGAGTTTATCTTAGTGTATAAGGTTCCAGGAACTTCAGAAGAAGCTGCAAATACAAGCTCTTTAAATTATTCACACTTTGTTGTAGATGACCTTTGGTGTTTGAAAACAAAGCCTATTGGCAATGACCTGGATGAGACGCCCTCTATGAGCGTGTTTCTAAGGGAACTTAGTCTTTATATATGCAAGTGTCAGAGAAAACCACGGAGAACTCCGAATGGTTAGGTCGACGACCGGAACTTGAAATCAAATCCGTTACTTCCTGTATACCAGTTTCGAAATCAGAACCACTCAGCTACTGGTGGGGCCCTCCTTCTGCTGTAGAAAGAATGGAAAAGTCTGAGAAGGTTCAGCGTAATTTTCGAGTCTGAACTATTAAGTATTCTGTCACATAGTACTGATTAGAAAAAAAAAAAAAAAAATACTGATATCGATAATACAGGTTTGCGATGAGATGTGATGTTTTTCTAGATGCTGATTAAGAAAAGAATATTAAGGCGATGTGGGTGAAGAAAGAGAGGCATTTCATTAAGTCATAGATAAATGTAAAGGGGGTATCAGAGTCGATCGAATGTTAATATGTTAGCAGATTATTGTTGAATGTTTCATAGAGATTACCCTCACAAACAAAAAAAAAATTAAACGAGCTTCGATTTCAAGAAACTGAGACATTTTAAAGACAATGTGTAAATAATAGCCTTTTTTAATGTATTTTACACGCAAAGAGTTTCTATACTGTTATAGCTTCTATGTCAGTTCTTCATAGTATTATCCTTATTTTGTGAAAGTATATTTTATTCGAGAAAAACTTAAAACGTTTGGTAACCAAGCAAATAAAAAAAAAAAAAAAAAGTCAACAGAAATTAATACACTTTATGAGTCATTATGTTTTCTGTAGGTTCAAACTTTGTTAGATGTACAAAATTGCTCGATATATTCAGCATTTATGTTTCAAATATTTTGACTTAAACGCCATAATTATGACATTTTGTTAGACGACTTATCACTTTATTTAAAGAAGTCTATTCAGAATTAAATATTTCTACGTGGATACTTTTAAATTTATTACCCTGAATAGCTAAATAAAAGCTTCAAAAAAGTTTAATTATAATTATGTTATTGTTTTATTGTCAATTTCCTTAAGAATTACTATTAACAATGCAAGATGATAGAAACTTTTAAAAATTAAATTAATAAAATACATGTAAACGCTCAACGATGATCAGAGAAAGACAACTGACCCTATCAATATTTCCAATTGAAAAAGATTTACATATTTTGACAGTGTAATTTATGATTCAGCTATAATTCTAACTGTATGAAAATAACTTTTTTGTTTTATAAGGTTCTTTTTTTTCTTGTCTTACTATTTGGAAACCTTTTTATTCATAGATAACAAAGATGTAATTTTTTATAATTATGAAAAAGGAAAGTATTGACGACTGGAAAGGGAGTAATTGTATTTTATGAATAAATTATGAATCTATAAATAGCTTTTGAATAATTTATAAATATAGTATTTTCTCTGTACATATTTAACTCCACAATCACGGAAGAAAGCCACTAATATCCAAGATGGTCTTCTGTCGAGGAGAAGGGAAATGCCCGATTCAAACTCGCCAACTTAGCAGTTCTGATTTTTCCGTGGTTTTCACTGAAACTTGCGAGAATACGGGTTAGGATCTCTTAAAAGGACAGTCCCTTGACGGCAATCTATGCAGGCCTAGGCTTCCTATACAGTCAATTTGCTTTAACACTTACACCATCACCGGAAGGAGAGGGGCACATTATTTTGAACTGCCCCGGGCGCTCCAAATCTGCGCTACGCCACTGTCTATTGAAGCAAAATTTAGAAACATACTTTTGTGACCTTGGTTGAATTTAACACACTACTTAATGTTTTACACTATAATAACTTTTACACACCTTTACATAAAATTTTAATTTTAAATTATTAATTTTTATTCATTCTTTATCACAGCTGTTGTTTTATCTTACCTGGAAGTGCAGACTATTTTAAGTAATGCAAAAAGAAACTACACTAGACCTAGTAAAGTAAAAATTGCTCGAAATGTATTTTTAGTTGTATTGTACGTTTCTATCAGTAAAGTACATTTTCTATAAAATTTGATATGATTAACAGCAATGATTTGTTTACAGGGAAACAAAAATCTCAACCAGTATTTATGTAAGTTTTGTAGAAAACCACGGGAATTTCTGATGTTTATGACAACGAATCAGACCTGAGTTTGAACTCAACACCCCTATCTATAAGTTCTTAGGTTCTGCTCACAGAGTTGGTAGATGAAAAGTGCCGAGATCGAATTCAGGTCACGCTCATCATCTTAACCAATCAGAGTTCTTCATGGTTCTCTCCAAAACTCATTCAAATACGAGCTAGGTTCTGCTAGAACAACCCCTACGCAGGACATCATATGCAATCCTACATCTCTCAAGTAGACAATCGACTTTAACTATCAGTATCAGCTATGGTAAACCAGGAAAAGGTGTTAGTTAATTGTCAGCAAGAGGACCTATGCAAAGAGAGCTCTTCCTAAATTTAACTTTCCTATATGCAAGTTTTAGAGAAAAATACGAGATATTATGAATGGCCCAGTGGCAGAAACACCGCGACATAGTCGCGGATACAGAAAAACGACTTGAAGATAGAGGTCAAGTCTTAACATTTTTTTTAAATGGCCAGTGGCCACTGGACATGATCAGCTCAGTGGCCACTCGTGAGTCGTCGTTATAACTGAGATTCACACATAGGGTCAGGTGGGGTAAAATAGGTCAAAAACAGCATATTTTAAATAGCACTTAAATAGCAGAACAGCATGTTTTAAATAGCACTTAAATAGCAGAAAATGTATTGGTTCCATTTGTTAAAAAATTGCACAAAATATGCGAAAATGAATATTCCTTATGACATTTTAAGAGAAATATCTCTCAAAAAACAAAAAAATTGTGCTGAAAAATATTTTAAAATATGCTGTTTGTGACTTTTTTTACCCCATGGGTTGGGGTAAAATAAGTCATCCTTTAAAACTGTTTTAAATTTTAATACAATTTACTTCATGCAAATAAAATTACAAATACACATTCCTTTTTTATGATAAAAACTTGATTTTGTGTTCTTTCAAGGAAAAAAATCTCTATGGTTCATCATTAGTTTGGGAAGAACATTTAGAATTTACGATGCATCTACATCAGAAATATCTTTCTCTGGAAAATCCAATAGGAACTTCCATTTCCACTTTTATTTATCCCTTCAATTTTTCAGAATATTCATGATTGTGTGAAAGAATTCATGAAATATTTTTTTTTTTTTATCTTTTCTCAGGAAATTCTACTTTAGCACATTTTCCAACTATTACGAATTAATTAGTATTAATGGTGTCCAAATTTTCTTCTTTTTCTGTGTGCATTTTTCAAAGCTTCTTTAGAAGATGATGTTTGACTGGGTGATAAAGCGTTTATAATAGCAGATTTTATGTACTTAAAAGAATATGTAAATAGCATCCTGTTCCATGACTGTTGAAGTCGCACTAGAATTAATTTGTCAAATTGATGATTGATGATCTAGATTCATCCACTCTTGCATTTTAAGTTGGTGCTTAACTGTAGAGTTTCAGGAGAATGTTGTGTCCTGCCTGCCCTTTGTGTGAAAAATTGGCACCCTTCTTCAATAAGCTGAAATGAAATAACTTTTTGAATTACACCTACAAACTGAATGTTTTGATTCAGCTCTAATATGTATTGTCTTTTTTTTTTTCTTAACATTAAATTATTTTATATCTATGCATATGAAATAGCTCTAGAACAATATATAGCTTAATTTTAAACTAATATATTAAAAGAATACATATGGAGTTATTTAAAACACAAAAAATGTAATTAGTTACTTTATGTTTGCTAAGCCTAACATGATTCAACACCTGATCTATAGAGCAGGCGCATGTTTATAAACAAGCGACGCTATTCTGCAACTTTTGCGCATGTAGGCAAAATATCTGCCTTCCCACTGGTGCTTTATCCCACCTTTTGCCTACATACTAAAGTACGTGCGGAATCATCTGTCACAGTGACGTTACGCGCGCCTGCTCTATTTTACCCCCCCCCCCTCCACATGTGTTTTTTCACTCCAAAATATTAATATTTTATTTTTTTTCACAAAAGTTTAGGAAATTCATCTTTAAAATGTGCTTTTTGAAATATGATAAGAAAATACTGTAAAATTTGCTTTTGAATTAGTTCAAAACCAAAATTTTTCTTAGCAACACATTCAAGTTACTAATACGAAACACACAAATAATTACTAGCTGTAACTAAAAAGTATCAGTTACAGTTAATTTTGCATACAAAATGAAGACTAATTAATATAAATAATATATAAAACCAGCAAAATTGGTATTTAAAAGTATTTGGGTGTCTTTTAAAAGAGTTTTTTTGAAACTGACCTATTTTACCCCCTGAGTTATTTTACCCCACTTGACCCTAATTAAAATGTATACATTGCAAAGGTAAAGCTAGAAATTAGCGGTCGCCACTCGCCACATGACGACTAGATTTTTAAAAGTGGCGACTAAAGAAATTGCCTTTGGTCGCCACTGCAGTGGCCACTTCTCTTCTACCCATTCATTATAAAATATACCCCATTCCAAGGCAAAATTGGATCGCGCGGAGGCTTTTTCGCGGTAAACGCGCTGCGCAAAGAATTCAGGCTGTTCTAAAATCTAACCTCGCCACTTGCAAACATATTTCGGAAGTCAATTTCAATAGTAAACACTTAAAATTCTTCTACCCATTCTTTATAGAATACCCCATTCCACTTGGATCGCGCGGCGGCGTTTTCGCAGTAAACGCGCCGTCGAATTCAGGCTTTCTCAAATCTAACATCGCCATTTACAGACATTTTCGGAAGTCAATTTTAACAGTAAACACTGGAAATTGGCGGGTAGTCTTATTCATATACTAAAAAAACGTATGGCTTTTTTCCATTTTTCTATAAAAGTATTAGATTTTGATTTTTAAAAAATGTCAAAATGAGAGTTTCGGCCGACTTTCGGGAGAAAGAGACGAAAAGGAAGCTCGTGAGATAATCAATCGGCTGAAACTCCGATTGTATTACGTTCGCAGAAAAATTAAAAACATCATTCGACGCATTTTCACTTCAATAGCCCCGTCTCCAAATGTCCAAAATTAATTCACATTCGTCCAAAAAAAGTAAAAAAGTCCTTCAAAAGAAAGTTGGAACGCACATTTAAAGCCTTTTTTTTTTTTTTACGAAAGGGAAAGAAATTTTCAACCCTTTTATTCAACAAAAATGTGCGTGTTTTTGTTGAATTCGCATTTTAGGATAAGAAGATTGCCACAGTTTTTGAAATGAGTTTCAAAAAGTTGACTACCTTAATTATTTTCTTAATGATTTGTCGAGACTGAACATTGAAAAATTAAAGAAAAGAAAATTTTATTTTACTTTTATCAGCGAGTGGCCAGTGGCCACTAACTTTTTAAAAGTGGCCACAAAAAATATGAAGGCTAGTGGCCAGTGGCCACCAACCAAATTTCTTAATTTCTATCTTTACATAAAGGCATAAAAACACTAATGATATGGTCGGAAAATTAAATTAAGAAATAATGCCCTTTATTGTATTATTTCAATAATAAAAAAAATTACGTATTTCCACCAATTAAAAAAAAAAAAAAAAGCTTTAGATATTGTTTAAAAATAAATATTTTTAAAAAAGTTTGCATACTTTTTGAGCTTAAATTTTTCAATGTCTGAAATCAAAGGTGTTGAGAGGATGGCAAAATAGGCTGAGATATCGAATCACTAAAAAATAACTTGGCTTTTGAGGGAAGATATGGTGATCATTTGAACTTCTGTTGCTTGATTTTCACTATTAATAATTAAGGTACTTAGAAGATTTTAAAGTTTTAGTACAGAGAAAAAATACATGGACTTTCATAGATTAATGTATGCATTTTTCTATGGAAAACAGCAGGATGACACGCTCTAACAAAATAATGTGATTTCTCATGCAAAATTCATGTTTTATAAGAATATTTACTGCATATCCTATTGCAAAGAAAATACAAAAATTTGATTTATTTAATAAATTTCACCTAGTCTGACATCACCATCTGCAAACAGAAAATAGCTATAATTAGAGGAAAACGAAATTGTTTTGAGTCTGAGGGGAACAAAGAATCTGTATTGGCATATTGTTCAAGGTTTAATTTTATTAACAGATATGTGAATGCTAAAATTAGAAATTACATGTGAATTTTTCATTAACGTGATTGGTTGAACATTGATAAAGTCACTTTCAATAAATTGACGACATAAACAGCTATATATATTGTGGTGTATTTCGTCATTGTATTCCTGATTCAATCTATTGGACTTTTGGTAAGTGACGTCACGTAAATGTACATGTACCTGTAAACTGTATTGTCCAATCAGTGATCTGTTAATTTCCCTTTACTTTTATCTCTGCTAAAACAGATCAGTCTTCAAAATGTAGTCGTTTATGTAACTTGTATATTTCATCTGTTATTGTCTTAGTCATCCATTAAATTCTATGTGTTTAAAATGTAGACGCCTTGTCATATTAGAGTTATGGCTTACTTATAAATCTTCTCCTGCCCAACAAATACTATAATGGCGACAAGGATTAAGGAAAAAGAAAAAAGCAAAAAAGTTTTGCTCTTATACATTTACGAATATCTACTTCAAGATAATTAGAAATACAATCTGCAGTTCATAAAAAAGAATATCTTCTACAAATCTTATTCAATCTTATTTCTCTTACTTATCTCATTCAAAATCTACTTATTTCATAAAGAAAAATATTTATTGAAATGAATCATTAAGCGGTCGGAGACAGTAGCAGTTAATATATTTGTCTGGTGGCGAGCAAGTACGATTTAGGCGCCAGTGAGTGTAATCATTGTCTGCCATAATCTGCGATTTTTTATTTTTTCGAGAAAGAGAGGAAAAAAGGTATTTATACATTTATTTATTTTTTTTTTTCCTTTCTGTTCTTTTATTTGGATTGCATGTTTTTATTATTAGAGGTAGCATATTTTCATTAAAAATGTTTCAAAATTTTAAAGAATTCAATGATTCTGTTGAGTCTTTTGACACTTATATTAAGAGATTAGAACAGAATTTTATATTGTTTCATATAAAGGATGAAAAAAAACTTAGTGCTTTAATTACGTTTATCGGACCGAAATTATAAAATTTACTTACAAATTTATTGTTCCCAGATCTTCCTGAATCAAAAACTTACACTGAATTAGTAGATGTCTTAACAAAACATCTATGTAAGACTCCTAACAAAATTACAGAACGCATTAAATTTAGAAAAATGTTTTCAAGGAGATTCTGAATCTGTTCAAGATTTTAGTGTTCGTTTAAAGAAATTTACAACACATTGCGCGTTTACGGGCGATTCGCTGTCAGAAAATTTGTTAGAACAATTTTTACGCGGATTAAAAAATGAAACAATCCAAAGCAAATTAATATCTCAGGTTGAAGATTTGACGTTTGAAAAAGCAGTAGAACAAGCCGTAACTATGCAAAGTACTGAAAATGACATGAGCGAATTACAGAATAAGAATTTGAATAAAGTTTCTGTTAGCGCTAGGAAACCGAAACAAAATTATTCTCAAAATAACTTAAGTAAACAAAATGTGAACAAAACTGCGAGTGCAAATAAAAGTAAAACTTATTGTTATCGTTGTGGAAATAGCTCTCATTTAGCAAATGTTTGTAAATTTATTAATGCAGTTTGCAATTTTTGTAAAAAACGTGGTCATTTGAGTAAGGTGTGTCGGAACGCACAAAACAATGTTACTCAAAAGAAAAATGTAAACGTTCTTGATATTGTAGACATTTTGTCATTATAATCTGAAGGCGTTTAACCTATAAAAATTTGGGTTTTGATACAAATTAGTGCTAAAGCAGAAATGGAGCTCGATACAGGATCAGCGATTTCCACTGTACCGATAAATCATTTTTGGAGATTATTTCCAGAACATAAAATGTTTCCTGCTGATGTACAATTAAAAACAGCTACTGGAGAATTTTTCCAGCCCGAGGGATTTGTTAGAGTACATGTAACTTACGAAAATAAAACTAGGAATGTTAAGTTATATTTAGCTAAAAAAGACAATTTTCCTTTATTGCTAGGTAGGGATTGGATAACTACATTAAAGTCACGGTAAATAAATTTTTAAAGGTTGACAAATACCCGCTACCAAAATTTGAAGATATATTAGCAACTTTAGTGGGTGGATTACATTTTACAAAGATTGATTTAAATCAAGCATACTTGCATTTACCGGTAGAGGAAAATTTACAAGAATTACTTACTATTAACACTCCTAAAGGCTTATTTCAATTTACCCGATTACCATATGGAATTGCGAGTTCTCCAGCAATATGGCAGAGAACTATAGAACAAATTTTAAAATGTATAGAGGGTATTTCAGTTTTTATTGATGATATATGTATCTCAGAAGAAACGGACGAAATACATTTAGAGCGATTAAAACAAGTGCTACAAAGGTTACGTGAATATAATCTTAAAATAAATAAGGAAAAATCTTTTTTCATGAATGATGATATTACATACTGCGGTTACAAAATTGATAAAAATGGCATACACAAAACGCAAGAAAAAATTTCTGCTATTTTAAATGCTCCAATACCTAAAAACGTAACTCAGGTAAAAGCATTCTTAGGCTTAGTATCTTACTATTCTAGATTTGTTCCTAAATTATCTACGATTGCTTATCCTCTAAATAAATTATTACGTAAAAATGTAAATTTTCAGTGGACTAAAAAATGTGAAAATTCATTTAATGCAATTAAACAGGAAATTACTTTCAAAAGCATTCTCACCCACTTTAATCCTAAATTACCCTTAATTTTAGCCACTGATGCTTCTCCTTATGGAATTTCGACAGTACTTTCGCATACAATGCCAGATAACTCCGAAAAACCCATAGCTTTTGCTTCTAGAACCTTGTCTTCTGCAGAAAAGCGGTATAGTCAGGTAGATAAAGAAGCGTTATCAATAATTTTTGGAGTAAAGAAATTTTTTCAATTTTTATATGGTAGGAGATTTACTCTGTATACAGATAGTAAACCCCTAGTTTCCATATTTTCACCCGTAAAAAGTATTCCGGTACTTTCGGCAGCTAGAATGCAAAGATATGCATTATACTTACAAACATTTAATTATGATATTAAATATAAAAAATCTGCAGAGCACGGAAATGCCGATGCTCTATCACGTCTTCCATTACGTGGTGAAGACTTACTGCTGCCGTCGTCCGATTCGCTACAACCAGAAAAAATGTCACCAACTTTGATTGGCAAATTTATTTGGTAACACTGATGAATCCGATTGTTTATTTATTCATCAAATCACTTCGTTACCTTTAACTGCAAAAACGTTGTGTGCAAGTTCTAAAAAGGATCCAGTATTGAAAGAAATGTATAAATACTTAATATCAGGCACACAGATGCGAAATTACTTACTTTTCAGACATAAACAACAAGATTTATCATTATTAAATAACTGTATATTACAAGGAAATCGTGTTGTAATTCCGACTGTTCATAGACAAGTTTTACAAGATTTACATTTTGGCATAGTTAAAATGAAAGCACTGGCACGTAGTTTTGTATGGTGGCCAGGTATTGATAAAGACATTGAGGATTTAGCAAATAACTGTTCTGTTTGTGTTAAATTAAAACACAATCCTCCTAAAATGGACAACCATCACTGGGAATGGCCTACAACACCTTGGAACAGAATACATGTAGATTTTTTTGCTCCAGTTATGGGAAAAATGTTTTTAATCGTAGTAGATGCCCACAGTAAATGGACAGAAGTGTTCATTGTTCCTAATACTACTGCAGAGAACACTATAAACTGTCTTTCTTCTCTTTTTGCCAGATATGGCTATCCTGTGTCCCTTGTGTCTGATAATGGGCCACAATTTACTTCAGAACAGTTCGAACATTTTCTACAAAGTAAAGGCATAAAACATATCTTAACTGCACCATATCATCCCTCTACAAATGGTCAGGCTGAAAGATATGTCCAAATAAGTAAAAAAGGATTGAAATCCTTAAGTTCAGAACCCGGAAATCTCCAATTTAAGTTAAACGAATTTTTATTCCAATACCGAATAATGCCTCATATTACAACAGGGGAGAGTCCCACATCATTATTTCTCAAAACAAATATAAGATCAAAATTAGATCTACTTGTACCAAATGTTAAAAATTACATCTTTAATATTTTGAAGAAAGGATTATCTCATATAAATCATTTTATTACCTCACATTAAATCCTTACGATGTCCGAGTTCATTATATATTTCAGCGACCAGTTGGTGCCATCATCAGAATACTCGGCAGAATGATTTGTAGGTGCTAACGTTTGGCGGTTTGATTATTCACTTCATTTTCTCTCTTCCTCTCTTCACTTCGCTTATCATCTTTGTACAACTGTTGCCACTCAGGTGGAATAAGGCTATGTTCTATGTCATTAACTGTGTTATTAGTTGTTAGTATTTCGATTGCTTCTCTTTTGAGAGCATAATGGTGAGAGTTATAGGGGGCTATTTTTTGAAAATTAATGGAGTCAATGTTAATTGGATTAGTATTGTTAGTTCTTGAGAAGGCTGTAGAATGTCTATTGTATTTTAAATCTGTTATATGTTCTGAGATACGGTCTTTTATTTTTATTTTTGTCATGCCAATATATGAAGCTTTATTTTTATTTTGGTATTGGAAATCAATTTTATATATTCCGGCCGTGTGTTTAAAATCGATGGAATCTTTTTCATTACGAATTCTTTGGTATATATTTTTGTTTGGTTTTATTGGTATGTTAATATTGTGTTTAGCGGCTTCATTTTTAATTTTTATGGAGGCACCTTTGCAGTATGGAATCGCGGGGGTGAATAATTGTTTAGTTTTTTGTGCATTAGGAATATGGTTAAGAGCTTCAATACGTTTTTTATAAAATTTATCTACAATGGAGGGATTATAATTACCTTTTTTGGCGATATTTTTTATTATTTTTAATTCGGAGTTTAAGTATTTTTTATTTGAACATATGAGTACGGCGCGGTTACCACACCTTACATACAAATATGCCGCTATTAGATCTTACATTAACCGCGCTATACTCATATGTTCAAATAAAAAATACTTAAACTCTGAATTAAAAATAATAAAAAATATCGCCAAAAAAGCTAATTATAATCCCTCCACTGCAGATAAATTTTATAAAAAACGTATTAAAGCTCTTAACCATATTCCTAATGCACAAAAAACTAAACAATTATTCACCCTTCGATTCCATACTGCAAAGGTGCCTCCATAAAAATTAAAAATGAAGCCGCTAAACACAATATTATCATACCAATAAAACCAAACAAAAATATATACCAAAGAATTCGTAATGAAAAAGATTCCATCGATTTTAAACACACGGCCGGAATATATAAAATTGATTTCCAATACCAAAATAAAAATAAAGCTTCATATATTGGCATGACAAAAAGAAAAATAAAAGACCGTATCTCAGAACATATAACAGATTAAAAATACAATAGACATTCTACAGTATTCTCAAGAACTAACAATACTAATCCAATTAACATTGACTCCATTAATTTTCACAAAATAGCTCCCTATAACTCTCAGTGCCTGATTTAAGGCAGGGCATTTGGGGCATGTGCCCTGGGCCTTCACACTGAGGGGGCCTCCAAGAAATTCCATCATACATTTAAAAAAAATAGTTAAATTGAAAAATTTTGCTATAATTATAATGATTGTTGTTTTTTCGTCAATGGATAGAGGTATTACTGCACTGTTTTATAAATCGGCAGTATGATCTTTCGAGGAAACTGTCAGCTCATCAATAAAAATTGCAATATTTTTGCAAAATGCAAATACAACTGCATACTACCGATACTGCATTCTAAACTCTTACTAAAGCTAACTAAATCCGAGGCACGCACTGCAGTGCAGATACATGGGCACGATGTACGTTGATACGATAGACAAGCATCGGATCTAGTTAAGCCTTACTCTTACCAATAAAATGGAAAGTGTAGATAATTTTTAGACTCGTGAATCAAAAATATACAGTTTGTTTTGATTGTTGTAATATTAAAATTCAGGGAAAAGGGGCCCATTGGACATGAGTACCCTGGGCCTCCAAATGAGTAAACCAGTCCCTGATAACTCTCACCATTATGCTCTCAAAAGAGAAGCAATCGAAATACTAACAACTAATAACACAGTTAATGACATAGAACATAGCCTTATTCCACCTGAGTGGCAACAGTTGTACAAAGATGATAAGCGAAGTGAAGAGAGGAAGAAAGAAAATGAAGTGAATAAACAAACCGCCGAAAGTTAGCACCTACGAATCATTCTGCCAAGTATTCTGATGATGGCACCGACTGTTCGCTGAAATATATAATGAACTCTGACATCGTAGGGATTTAATGTGAGGTAATAAAATTATTTATATGTTAAAAATTATGTTGTAAACAAACATAAAAATGTTTTTAACAAGAAAAAGATAAGAGAATTCCAAGTAAATGGAGAAGTTGCAGTACGCAATTACACACCAGGAGATAAATGGAAAATAGGTAAACTAATTGCCAGAATAGGCAAACTACATTATAAAATTCAAGTAGGTTCATGTGTATGGAAAAGACACATTGATCAACTGAAAAGGGTAGGTTCCAGAGTACAACTGGAGGGAACTACAAGTCCTGGTGAAATTGAAAAGAACACCCTTGATGCAAATATTCCCATGGTTCCTGATAGCAAGAGTCCACACCTGCAAAGCAATGAAGAATCTAAGTCTGGTAGGAGGCCTGCCATTATACCAGATCCAGTGCCAACCGATCCTGCCATTATACCAGATCCAGTGCCAACCGATCCTTCCATTACACCAGATCCAGTGCCAACCGACAGTAGATCTGTGTCTATAAAGCCTGGAGAAATTGACTGTGATAAAAATCGCAACAGTACTGTAAATAAAAAAGAACTAAAATCTGAACATTCAAAACTTAAAAATACTAATTTGTCTTTTTCTGAACAGGTTGTAAGAAGATCATTTAGAGTAAGAAAACCTCCCATTAGGTATGGTATACGGAATTAAGGGGAGGAGAGTTGTGGTGTATTTCGTCATTGTATTCCTGATTCAATCTATTGGACTTTTGATAAGTGACGTCACGTAAATGTACATGCACCTGTAAACTGTATTGTCCAATCAGTGATCTGTTAATTTCCCTTTACTATCTCTGCTAAAACAGATCAGTCTTCAAAATGTAGTCGTTTATGTAACTTGTATATTTCATCTGTAATTGTCTTAGTCATCCATTAAATTCTATGTGTTTAAAATGTAGACGCCTCGTCATATTAGAGTTATGGCTTGCTTATAAATCTTCTCCTGCCCAACAAATACTATATATATATATATATAGCTTTTATCTACATTAAACATTTTCAGAATTTTTTTATTAAAATAAATAAAAAAAAAACTCTTGAATATAACTGCAATAACTTTTATATCCACATAAAATTTTATTAAAATTCCATTTATAGAATATGATGTTTATGTATGTACATTAATCATACCTATAAGAAAAGTAACAGATAAATATCAATTTCAAATAGGCATAAAACCAACTGAGTATTAATTTTCTTAAATTGATTACAAAAACTTTCCTAGCTGAAAAATTCTATTTTTCTCTTGTTTACACATTTACATACTTGCCAACCAATTTTAATAAAAAAAGGGAAGATTTATGTTGAAAAACCAGAAGATTTAATAAAAAAAGGGAAGATTTTTTTTTCCTTCTCCCTCCCCCCCCCCTCCCCTCTTTAACGTAATAAACAATACAGTTTTACAATTTTAATATTTAGAAGCAATCTATAAAAACTGTTACTATACATTGATTATACTAAATATATAAAAGTTTTAAATGAAGTTATTTCTTTTCAACATATAAATACCTACAAAACAGAATCTGTAAGAAATTTATTTAACAATAGACAAAAAACTTAGTTAAGTTAAAGTATAACTAATTTTTTAAATAAATAGAATATGATTTTTGTTTACGTACATTAATCATACATATAAAAAAAAGTAGCAGTAGCTAATTATCGGTTTCAAACGTGCATAAAACCAACTGAGTATTAATTTTCTTAAATTGATTTGGAAAAAAGTTTCCTACCTGAAAAAATTATACTTAACTTTTCCCCCATGTTTACACATTTGCTATAAATATGACATACAGATATTTAATTTAATTAAGGAAAAATAAACAGATTCATTAAATTCAGCAATAAAGATCTAAAAATAATTACATACGTTAGAAATATTGAGCACTTCCATTGCTTTATTGTTTCTAGAACTGATCATTGATCACAATCTGGGGTAAGGAGGGGGGGGGGGGCGGAAGATACAAAATAATTACAGAGTAAGAAATATTAAAAACTCTTTCAACTCTACTTCTAGAATCTAATGAAAGAAGTTTAAAATTAATATTATCATTTATGTTGCAGATGGATAAAGATTGGGAAACAAAAGACTTCTGCAGAATATTTCATTGCTGATCACTAGTTGGAGATAAATGAAGGGGGGGGGGGGGGGGGCAAAAAATAATTACATCAGAAAGAAATATTTAACAATTCTATTTCTTTACATGTTCTAGAATCTCATAAAGCAAGTTTGAAATGAATATTGACTGAATATGGATGGAAAAAGATTGAGAATCAGGAGTTTTCGTAGAATATTTGGGTTTTCTTTTTAAAACGAACGATATCCGTGACATTTTTAAAAACGGAAGATTTCATCATCTGTCCGGAAGACCGGAAGATACGTTAAAAAAACGGAAGTCTTCCGGGAAAACCGGAAAAGTTGGCAAGTATGCATTTAATATAGATATGAAATATAAATATTTAATTTAATTGAGTAACAATAAATAGCTTCATAAAGTTCAATAATAAAATCTTAAAAATAATCACATATGTAAGAAATACTGAGCACTTCAATCACTTTATTGTTTCTAGAATTAATCATTAATCACTATCTAGAAATAGGGGAAAGGGGGAACGGATAGTAAAAGAAATAATTACATGAGCAAGATATTTTAAGCTCTTTCAATTCTACTTCTAGAATCTAATAAAGTAACTTTAAAATGAATATTGTCATTTATATTGTAGATAGAGAAATATTGGGAAACAAAAGACTTCTGCAGAACATTTGGTTGTGAATCGCTAGTTGGAGATAAGAAAAGAAGGGAGGGGGCCAAAAAATAATCACATGAGTATGAAATATTTAAGAATTCTATTTCTTTATAGGTTCTAGAATCTCATAAAGCAAGTTTAAAATAAATATTGACATTTGTGTTATAGATGGAGAAAAATTGGAAATCGGAGGGCTTTTGTAGAATATTTGATCGCCGATCGTTAATGGGGTTTCTTTGTTTTAAACGAACGATATCTGCAACTTTTTTAATAGTGGAAAAAATTAATTTGTGGAATTCCGCGGATTAAGAAAAAAAAAATAATAGTAATCGCAGAATTCCGCGAATTCGCTTAAAAAAATAACATGCCCGATTGGCGATTATAGCACATTTTTTAGATCTCCACTTTTTCAAATTAAGTCGCCACGTGGTGAGTGGCGACCGTGAATCTTGAACTCTACTTGCAAGACAGTTTTTGTCTGCAACTTTCTAGTAACAATTCACTTAAAAAAATTTCTGTATCAAAACTAAAACTAATACTATTATTATTTATAATTATTTATTAAACTTCCAAAAAGGAATATTGCTGTTTATGAAAAATGTACTGTTTTTTAGTAACTTTAACTTGGGAAGTGAATTATGACAAATTTAAACTTCAAATTCACTGACTGAATTAGTATTATCTTGAAAGTTTATCACTAATTGTTGAATAATTTCATTCCTAATGTCGTCTTTGAGGAAATCTTTTTGCAATAAATGACAACTAGAGAGATTTACACATCTACTCTAATTCTCAACACCTACTCTTTCCAGAGCTTCCAGAAGAAGCCTTCGCCTGCCTTTTATTTTAAATGTGTTATAATGGTTAGAGTTTCTTGAGTTTACTTGAGTTTCCATAAAAACCCCTTTAATTATTGCATCTGTTTTATTAGTAACTTCTTTAAAATAATTGTACACATTGTAAAAAACACTCTAAAACTGTTTTCAAATATTTGGACTGGTTACAATAGAAATAATGTTAGTAAAAAAGAGAATAAAAATCATACATCTCTCAAGCAGACAATCGACTTTAACTATCAGTATCAGCTATGGTAAAATAGGAAAAGGTGTTAGTTGATCATCAGCAAGAGGACCTATGCAAAGAGAGCTCTTCCTAAATTTAACTTTCCTATATGCAAGTTTTAGAGAAAAATACGAGATATTCTGAATGGCCCAGTGGCAGAAACACAGCGACACGGTGACATAGTCACAGATACAGAAAAACAACTTGTGGACAGTTTTTGTCTGCAACTTTCGAGTAACAATTTACTTAAAAAAATTTCTGTATCAAAACTAAAACTAATACTATTATTATTTATAATTATTTATATTGTGTTGTGTCAAACATTGCTATAAAATATTTAATTGAATGAGATGAATTGAGTGAATACACACAATTGTTTATACTATATTGTTCTGCTGTAAAATTGTATTCGTGTATTGTTGCACAAGATCACCATTGATGTTAAGCCCCCCTCCCAATCAGCTTTCAGGCTTTTTGAGTGTAAGCCATTTTCACCAGGGTTGGCAAACTGGGTCCAGCCCAGAAAAACCCGCCGGGTTTTTCTGGGCGGGCCCACCAACAAAAACCCACTGGGTTTTTGCAAATAAGTGGGTTTTTGTTAAAAATTATTTATAATTTACAAATCCCATCTATAAAGTATAGAAAACTCCTTACTTTTTAAGAATAAACTCATATTTTTATTTTCTAGAAAATAGTATTAAACATAAAAAGTAACTACAGTTATAAATATAATAAAAACAAGTTTATCTTCTATAATTGGTTCAATTTTCCTTTTCCTGTAAAACCGAACAATATTTTTGTTTAACAGTGGACATAAATGTTGTCCAGAATCAATATTTAACTAATTAGATTGTTTAGTTTTAAAACTTTATAATAATTTTATTTTAATTTTAGTAGCAACACAATTATAAATCTAATAAAATTTTCTTCTATAACCGTTTCAACGGTAAAAAAAAATTTAAAAAAAAAGAAAGAAAGAAGGAAAAGGATAAAGCAGTGCAACTTATTTTTATAATTAAAACTAGTTGGCATAGGTAGACTCTGCTTAGCTCCCCATCATATAAATGTTCTCATAAATTTCTAGCATAGGACATTCGCTTAACATGATCATCATGTTAAGAGAAATGAATTTGACTAAATGCTTGACTTGACACAGTGACAGAAAAAAATCCCGGCCAAATAGGCTATCCACCGTTCACTTCGATATATTTATCTTATTCTAATCTATTAATTTATTTTATTAGGAGGGTCAATTTCGTAGTTTCATTTTCATACTACTATTTTCAATGCAATGATCCTCAAAATGCATATTTATATGGGATATTGCCTCATTTTGCTATGTTGATAAAAGCTTAAATTACGAATAACTTACGAAATTTTCCTGTTAGAATATTTGTAGTCAATCATGTTCAAACAAGCATCATAAATGTTATTTTGAAGTTGTCTGATATATTTATGATCCTCAAAATGGACGTTTATGCTCAATTTTGCCCTATTCTGCCATTTATAGAAAATTGTAAATTCCAAATAATTTATGAATTTTTTTAAATTGGAAAATTCATACTCTATAATATTCATGCCAGTATCCTAAATAATATTTCAAAAGCGGTCCGATATATTTACGTTGAAAATATCCCTGAAAATTGCCGTTTATGTGAAATTTTGCCCTATTGTGCCATGTTAAGAAATTCGTAAATTTCCAATAACTTGCGAAATTTTCAAAGTCATATGTTACTAGTACTGATGTTCGAAAAATTTTCCATTTAATGCACGTTTAAGTGAAATTTTGCCCTATTCTCCCATGTTAAGAAAAGCGTAAATTTTTAATAACTTCCGAATTTTAAACCAAGGTCGAAAATTTTCATGATTACCTAAGTTCCCCATACCTATAGCATGATGGGGAACTAAAAAATTTAAATGATATGTATTGTACTTAAGAATTTAAATTCTTTTATTTTATCAGTTATTGTCATTAAGAATATTTGAATAAGCATACTTTAAAATAAAACTTACTAATGTACTAAATAATCTTACTAATGATACTATAATAATATGATAAGTAATCTTACTAATGAACACTATTTTAATATTAGAATCAAACCAATTTTTATTTCTGAGATAAATATTAGATTAATTATTAATTTGTAGTTTAATATAATTAGGTGTATTACAACTAATATGCTAAATAACATATACCTAACATTACAATGCAAATGTATCCAAGCAAAAGCCCAGAAAAACCCACAAAAGTCCAGAAAAACCCAAGTGGGTTGGGGTTTTCTAAAAAAAACCCGGGTTTTTGCCAACCCTGATTTTCACCCCTGATTACACGCAAATTTTGCAGGCAGATTATGAAATTTTAAAAGCCTGTCGCAGACAGCTACAAAACTTTCTGCCACTGGGCTGAATGGTTAGAATGAGACCTGAGTTCAAACCTGAATTCCCCGTATATCAGCATTGACGTTCTTGCTTATAGAGCTGGCCGATGGGATGTTCCTCATTCAAATCATGGTCACACTTCTCAGCTTAAATGTTCCGTTTTCCATGTATTCCTCCAAAATTTGCATAAATACATCCTAGGTTCCGTTATAAGTTATGTGATTTTTCTTTTCTTTCTTCCTTTTTTTTTAGTCCTAAGTAGAGCTTAGTTCTGACAAAAACTTTTTTAGAAGTCTTCGCTTAAAAAATACTTTTTTTTTAAAATCTCTATTAAAAATGTTTATCAGTCCTGAAATGAACTTGCAAACAATCTAAGAGTGTTAACCAAATAAACAACTTCCAAAGAAAAATATTGCTGTTTATGAAAAATGTACTGTTTTTTAGTAACTTTAACTTGGGAAGTGAATTAATGAAAATTTAAACTTCAAATTCACTGATTGAATTAGTATTATCTTGAATGTTTATCAGTAATTGTTGAATAATTTCATTCCTAATGTCGTCTTTGAGGAAATCTTTTTGCAATAAATGACAACTAGAGAGATTTACACATCTACTCTAATTCTCAACACCCACTCTTTCCAGAGCTTCCAGAAGAAGCCTTCTCCTGCGTTTTATTTTAAACGTGTTATAATGGTTAGAGGTAATTACTTGAGTTTCCATAAAACCCCCTTTAATTATTGCATCTGTTTTATTAGCAACTTCTTTAAAATAATTGTACACATTGTAAATAACACTCTAAAACTTTTTCAAATATTTGGACTGGTTACAATAAAAATAATGTTAGTAAAAAAGAGAAAAAAAGGTCAAATGACAAATGAGAAAAAGAAAAAGAAAAGTAGTCGATAATCATGGTCGATAAATGCCACCTAATGAAATATCTCCTATCTCCATGTCAAATGAAGAATAAATATAAGCAATGGGCCACAACGCTTTCAATCTCCGTGCATTCCCCAACTTAAGTGTAAAAAAAAAAAAAAAAAGTAAGAACTTGACAATCATATAGTCTCCTTCTCTGCTAAAGAGGGAAATTCTGTGGCCTTGACCTGACTATTCTATGGAAAAGAACTATAATTAATGTTAAGGTGTAACTAAATATAAATGTTTATGAAATTATACACATTAGTTTTTAAGCAGACCTGAGATAAATTTATTTAATTATTTTGTCTAGTATGTGTGTTTAAAGTCATCTTTTATACACCCTGGCTAGAGCCTTGTTGCATATGAACACCTTAAACTGTAGAAATGTCTAAAATAATATTGGAAAAGAGAAAGTTGTGCAAGTCCACAACAGATTCTTTTTATTAGCAAACTAATAAAAAGAATCTAAAAGATTAATAAGCTATGTCAAGTGAAATACAAGTTTATTGCCTTCTTTTTTTTTAACACTTTTAAATGAAATCATGTTAATGATTTGCTATGCTATGAAATACAAAATATCCATAAACTTTGTTGTAATTGAGATTTTTTCATATACATGTATATTTTCTATATGAATTTTAAAGTCTAGAAAAAAGTTCAGAAATTGAGGCTTAATCAATAAAAAGTTAAATTGTTTTTTCTCATCTAGATTTTTAGTAATAATACATGCCATCATCAGAGTCATGATTAAGCCGCCATTGATAATACCTTGAAGCTTTGCTTGTACAACACCATGTGGGCAAAGACTTTTGATATGGGCTGTTTAAATGCTGTACTATTTCTAAACTACTTTTTGTGTCAATAGCTTCAGGGTAAGAATTCAAGAATTGAAAAAATTCATAGCTTTGCACTGTAGAAAATCTGATATGCTGGTAAAACCTAATGAATTTTTTCTTGGTAACTGAGCGCATATTTTGATATCCCCATCTTGTCACAGCTTTCAAAAGCTGATATTCTGAAGCATTTAATTCATCTGTTTGGAGAATAATGTTAATTAAACTTTCTGGAATGTTTACAAATTTTTCAGAACTAAATAAGTCACTTGCATTTGCCATGATGTAAGATCTCACTTTATCTTCAAAAAGTGGGCTTGAAAAAATATTATTTTCAATTATGTCCCAGAAAGCATTTTCATTCAAAGACACTAATTGAATATACTTTTTTACACTTTCTTCAACATTTGGCACTAGATATTTATCACCTATTGTGAAGAATTTCCAAGCAGAGGCCAGAGATGTTAATTTATTACTTTTCCCATAGATATAACTGGAAGGAAAAAAAAAAAAAGATATACAGTAAAAGCATTTAAGACAATAACAATTTGATAATACTTCTCTAACAATAAAATAAAATAGAAGTATCACGGATAGATTATTAATATACATTTCAACATCATTAGAATGTTATCATCAATGGTGAAATAAAACAAAATTCTCATGAATAGGCTAAAAAAGAATGAAACAACTGATTTAGCGTAGCACTCACACATTTTTCATTTTGTCATGCTGATGCAGTATCCAAAAACATTATTTTCATTTTTTATATTTTTACTTCGTACATCGGCATGACAAAAAGAAAAATCAATATAGAATTAACGAACATAAAAATGATTTTTTAAATATGACAAAATAACAACAGCCTTAATAAAAACTAATCATGATCAAAATATAAACATTGATTTTCAAAATATTAAAAAACTAGCTAATTATAATAATTATAGATATGCTACCATGCACGAAAGTATTGAAATCCTGGCCAAGGAGCACACTTGTAACAATCGACGATAGTAGATGGTGCTCTGTGCTAGAAGGAAAGAAGAAGAGACAGAAACAAAACATGACAAGTTTTCCCTGATGATGACCAGGTGCTCGGTAGAATGGACTCGAGGAGCGAAAGAAGTAGGCATTTTAAAATTTAATTTAAGTAAAAGTTTTCCTTTAAATATTGTATATCAACATTGTTTTTATTGCTCTTTGAACAATTTTACAAAAGAAATCAAAATTTTCATCACAATTATCTCCAGAGGAAGTGATGATAAAGTTGTCAGACGCAGGAAACACCCCACTGATACTCACAGCAGCTAAAAACCCTAATCAAAGGCAAATCCAATAGAACAAAAGTTTCCACACATTCTCATTGCCATGTATAATGGGAACCAATACTTATACAAAAGAGAACATATCTCACACAGAGATATTTTTAAAACAGATGTATCATTCTAAATTTATGAAAAAATGCACTTTTAAGAACTTGTAAAAGTTTTAAAAATATATTTAATTAAAAGAGACATTTATAATAAAATACATTTCAAAGTTTTTCGCCCTGATCAACAGGGCATTATCAGAAATTAAAATGATTTAGTTTCACATAATGTGCAGCTATGCGCTCGAGTATATATATTACAATATCAGGTGACTAATACAGTTAAGCTTGATAAAACATCAAGCTTAACGGTATTAAACAGTCAAGCTTAAATGCAACATAAACTTAACTGTATTTGTCGCCTATATTGTAATACATATACTCAAAAGCATAGCTGTACATTATGTGAAACTAAATCATGTTAATTTCCTGATGATGCACTGTTGATCAGGGCGAAAAGCTTTGAAATGTATTTTATTATAAATGTCTCTTTTAATTAAATATTTTTTTTTAAAACTTTTACGTGTTCTTTTAAAAGTTCCTGTTTTCATAGAATACTTATACAAATTTATTTTTATTCTTTCTGTAATGGTGCACATGTAATAAATTCTGTGCTTTGTAAATTGAAGTTTTTAATTTTCTGAAGTGCATGC
The DNA here is from genome assembly GCA_963930645.1 of Salticus scenicus. Classification (NCBI taxonomy): domain Eukaryota; kingdom Metazoa; phylum Arthropoda; class Arachnida; order Araneae; family Salticidae; genus Salticus; species Salticus scenicus. The sequence goes on from CAWVNO010002750.1 coordinate 30,107, forward strand.
GTTTGTGGCATGTTTTTGTCGCGTTATCCTATTACATGAAGTTTGATATGTCGTTAGTGATATTTTTTTTTTTTTTTTTGAAGTCCTAAGATTAAAAAAAAAAAAAAAAAAAAAAATCTACGTCCATTTTTGTGTAAAGTTTCAGCTTTTTCGCCTTCTCTTTAATTTCATCGCTGTGGATTATACATATAATGTAAAAAATATTTTTAAATAGCCTTTTGAAATTTTATAAAATTTATATATTTTAAAAGTGTGTTGTATATCATCTTGTTTCATAACCATCTATAATTAAAAATCATTATAATGTATTGTATTTGAGATTTGAAAAATAATAAAATATCTAATAGCATAAAGGCAAAGAGCCATTAAAGAAAAAAAGAAGAAACAAAAATCTCTTTGTCAAACAATATCCTGTGAAAACCTTTTTATTGTGAAAGATTAAGCTTCCTTATTTACCTATTTATTTATTTAACATTTTATATCAGAAATGCCTTTTTCGTCCATTTTATTTTTTTTAATCAGACGGAATGTCGATGTCTATAATTTGTTCATTGTTGTCATTTGAAATAGTCATTTCGGAATAGCTTTTTCGATAAAATCGTTGCTTACAAATCATTACAAGTGCAAATAATTGGCGTTTCAGTAAAAAACTGAAAAATATGAACTGTTTTTTTTTAATCATTATTCAACAAAATAAACATAGACAGCATCTTTAAAAGCGCTCGAGTTCATTTCCATGTGACAATATCGTATAGGCAAACTTTCGCATATCTCATCTCTCGGACAGTGGGCGACGGGCAAAGAGGCTCTCTGTTCATCTATTCTCACTCTGCGGAGAAATAACAGTGGGAGAAATGAAACTGCCGAAGAGATCAAAACTTTTACGCATGTACTACGCATTTTTCCTTTCCCATGTTGGGGTGATCTCGGGCAGCGCACACACAGATTCGGCTCTCCAAGAATCTAAAAAGGAGAAGTTAAATATGAGGTTATAAGATGGCAAGATCTTGCCATATTTAAATATATAAAAAAAATGTTTTCTATCACCGTATTGTGTAAGATTTCTATCTATAACTAGACTAAATTTTTACTTGCCACAGTAAAACTTTCAATGGTGAGCGGAAATTTCGCACCTTTCATAATGTATTGGAAATATTGCTACAAAAAAATTAAGACATGTTAAGAAGGGCTTAGAGAGTGTTCACTATTTTTTTTTTTTTTCAAGTACATTGCTTTTCTGTTTTCTGTGAAAAAAATTAAGAGTGTAAAAGTGGTTCACTGTGTCCCGGTCTCTCCTATCTTAAAATGTAATAATGTATATATAACAAAGTGTAAAAGAAAGTTGTGTGTATGTGCCATACCTCAATACCAGATTATTTTTGTATTAAATTAATAGTAAACTTTGTCCAATGAAATACCATTTTATTTATATTTCCATTTTTTTTATACAGGTGATAATGATGTTATATCATACAAAATAAAAAAATATACATGAACAATGTTACACTTGAAATTTTTTTAAATTTATATAGATTTTCTCTATAAAGTCATGAAAAAAGTTCAGTAACTATTAAAGCTTAATCTATAAAAAGTTAAAGTGGTATTTCTCATCTAGATTTTCAGTAACAATATTCACCAATGATCAGAGTCATACTCAGAATCAATATAATGCTGCATATATATAACACGCCTTGAAACGCCGGTTGTACAACACCATTTGGGCAAAGACTTTTGAAATGGATAATGTAAATGGTGTAGAATTTCTAAACTACTTTTTGTGTCAATAGCTTTTGGGAATGTATCCATAAATTTAAAGAAATTATAGCTTCTTATTGTAGAAAATCTGATGTGCTGGTAAAATTTAATGAATTTTTTCTGGGTAGCTGGGTGTAAATTTTGGTATCCCCATTTTGTCACAGCATTTAACAGTTCATATTCTGGGGCATTTAACTCATCCATTTGGAGAATAATGTCAACCAAACTTTCTGGAAGGTTTACAAATTTTTCAGAATTAAGTAAGTCACTTGCTTTTTTCCTGATGTAAGCTCTTATTTTATCTTCAAAAAGCGAGCTTGAAAAAATATTATATTCAATTATCTCCCAGAAAGTGGTTTCATTTAGAGATATAGATTTAATACACTTTCTCACATTGTCTTCAACATTTGGTACTAAATATTTATCACCTATTGTGAAATATTTCCAAGCAGTGACCAGAGATGTCAATTTATTGCGTTTCCCATAGATATAACTGAAAAAGAAAAAAAAAAATGTTACGTTCTTGAATGCCTTTAATATATATAACGATTTGCTAATATTTCTCTAACAATAAAAATAGAAGCCAAAGTTCCAACATTATTAGAATGTTATTAGTAAAGGATTATTTGATTATCTATGTATTTTAATATTAAAAATTTATATATATATATAAAAAAAAGGAATCTGAAAATAAGTATTCTGTGAAAACCTTCACAAAACCATTACTTCTGCCCTCTTCCCAAAATCTGATTTTAACTTTAAAAAAAGAGAAAGAGAGATTATTAGATATAATTCAAAGAATCCACCCTTCTATATATGATTTAATGAATATGAATAATAAAATCCATAAATAATAACTTTTTTTTTTTTTCTATAATTCATTACCAACATTGCAAAATGAACAGATAGACAATACTTTCAAATATACAGTCTAAATTTAACTAAAATTTCATTTAAAAAAAAAAAAAAAAAACTTATAAATCAAGAGGGTATAGTCTTCAATAATGAAAACTAAATTTATTTTCAAAATTTTGTATAACTTCACACTCCCACTTTAATATACAAAACTACAGCCCTAAAAAAAAAAAAAAATGTTAAAGCCAAGTGAAAAACTTAATTTATTTCACAACTGCTTTTGTGCAAATTTAAATATAACACAAGAAAAGGCAATTTTATATCTACAAAAGGCAATTTTATATCTACAAAAACTTTGCAAAAAAAAAAATAAATTATTTCTTATTTTAAAACTTATTTTCTTTTTTCGTATACGTAAAGAGCTGGAAAAAATATTAAGGCCACATAAGACATTATTTAAAAAACAACTAATAATCTAAAAACGTCGAATTATTTTCAGTTAATTTAACCATTTTTGAGATTATAAAATTTTAAAAACTTAAGTCTGGGAAAAATACTTGAAAATATTTACAAATACATATTGAAATTTATGCATTTTCAAACACAATGTAATGAATGACAGTTTTAAATAAATTTATAAAAATATTTCAAAAATTAAAATTACACTTATTTTATAATTCATATCTTTCTTTAATACATGTAGAAAACTAGAAGAAATAATACACATAAGATAGTATTAAAAGAACTGCCAATAATCCAAAAATTTGCCCTTCTTTTCAATTAACTGAATAATTCTCGAGGTCACTGACTCATAAAGTTTCTTCAAAGTGTCTTTTCCAGCTCTTTTCAATGACCACTTTCAGCTCACCTACAGTACAGTGTTCTAAGTTTTCCCATTTCCAATCCATTTTCCAAGTTTTCCCAATCTATAATATTAAAACACAGGGGTAATTCTTTAAGACCAAAATCGTCCGATCTGGGCATGTGTGAGAAAATTATGAACCAATTTGGAACAGGAATATTCCTTCCCCTTTACGCAGTGCAATATGAACATCAATGATAGAACTCGAGCAGACAACATTGATGATATTTCGCATGTCTATGGCAGATGCCAGATAAACACATTCGCTGCCACTGACGCCCTGGCGCGTCAGCATGTTGCTACCTCGTATGCCTGCACCACTGTCGGACGGCGATCGAATATGATAAGTTACATGCGTTATTTTTAGAGCGGCTCTGGAGGCTGAACAAAGAGGTTTTTGAGGCATATTAGTGAAGTATTATTTTTATACTAGCCGCCTTCGGCGACCAGCTGGTTCGCGATCCTTGCCTTTTTCCCGTTTCAGATCTTACAACAGCTTATTGACACGTAGTAAAAATAGCTTTCTTGAAAAATTTAATTGCATTAAATTCCCGCTCGGTAGCCTGTGACGCCCTCTTCCACTTTCAATATCTGAAACAGCCTGTTTCGCTCACCATATTATGGTCTTTCAAATTTCTGACTTAAGCAAAGTCCTGCTCAGTGGTGTCTGCGGCGCCTTATCCCCGTTTTAGAACATACAACACCTTCCTTGCTCATTAGAATTTAAAATATTGAAATTTGAAAATATTACAGCACCATCTAGCGGTAGAAATTTCTTTAATCTACTGTTCAATTTTAAATCAACAAACCTTTCAAATGATGTATTACTTATGAAAATATTTTAATTAGTAGCTGAAATACAAAAGAAAACCTTAAAACGTGTAAATCAGGTAAAATCTCGAATTCCACTTTCGATAATATAAAAGAACTTTACAATATCTTTTGAATGATGTATTAAAAATAATATAATCATAATTAGAATTTGAAATTTCAAAAATATTACAGCGCCATCTGGCAGTAGAAATTTCTATAATCTAATGTTCAATTCCAAATCAACAAAGCTTTCTAATGATGTATTACTTATGAAATTATTTTAATTAGTAACTGAGATGCAAAAGAAAACTGATTCGGGACACCTCAAAACGTGCAAATCGGGTGAAAACTTTCGATAATATAAAAGAACTTTAAAATATCTTTCGAATGATGTATTAAAAATAATTTAATCATAATTAGAAACTGAAATACGCTTATTAGAATAAAATTTAATTTGCAATTAAAATGTAAATTTTTTCAAAAATCGATGAAATTTGAACTGCAACTATCCCCTGTGCTGTAAATTGTGCACACAAAGTTTTAAAAAATTTAGAAGAAAATTGAAGCATTTTGAAATTTGCAATTTTTATTCCTAGTAGAAAAAGCAGGTGATCTCAAGTGGTAACATATTTCCTTCGTTTGGACGGATATCGAATTCTCTCTTCTCTGTCAAGGTCAATTGCCATGGTAAACCACCCATGAATCAAGATAGCAAGCAGTACTCAGTTTATTACGGAATGGCGATGGCCGTTTTCAATGGTTCAATGCCTAAAATTAAAAAAATTATAACTCATTCAGTTTTTGAAATTTTCTCTCAATCTTTTGGGAATTGAATTGTTGAAGCGAGATCTATATACAAAAAAAAAAAAAGAAATGATTTATCTCTAAACGCTTTTGAGTTATAAAATGTTTAGTGAAAAAATCGATGTTTCATAAAATCTAAAAATATGGATCGCTAATCCGTATTTTGTAAAAATGTTTATATGGTTCAAAAGAGGATTAAAAGTTCTTTCCAAATATACCAGTTGTTAAGAAATGGAACAGTTACTCGGTCGTACAGGGCATTTCAAAAAAGACGATCGAGAAAAAGAGAAATTTTCGACCCTTTTAAAAACATTTTTAAAAATATAAAAAATCCGTATTTAAAAATAAAAAAAATTCTACCGTAAGAATCGGTAATAAATGCTCTTTCTCGTGGTACAGGTGTAATTTCGATATTTCCAGCAGATCGGCAGCAATCGCTTTAGAAAAACCCACGAAATTTTTCTCTCTCTGCTTCCTCTTTAGAGGAACACTCTGAATTCTAGAAATTACGATCCACTCGCTTTTTAATTAGACATTGGTCAACATTTTAATTAATATCTCCGGAACTAATTAAAATTTTTAAATTCTGTTTTCACTATCAACTCGGGAAGGCTTCTGAGCACCCGTATGTCAAATTTTGTACTTCTGCGTTCAGTAGTGGCTGAACATATAGATGCACAGAGAGACAGACAGACATCTTCTTAAATTATTATAGATTTTATGTGCTTGGTTTTTAAATTTTTTTATATCCGTTTTTAGAATGGCGGACATTACAAGTATTAATTGCTGGACCTTCACAGCCTAAGAAAAGGAAAGTAAATAAAAAATTGACTGAAGCCGAAATATTAGAATCACTAGAAATGAGTGATCTTTCTGATTATGACAGCACAAGCAATGAAGATTACGGTTGAGATTCTATGAGCAAATCGGTAGGACAGATTCTTGTTGCAGTGGACACCATAGAAATATCGGATTCAGACACAGAAGACGCAACTCAACAATTTCAGGCAATCGGAAAGAACAGTCTTCTTGACTGGAAAACGGATTCATGTTGTATGATAAGTCATACATTTACAAAAACTGAGTCCTTGCTAATACAGCCAACTGAAAGTACTCCTGTCGGATATTTTCGCCTTTTCCTCATTGAAGGATTTCTTGAAAAAATAGTCGAAGAAACAAATCGTTATGCATTGGAAATACAACGTAGCAATAAATCAAAAGAAAAGTCATGAATAACTTCTTGGAAAAATTTAAAAGAGGATGAATTTTTAGTTTTTCTGGGAGCATTCTTACAAATGGGGAACGTAAAAATAAATAGACTTCAGGATTATTGGAAGAAGGACCCATTATTCCATAATGCAGGCATTGCAAATAGCATTAGCCAAAATCGGTTTTTATTAATTTTATGTGCCTTGCATTTTGCAAAAAATAGTGCACTTGGAGAACCTCAACCAACTGTCAGGTTATACAAAATAAGCCCTGTAATTGATTTTTTTAACGAAAAAATGTGCAAGATATATTATCCTAATAGAGAACTTCCATTGGATGAATCTATGGTCCCGTGGCGAGGTAGATTATTGTTTTGCCAATACATAAAGAATAAAAAACATAAGTACGGTATAAAACTGTATACTTTGAGTACATCAAGGGGAATAGTGCAAAAAATTGACTTTTATACTGGTTTATTAGACGAATATGGAGGAAACCATACACAAAAAATTGTTTTGCATTTACTGAATGAAAAGCTAAATGTTGGTCACCATGTTTTCATGGAGAATTATTGAACCTGCTTGTTATTTACATAAAAAAAAAAAACCCTCCCTCTGCTCAAAAAAATAAAATAAAGTAAAATAAAAATACATAAATAATCTGTTTATTTACCCTAAAAATTAAGTAAATTGGAGTGTAAAGGTTGATATATTTTTATTTTACCAACTATGTGAAAAATACCAGAGCCGGGAATCAAACCCGGGCACCTCCGCTTAACGCATGGATGCTCTACCACTGAGCTACCCTGGCTGACAACCAGCTAGGCATTTTTCACATAATATTCGTTGGCCAAGTCACTGAGTCTGCAAATGCAGCTGTATCAAGTGACAATATTAATCGCAGCGCAACTCCATAGACCACGAAATTTCAATTTAGAAATATTTATGAAAAATATCTAATGTGATATAAAAATGTGAAGCTGAATTTAAATGTTTCGTCGGCAGCCTTGTCACGGATAATGCAGCTAATGTCAGAAGCATGCATCAGGAATTAAAAAAGATAGACAAGTATTATCTCCTAATGTATGGCTGTTCTGCACACTTATTAAATTTATTGGCAAGTGACTACCAAATTCCAAGTGTTAAAGAACATGTTGTTCATATAGTATAATAATTCAGAAATAATCAATTTGCAGCAGCAAAATATAAAGAAGAAGGTGGTCAGAAACTGGTACTCCCTCAAGATATTTGTTGGAATATGCTGTCATCTTGTTTATCAACTTACATAAAACTCAGGCCAATATTAATGAAAATATGTGAAGATCACAGAAATAAAATTGATGGTAGTGTAAGCAGCAAAGTGTTGAATTTTGCAATTAAAAGAAATGCAGAAGATTTGGTTAACAGACTTGAACCTATTGCTCAGTCTTTGGATGCAGTGCAGAAAGATAAGTGTTCAATATCCAAGGCTGTTCACGTTTGGAAAAAGTTTCAAGTAAAACCCAATGAGCTCGATTTGGATAAAAATAATATGAAGTTTTTTTACACAACGTTACAACCAAGCACTAGAACCTCCCCATATTCTAGCTTATTTGATAGATCCACGCTACTGCGGAAAGGATTTGACCGAAGAATATATATATTTCCACGTTTTGAGGCTTCCTGAGTAGCGAAGTCAAGTTTTATAGTTTGATCTTTGCCTGCATCTGTAAGAGTCAATTAAAGACAAATAATTTCAGGTGATTGAAATGATGCATTTTGAAGTTAATGCGTTTGTTACTAGAAAAGTTTGTCCAAGATGGATAAGTTTCAAGGAATGATGCGTGTGAAAGTTGTATGAAAATTTTAAAATAAACTTTTGAACTTAATAACAGATCTGAATTTTATATAAATGTAGATACAATAATGAAACGGGGAGTTACATAGAATTATTTGTCAAATAAAGCTGTTCCGAAGCCTAATTTGAATTGTTTTAACATAAGTTTACATAACAGTACTCGTTATCTTAACCCTTAAATATCCAATCTGTACTTTTAGTGTTAAATTTCAAAATAAGAGAAAGTCATGTGAGTGACACAGATTATTTATTTATTTTTTTTTTTTTTTACTTATAGTGAACAAAACTGTCTTGTCGAGAAATTAAAAATCTCAGGAAATCAATCATTGATTAAATCCAGAATATTTTTTATATGGTTTTATGTGAATTCCAGGGAAGTTCTGGACCACAAGCACCCGTAATCCATACTTGCCAACCAATTTTAATAAAAAAAGGGAAGATTTTTGTTGAAAAACCAGAAGATTTCATAAAAAAAGGGAAGATTTTTTTTTTCTCTTTGATGTATTAAACAATACAGTTTTACAATTTTAATATTTAGAAACAATCTATAAAAACATTTTACTATAGATTGATTATACTAAATATATAAAAGTTTTAAATGAAGTTATTCCTCTTCAACATATAAATATCTACAAAATAGAATCTGTAAGAAATTTATTTAACAATAGACAAAAAAACTTAGTTAAGTATAACTAATTTTTTAAATAAATATAGAATATGATTTTTGTGTATGTACATTAATCATATATATAAGAAATAGTAGCAGTAGCTAATTATGAGTTTCAAACAAGCATAAAACCAACTGAGTATTAATATTCTTAAATTGATTTGGGAAAATTTTTCCTACCTGAAAAAATTATTCTTCATTTTTTTTCCCATGTTTACACATTTGGTATAAATATGACATACAAATATTTAATTTAACTGAGGAAAAATAAACAGATTCATTAAATTTAGCAATAAAGATCTAAAAATAATTACATATGTGAGAAATATTGAGCACTTCCATTGCTTTATTGTGGGGGGGGGGGGATACAAAAATAATTAAAGAGTAAGAAATATTTAAGTTCTTTCAACTCTACTTCTAGAATCTAATGTAATAACTTTAAAATTAATATTATTATTTATGTTGCAGATGGATAAAGATTAGGAAAGAAAAGACTTCTGCAGAACATTTGATTGCTGATCACTAATTGAAGATAAATAAAGGGGGGGGGGGGGGGGCAAAAAATAATTACATCAGCAAGAAATATTTAACAATTCTATTTCTTTAAATGTTCTAGAATCTCATAAAGCAAGTTTGAAATGAATATTGACATTTAGGATGGAAAAAGATTGGGAATCGGGAGTTTTCGTAGAACATTTGGATTTCTTTGTAAAACGAACGATATCCGCGATTTTTTTAAAAACGGAAGATTTCATAATCTGTCCGGAAGACCGGAAGATACGTTAAAAAACCGGAAGTCTTCCGGGAAAACCGGAAAACTTGGCAAGTATGCGTAACCACTGAGAAAAACTAGTTGGCATAGCTGGACTCTGCTCAGTTCCCCATCATATATTTATGTTCTCATAAATTTCTAGTGCGAGACATTATAACCATGTTAAAAGAAATGAATTTGACCAAAGCTTGATACAGTGATAAAATGAAATCCCCGCCTAATAGGCTATCCACCATTCACTTCGACATATTTATCTTATTCTAATCTATTAATTTATTTTATCAGGGTCGATTCCGTTGTTTAGTTTTCATGGTACTATTTCCAATGGAATTACCCTCAAAATTCATATTTTATATGAAAAATTTACAATTTCGCTATGTTGATAAAATCGTAAATTACAAATAATTTACGAAATTTTCCTATTAGAATATTTGTATTCAATCATGTTCAAACAAATGTCATAAATGTAATTTTGAAGTTGTCTAATGTATTTACGATCCTCAAAATGGAAGTTTATGCTCAATTTTGCCTTATTCTGACATGTTAAGTAAATCGTAAATTCCAAATACTTACGAATTTTTTAAATATGAAAATTTATAGTCTATGATATTCATGCCAGCACCCTAAATATTTAGAAAGTGGTTTGACATCTTTACGATGAAAATATCTCTCAAAATTGACGTTTAAGTGAATTTTTGCCCTATACTGCCATGTTAAGAAATTCGTAAATTTCCAATAACTTGCGAAATTTTCAAAGTAGCATATTTAGAGTTATTGATGTTCATTCCGTCATCAAAACTGATATTTTAAAACTGGTCTGATATTTTTACAGTAAAAAGTTTCCATTTAATGCACGTTTAAGTGAATTTTTGTCCTATTCTCCCATGTTAAGAAAATCGAAAATTTCTAATAACTTACAAAGTTTTTAAATTCGAATGTTGCAAATGAATAGGGTTCTTGCCAGTATCGAAAGTAATATTTTAAAACAGATCTGACCTCTCTGCGATCATTTGTTCGTGAGATATCGTGTTAACAGACTAACAAACTAATGGACTAACACACTAACGGACTAACACACTGACACACTAACGGACTGACACACTAACAGACACCCTACAGATAGACACCATAGAATTTTTGTGATTTTCGGATTCCTCACACCTGAAAACGTGTAGAAAAGTCAAAAAACCGAGGTTGAAAACTTTCACGATTATCTAAGTTCCCCATACCTATAGTATGATGGGGTATTATGTTTTAATTTCTGATTTTCACAGTATGTAATAAAAAGCTTGATAGTTAACTTTTCTTTTTAAGTAAATAAAATTCTGGTTTTAGATACAAAAGATTTTTAAAATCATATATATATAATCAGCATCGATCAGATTCTAAAAACCTTTCAACTGCACCTTCTAAATCAACTATAGAATTACAACACTTTAAATCACATAATTTTAATTCATGTACCATAGAGATTGTAAAAATTCAGAAAAATAAAAGTGAGCATCTATTTCTTGAATCAAAATTTATGCAATATTATAATACAATTTATCCATATGGCCTAAATTCCGAATACTTTAGTAAAACTATTAAAGCATATTCTAACATCAACCCTCTACATGATTATTCGACTATTTATGCACAACTCAATCACAAAATTAACAATAAAACTTCTAGAACTAAACGAGGTAGTAAAAAAACAGATTTAATCTTTTCTAATAGTGCCATTATTAAACTCATTTCAGATCTACAGACTAATTACTTATCTAACTATAACTGGTTCATTATTCGAAAATTTATTTTTGCAATTAAAAAGAAATACTTAGTAAACTTTCTGAATGTCTTTCAAAGCCAATCCTATAATAAACATTTTTCAGACATTTTTTATGATATTATAATGTACAAAATCAAACAATTTAATTTAAAAATTAATAAAAAGCCCAACAAATTTAAAACAAATACTCAATTGTGAATTTTACAAATCAAATATTGAACAGTATTAACATTACGTCTATCATTAATGACAAAGAATGTATGTTTCCGATTAAAGATTTAAATCTATCTCGTACCTTCAAATATCCTCTTCCTCTTGGAAGAAAGATATTCAATTATAATTCTGTATCTAAATCTACCTCTTTTACTAACACTGTAACCTGTAAATGCAATGATCCTTCTTTCTCAAAATTTATTGACAGAGACCATGGACACATTATCACAGGTAATCTCAATATTATTGACAATTATCAATTAAACAAATTCATGAAATTTGGCACCAAATTTAGACTTCCAGTTAAAACTAGCATTCCACAAATCTTACAACAGTTTTCTTATGACCTAGATTTATTTATTTATAAAATATCTATTACTCATAATAAACCTATTGCCTACTTCACTCAATGGAAAGTTTTAGTGTTACAAAAAATCAAAAATGCATTATTTATCAATTCTTCAAATCTGGTATTATTTAAAAAAATCTGTACTTCTTAACTCAATCAAATCACTACAGGATGACTTTGTGATCACTTATGTTGACAAATCACCTAATAATTATGCCATTATTTGTAAATCCTACTATCTCTCTATTTTAAACTCTTCAATCAATAATAGTAACATCTTCAGTTTAACTAATAATAACCTTATTATTAATAACCGAAAAATACATAATTACTACAAACTACTTCAACTTCCCTTCAATAACTTTAATTATCCTTATATAGTTCTCATACCTAAGTTTCACAAATCTCCCATTAAATTTCGCACTGTCACTGTTGGGTGTAACACTTATAACAACAATGCTAATAAAGCTCTACTGGATATTCTAAAACAAATTTACAAATGCACTTGCAAAGTTGATAATTTACACTGTCTTAAAAATAGCTTTCAATTAATTCAACAGATCAAATCGCTCGATTCAATAGACAATATTATGACTTTTGACTTTCAAGATCTTTTCAATAATATTGAGTTATCAAATCTTAGTAATATCATTTACAGTCTTTTTCAAGAATATAAAGCTCAAATTAATCTTCCTTACAATTTTAAAGAAAAATTTAAAACACTTCTTAACTTTGTTATCCATAATAATTATATCTTCCACAACAACAATATCTATTTGCAACAATTAGGCATTCCACAAGGAGGTTGTAGCTCCAGTATTTTGGCAGATCTCTATCTTTATTATTATGAAAAGCAAATTTGCAATGATGATGTTCGATTTTATCGTTACATCGATGATATTATTGTATTTTATCTCAACAAGAACTCACAAAATGGCTTTTCCTTCAATTATCCACCTAATTTAAAGCTAACTCAAAATACTCTGACTAATCAATCTATTAACTTTTTAGATCTCAAAATAAGCATCGATGGTAATAAACTTTACACAGATATCTATGACAAACGGCAAGATTTTTGTTTTAATGTAAACTTATTTACACATTTTAATTCATGTCTGCATCTTTCGGTATTTAGAAACATCATCATTAACCATTTATTTGGAATTAATAATTTATGCTCTGCAAAGTTTAAAAACAAGAATATTAATAAACTGATCACAGCAACTGCTAAAATGGGTTTTCCTAAAAACTTTGTATTTTCTATTTTATATCCTTAACCATGTCTCTGTCAGTACAAAAAAAAAAAAAAGCTGTATACACTCTTGTGTATATCAACAAAAAAATTATAAAATAATAAAAGACAATAAAAAAGGTGGCGGTTGGGTGGGCAGATGTTTGATTACGGAGGTGGGGTGGTGTTGTAAGGCTTGATGGTTGGGTGGGTTTGTGAAATTAAATTAAAAAAAAAAAAAAAAAAAAAAAAAAGTAGAAGGCTTGTTGCATTTGCTTTGTATTACTATGCAAACTTTCATTTTCCATTAAAATTTCAGTTTTTTCCTTTTTGAGTTGTCAACTATATTTAATGTTCTAATTATACTTTTAAACACAATGTGATCAATCGGTGAATTTCATTGTGGCTTCGTGGTTTCATTGTTGTTCATCTGCTTTGAAATTTGCATTTTTAAATCCATATGGTTCCTGTTCTGGTTGTGGCAGGCTGGGGGAGTGTTGCCGGCATAAAACTAGTGTAACCCCACAGGCAATTCACAAGTCTTGCCGCCTGCCTCCTTCTTCCTACCTTGTGTTTCTTAGATTGTTTTTTTCATTAATTTTTATAAGTTTATGGTTTTAAGTTAAGATTTGTTGTTTTACTTTATTGATTCGTTTGTTTTGCAGGCTGTTAATTAATAGATCTGGTTTCTTTACATTAGTGTATTTCATCCACTGATGATTTTTTTTTTTTTTTTTTTCTTTATCTTATTGGTCATTGGTGTTTGTGTTTCAGTGATCTTCTATCTGTTGCTTGGCTTCTACTATGCTTAATAGATCATCTTTATTATATTATATATCTATATTAATAAAATCAGAGTTTTATCTGTAAATTTGTCGGAATCAAAAAATTTTGCGATATCTTCACGTTTTACACCCCATGAAAGCCGAAAATGACTTCAGGAAAAATTGCCTGTGTGTGTGTGTGTGTCATCGTGTCCGAATGCCGCTTTTTTTTGTCCGGGCATCACTTGAGAACAGCTGGACGGAATTCAACGGCGCTTGGCAGGAATTTAGGTCTTCACCCAACTTAAAATTATATCTATCAACTTTTCAGAAATTCCCCCCCGTTCCCCCCTAGGGGGTAAAAGACTAAAACACGTTTGTCCGGGCATCACTCGAGAACGGCTGGACGGAATTCAACGACGCTTGGCAAAAACTTAGGTCTTCACCCAACTTGAAATTATATCTATAGAAATTCTCAAAATTATGATTAGTGTGTAAATTGTGGGTAAAAAACGCCTGCGCATGCGCCATAAATATTTTTTCACTAAAATGCTTTGAATGGAAAAATAAATTATAAAAATAAACTTTTAAGTTAAAGACTTTTGTATTCTCGTGATTCGCACTACAAATTATGAAAAGATTGAAATGAAGTGTTGCCATCTAAGTTTCATACTTTAGTTAATTTTAAAAAATCTAATTGTCGTATCAAAAAACTGTTTACACCCCAGGATTCAGAAAAATCATATCTTTCATTTGGTACTGAATTTGTAATGATAGGTCTGATATTTCTAATTTATTTTTCCCTTTTTCCGTTGCCACTTAAATTTCATACTTTAGTTATTTTTTAAAAATCTAATTGTCGCATCAAAAAACTGTTTGCACCCCTGGATTCAGCAAAATCACCCCTTTCATTCGGTATAAAATTTATAAATATAGGTCTGATATTTCTAATTTATTTTACACTTTTTCCGTTTTCAACCCAGATTCGATATGGAGCAGCTTTAGTATTGGATCCCTTTGGCAAAATTTGAAATTCGGCACCGAAGTAGCTCGGGTGTTTCTCGCCAAGATATTTAATTGCAGAATTCAGATAGCCAATTCAGTTCATCGCAAAAATGGCTTAAAAAATTAAGGTCACCAAAGGGTTCCCATACTAAAGCTGTGTTTTTGTATTTATTTATTTATAATATTTTCTATTAAAGACTTCTGTGGTCACGAAATTTGGTGCGTAAATTGTGTGTATGCATCCGGCACTTATTGTAACTGGATTTCACGAAATTCGAAATCCCATCCCCCCACACCTTCTCGGAGTCGGAGGGCAATAAACATGTGTAAAAACATGTTTTTCCGTTTGAATTCGCTTTGAATTATCTTAGAATGGTGAATTTTGGTGTGTGGATATTGATTAAGTATACGCATTATGCACATTAGTGGGATTTTGCAAAATTTCGAGCTCACCCGCTCAGGGTAGGGAAGTAAGAAGTGGGTAAGTTGTGCCGAAGACAGTGGGTGCCCAGACTCCTCATGTTGCGAGCGATTAAACCTCTACCAATCACAGCGAGAACTTAGGTTATTAATAAAAATATGGGATTTTGACAACTCATTTAAGTTTAATGTCCAGCGAAGCGGGCAAAGCCTGCTAGTATATATATATAAAAGACCTAAAATGATTCTGAATTTTTAAATTCCGGATAATGGATCCTATACTGTTTAAAATAATCGGAATACATAAGCAGTCATTTTTATAGATGCTTTATAAAACCAGATAATAATAATAAAATAAAATAATCAGTTTTTCAGATTATTTTTTTAAAATATTAGTTATTATAAAGCATCAGACAGATGGTGCCTGTTGCTCTTGCAACCTAGAATTGGTTTAGCCTAATATAAAATTTCTATGCTTTGATTTGTTCTCTTTCAAACAACACACAAAGAGTTGATTTGTTTTAAAGATAAAATTTTGCGAAGCTTTAACTTTAGACCATGATTTATTTATTTTTTTAATATAACCTCAGATGTTGTTCTTTTTAGTTGCTGACTCGTTATGTAAACTTTATATGTCTTTACACATGTATTAACTTTTTCTCGCTGGAAAATGTTTAGGTTTCTATTTCATTAGGTCAATTCTATGTCTTCTGATCACAATATCTCCAAAAAGTGCATATAATATGTGTATTGGGTAATGGAAGTCGTGTGGTTGTTTCACACTGCTTTTTTTTTTTTTTTTCTACAAAGTCTGTAATTTTTCAAACGAACTTAGAAATTTCTGTTTTGTGAATTCATAATCACTATTTGAACTTTTTTTTTTTTTTTCTGAAAGCAACTGAATATTTTCAAATTAAAAGAGGGAAAAAAAAGTATTTTTATATTTCAATCCAAAAATAATACAGTTGATCTAACACGAATTGGAAGACTAGCTCGCAAATTTTAAAATATCAGTGCAAAGTGGTTTAAAAATATCACTTTTTAATTAATTTTATAAAATCTGCCAAACAGATTTCTGATTATCTAAGTGCACTATTTGGAAACTGCATAAAATGTATTTCGAGTTATGATAAGCATTTTATTTATTTTGTGCTGTGCTAAGTACATTGTTTGATATATATATATATATATATAATTTACAGATAATACACAGAGCTTCTGAAAGGTAATCTACCAGTAAGTTTCAGAGAGTAGTGTGGGTGGAATTTCTCTAAATAATTTGAAATAAATTCTAAAATTTAGTCACAGCCTTGAATAATTTATGAGTGTAGCTACAATTATATTCCGACAAGGAGTTGAGAAATTTTGCCAAATAAACCTGTTTCTAAAACTGTCTTGAATGCTTGTTTAAAATAAGTTAAAAATGTTCAGATATAATATCACATGTAATAATAAATAAATACTGTAATAAATGTATAAAATAAAAATAATACAAGAAAACAGAAAGATGTGTGAGCACCACGACATCAAAATATTTTTATTTATTCATTTTATCATCATCTTATATCAAATTAATATTAAGCAACATCAAACAAAATGCCAGTTTATTTATGTTTCCATTTTTATACAAGTAAAATGATTTGATTAGAATTTTTATACACTTACATTTTCTAGATAAATTTTAAAGTCTAGAAAAAAGTTCTGAAACTATTAAGGCTCAATCTATAAAAAGTAAAGTGTTATTTATCATGTAGATTTTCAGTAACCATATTCACTTGTCCCTGAAATCATGGGCCAAACTTTCAGATTAGGTATAAAGAAGCATTTTTTGTATAGCAATATGGGGCATGAAATGAAAGTCTTCAGTGAGCCCTTAGCTCACCCTTCCACTGCTCCAGTTTGCTTTTCTTGTCTTTTTTTTTCCTTTATTTTCGCACTAGTGTTAGCAATTTTTTCACACACTCAGACAGTGTGTTTTATCTTTTCTTTATGCTGTTTTCTATGAATTTCTCTCTTTTTCCCATTCTAAAGTGCAGTGCACATTTCTGCCTACGCTTTTCCTGTCCAACCACATATTGCTATACAAAATGCTTCTTTAAATGTGTTTCACCTACATATTGCTATACAAAATGCTTCTTTAAACGTGTTTCACCTACATATTGCTATACAAAATGCTTCTTTAAATGTGTTTCACCTAACTTAAAATTTTGGTCCATGAATTCAGGGACACCCTTTATATTCAGAGTCAGTCAATAAAATGCTGTTCATACTTGGAATGCCTTGAAACCTGGCTTGTACAACCACCATTTGGGCAAGGACTTTAGATATTTACAGTGCAAATATCGTAGAAATTCTAACCTGCTTTTTGTGTGAAATAGCTTTTGGGATAGAGTATGAATATAAAATTTGATATTCCCACTTTGTCACAACATTCAACAATTCATATTCTGGGCCAATTACCACATCCATTAGAGAATAACATCAAATAAACTTTCTAGAATTAAGTAAGTCGCTTGCCTTTCCCAAGATGCAAGATCTTACTTTATCTCTTGAACTCTTGTTTAAAATACTTGATTATTTGAACTCTTGCTCAAAATACTTGATTATTTGAACTCTTGTTTAAAATACTCTATTATTTGAACTCTTGCTCAAAATACTTGATTATTTGAACTCTTGTTTAAAATACATTACAAATGTTCAGATATAGTATCACATATGCATACATTAAACTATAACAATGTCTAAAATAAAAATAATATAAGGAAACAAAGATGTGAGTGCCCCAACACCCGATTATTTTTATTAATTTTATTATTTTATATTAAATTAATAGTACGCTATGTCAAATGAAATACCAGTTTATTTATATTTCCATTTTTTTACACAAGTGGAATGGTGTTAATGATTTGATACGCTATAAAAAAAAATATAAAAAATGCCATGAACTTTGTTGTACTTGGAATTTTTATATATTTGTAATTTCTACATACATTTTAAAATCTAGAAAAAAGTTCTGAAGCTATTAAGGCTTAATCTATAAAAAGTTAAAGTGGTATTTCTTATCTAAATTTTCAATAATCATATTCACCATTCAGAGTCAGAAGAATCATAGTCAGAGTCAATAAAATGCTGTTCATATTTTGAATGCCTTGACACTTGGCTTGTACAACACCATTTGGGCAAGGACTTGAGATATTTACAGTGTAAATGGTGTAGAATTTCTAAACTGCTTTTTGTATCAATAGCTTTAGGGAAATTATCCATGAATGCAAAAAATGTGGAGCTTGATAATGTAGAAAATCTGATATGTTGGTAAAATTTAATGAATTTTTTCTGGGTAGCTGGGCGTAAATTTTGGTATCCCCACTTTGTCACAGCATTCAACAGTTCATATTCTTGGGCATTTAACTCATCCATTTGGAGAATAATGTCAACCAAACTTTCTGGAACATTTACAAATTTTGCAGAACTGAGTAAGCTGCTTGCATTTTCTATGATGTACAATCTTACTTTATCCTCAAAAAGTGGGTTTGAAAAAATATCTTTTTCTATTATCTCCCAGAAAGTGATTTCATTTAAAGACGTTGATTTGATATACTTTTTTACACTGTCTTCAACATTTGGTACTAGATATTTATCACATACTGTGAAATATTTCCAAGCAGAGGCCAGAGAAGTCAATTTATTGCATTTCCCATAGATATAACTGAAAAGGAAAAAAATGTAATGTATATCAAGAGCATTTGAGAGTATAACGATTTGCTAATATTTCTCTAACAATAAAGGAAAATAGAAATATGGATAGATTATCCAATATGTTCTAATATTATTAGAATGTTATTATAAGAGGAGGGTTATTTGAGTGTGTATGTATACAACATATGCAAAAAGTTTACTTAAGTTGTAGAAGAAATATAAAAATAAGTTTCAATACAGGGTTCATACTCAAATATGGAGGAAAAATTCCCTGAGTTCCTAGACAATTTTCAAGAAAATATTAGTGACATATTACAAGAAACGCTCCTCTAGACAGGACAAAATACAGCTACTTTAACTGTATGATGTCATATTACTGCCGATCATGATAGAAATTCAGGTCGAAATCCTTATTTACATGTGTATTTACTTAATTATTTAAATTTTGATACGAAGCTAAACAAGAAAAACATAACTTCAGAGAGAAAAAAACATTTGTTTTTCCAGGTTTTATAACTAATTTTCCCTGACTTTTAATGAAAATTTTTTTTTCCCTGACTTTTTTTAACAAATTCCAAATTTCCTGAGTATTCCCTGTTTTCCAGGTTTTCCCTGAGGAGTATGAACCCTGCAATACTAACAATTTATAAAAATAGAAATTTTAGAAGAAGTATATGTACAATATTTAAAGGCTGTTTTCAAATTTGACTGTAAAAATAATGAATAAAATTTATCGTATGTAAACAGGGTTTTTTTCCAGTGTTCGAAAATTATATTGCCCGACATGCCCGGATCATGTAAAAATTCAAACTGGGCATGTACTTTTTCCTCTTTTGCATACCCAGCTGGGCATGCAAATATTTAATCAAAAGAACTTTTCAAAAGATAAAGTGTGTTAAAATATCGTATTTTGACATTGGCATAAATTAAAATCAAATAAACAATGCCACTATATGTATAATATAATGTTGTTAAATTCTTTTCACTAGGTATGTAATTTTTTTTTTTAATTAATATGCATTTAAATAAGATATTTGAGCAAGTAAAAGTTTAATTTAAGTATTTTCCAGACGTAATTAAGTATTTAGTAATTAAGTAGTTAAGTATTTTCCATGTTGGAGTTTTCAAGCCATGGTTTTTACCAGAGGTGAAAACTGGGTGAGAATTTTTTGCCTCTACTCAGAAACAAAGTGAAATTTTTACAGAGAATGTGGGAACAGAAAAATATTTAAAAAGAAAAAAAAAAAAGGTTCATGTAAATTTCTAATAATTCCTAATTTTACTTCATTGATAAAATTTACGTTTATTTGCATTTAACTGCTTAAATACATTGATTTTTTGGACTGACAATTACTGAAATGAGCAGTTATTGCACTCCAATTTGATGAAATGTGCTTTTTCTTTTCTTACTCCCCCTCCCCTCCCCCCCCACTAAAAAAAAAAAAAAATATATTTTCCCGTAAAAGTCGACAATTCCTTTTTTTCTGGTATTTCATTTTAAAAATATATTGCATTTTTGCCGCTGATCAGCACAATATGCATTTTTTTACATATCATTCGACTTTTGTGAAGGGTCTGTTTAAATATGCTGGTTTTTATGAAAAGTTTTTCACTTCAAGATTGTTGATTTTTATAAACGACCTATTTTCAGATAAATTTTTTTTATTTAATTGGCTGAGAAGAGTACACGAATTTCTATCAATGTTAAAAATCTAATGTGAGAAAATAAAAAATAATGCAAGATTCTTGTGATCTTGTACTCTAATGGGAACCATGATAAATAATTAAATTATATGAAAAACAATCATGGCTGTGAATTTGGAGTTGCTAAAAAGATGTTTATTCCAACTCCATTTTTACACAATTTGAACAAATAAAATTTTTAAGTAAAAAATAAATTAAAAAATATTTACTTTAAAAATAATAAATATATACCTAAATAATATCCTTTTACAAAATATGCACTTATGACTGATTTAAAACAAATAATATATTTCGGACGACCATCGTGTCCATCATCAGTGCATTGCAGTGATATTCTTTCTGTTTTGATTTGTTTCCTCCTCTTGATCTTCAATTCTCTTCACTTCAAATGAACTTATTCTTTTAATTGATTGTTGCCATACAGATGGTATTATGCTGTGCTCCCGATCATTAATAGATAAATTGTTAATAACTATTTCAATGGCTTCTCTTTTGAGAGCATAATGGTGGTTATTATAGGGGGCTATTTTTCGGGTATTAACGGTATTAAAATTAATTGGGTTAGTTTTATGGGTGGTAGATAGAGCAGTAGAAGATCTATTGAATTTTATGTCAGAGAAGTGTTCTTTTTCGCAATCCTTAATATAACGTTTGGTCATGCCAATGTAACAACCTCTTTTATTATTTTCATGTTTAAAATCAATTTTGTAAATACCTGATGTGTTTTTTGGGTCAATTTGATCTTTTTTGTTACAGAGACGTTGAAATATGTTTTTATTGGGTTTAATAGGTATGTTTATATTAAGTTTTTTAGCTTCATTCTTTATCTTTATAGTGCTGCACCGTTACAAAAAGATATAGAGGTAGTAAAAAGTGGTTTGGATTTTTGTGCATTGTTAATGGAATTTAAAGTTTTTAAACGTTTTTTATAAATTTTATCGACGAGATTTTTACTATAGTTGGCTTTTTTCGTGATTTCATTAATGAATTTAATTTCGTCTTTTAATAAGGTTTTGTTAGAGCAACTTGAGCTTACCGTGTCATCCTCATTTGCTCTAACAAAAAAAGACGAAATTAAATTCATTAAAGAAATCGCAAAAAAAGCCAACTATAGTAAAAATCTCGTCGATAAAATTTATAAAAAACGTTTAAAAACTTTAAATTCCATTAACAATGCACAAACATCCAAATCACTTTTCACAACCTCTATATCTTTTTGTAACGGTGCAGCGCTAAAGATAAAGAATGAAGCTAAAAAACTTAATATAAACATACCTATTAAACCCAATAAAAACATATTTCAACATCTCCGTAGCGAAAAAGATCAAATTGACCCAAAAAACACTTCAGGTATTTACAAAATTGATTTTAAACCTGAAAATAATAAAAGAGGTTGTTACATTGGCATGACCAAACATTATATTAAGGATCGCGAAAAAGAACACTTCTCCGACATAAAATTTAATAGATCTTCTACTGCTCTATCTACCACCCATAAAACTAACCCAATTAATTTTAATACCGTTAATACCTGAAAAATAGCCCCCTATAATAACCATGCTCTCAAAAGAGAAGCCATTGAAATAGTTACTAACAATTTATCTATTAATGATCGTGAGCACAGCATAATACCACCTGTATGGCAACAATTAATTAAAAGAAAAAGTCCATTTGAAGTGAAGATAATTGAAGATCAAGAGGAGGAAACCCAAAACAGAGGGAGTATCACTGCAATGCACTGATGATGGACACGATGGTCGTCCGAAATATATTATTTGTTTTAAATCAGCCGTAAGTGCATCTTTTGTAAAAGGATATTATTTAGGTATATATTTTTAAAGTAAATGCAATTTAGTCCTTTTTTGAGAATAAGTTAATAAAAATAAAAACTTTAAACTACAACATCAGAAACTCCAAACAAAAATATTGGGGAAGCATACAGCTGTTTTGGTAGCCTTAAGCGTACCGTCTTCAGTGATTAAAGAAATGGAATTTTATCGATTAGTGGCAAAATTATAGCATATTTTAACAATTAGTAAATGTAAATATTGTTAATTTCCCATTTTTGCACATGCTGCATAGGTTTTTTTTTTATTTTCTTTTTAAGTTTCGAAAAAACTAGACGCACATTATTTTTTTAAAATAATAATGTAGATTTAAAAAAAAAAAAAAAAAGAAGATAACATGTATCTATTTGATTGAGCAAATATCAGAGAGAGACAAATAGATTACTACTAGTATTTATACAACTTACGTGTAATTTAATTATTTATGGGAAACAATGCTTAAGTCATTTACATATTAAAGCCTGCACTAACTTCTAAAATATTTGTAGATTACAATTTAAAAATTTTTAAATAAAATTATCTCAAAAATAAATATTTTGAAATTATTTAAGTAAAAATTCTTGAATTGTAAATTAGAAATATTTTACTACAAATATTTTACCGGGTCCTACTTATTTCAGCTCTTTTGGTCAAGTAGATTTTGGGATACACCTAAAAAACTAATGCCACCAGAAAAATATTTAAGCAGGATAATGCACGACCGCAAGTTGTTTGTATCGTCTAGACCTTTCTTGATACAAAATGTGTTTAAAAGCTGCTCTGGCCAGCGTGTTCTCCCCCCAATGAAAATGACAGTTTAAATCATTGAAAAGTGAGTGGCCCACCACCACTCACCAGCAACTACAATCAATGAATTATGGCATCGTTTTGAAGCTTCATGAAGTGCTGTACACGAATATGTCATCCAACTGCTGTTCTATTCAATACCTAGGCAGATAACTGTAATTATTGCTCCCAGAGGTTGCTGCTTTATGGACTGTTTTCTCAGGATATATTACTCAAAACTTCCTGAAAAATTAATCAATTGTTCTTCCTACTATAACGTATATACCCAATAAATTTCATTATTAAGGTGGTATCAGACAAAAGAACATATAGTCTAAAATTAAATATAAGCTATTGCCGCTCAAAAGTTACCAAACAACTTTATTGGTGTGTAGTAGGGCTGTTTTTATTTTAAGCATAAACAAAATCCAGAAAAGTAAACAACGGACCCTATATTTGGCGATAATCCACCTCAATGATGTTTAAAAGGGAAAAGGATATGGTACTCTGTAATCGTGATTCTCTGATTAGAGGACTTTATTCTAAAAACTATCGTATGTGATTTTAACAGTCAAAAATGCGTGATTGAAGAATATACGTGAAGCAAAACAATCAAACGGTAGAATTTCACCTGTTTCCTTCATGAAAAACCTGTTTATGTGTTATTATAAGATAATGCCTTTCATACGGAACTTCGTGTGATAGCGGCTTTACATTCGCATTCCTTCTTGGTGTTGCAATTTTCACAAACATGATTGTATATGTCAGGCATGAAAGTGTGAATCCGCCAAAAAGTCTGAACTTGCTCGCGACACAAATGTATCACGATAAAATACAAAAGTATGCATTTTGGGAATAAGACACAAAAATCTACTATTGTTAATTTACAGTAAACTAATCAGTTAATTAGTGGATTCATTGAAGGAAAAAAAATCATCAATTTTTACATATTTGTTAATCATACATTTAAAAAAAAAACAGAAATTTTAATGAAATAATTAGATATTTCAGACACACACACATTGAAAAAAAAAGTTTTATTCCAGGTAGTGCCAAAATATTCATTATTTTGGAAACTTGCAGCAAAAATTATCCCTAATTTCAGTATTTAGCTGCAAATAAGTGTAATTTCTTTTTTCTTTTTCTTTTTAACAGTAGTAAAATAAACCCATAATTTCCCAATCAACTGCGAAAATATTGCATATTTCAGAAATTTCTTACCAAAAAAGCAAAAATTTTATTTTACACTAAAATAATCTTTTATTTCTGGAACCAACTTTGAAAATAGTCCAAAATTTTGTTAGAATTACCAACAAAATAATCTTGTTATTATACATTAAAAAAAAAAAAGCAGAAATTTTAATGAAATAATTACATATTTCAGACACACACACATTGAAAAAAAAAAGTTTTATTCCAGGTAGTGCCAAAATATTCATTATTTTGGAAACTTGCAGCAAAAATTATCCCTAATTTCAGTATTTAGCTGCAAATAAGTGTAATTTCTTTTTTCTTTTTCTTTTTAACAGTAGTAAAATAAACTCATAATTTCCCAATCAACTGCGAAAATATTGCATATTTCAGAAATTTCTTACCAAAAAAGCAAAAATTTTATTTTACACTAAAATAAAAATTTTATTTTACACTAAAATAATCTTTTATTTCTGGAACCAACTTTGAAAATAGTCCAAAATTTTGTTAGAATTACCAACAAAATAATCTTGTTATTTCAAGAATTTGCAGCAAAATAAAATAAAAATATATAAATAAAGCAGTAATTTTGTTGATTTTTCAGCAAAATAATTACATAATCTGGGAAGTTAATATAATTTGCTACCCCCCCCCCCCCCAACTTCGGTTATGGTTTCTCTTTGGATTTACACTGATCTCAAAAACAGCCAACAAGGCCTTCAAAAGGAAGGATTTCAGACTAAAGTCTGAAAACTTTCATGCCTGATATGTATGTGCGTGTGTTTAACACATTCGTATTAACACACATACATACATGTGTGTTTTAATCAGGGAATACTATTTTAAAACTGGTCTTAATTTTTAATATCACTCATTTATAGTAGTCTACACAAACTAACAATAAGCTGACTAACTTAAATACATGCATACCTGCCAACATTTGAAAATGACAATTAGTAGCACACCAATTTAAAAAATAGGTTGGATGGTTGATTGGTTCATTTTTATCATGCGACACACGAATCCTGAACAAACAAATGTATGTATAATACTGTATTTTCTTGCGTATAATCCGTGGGGGTACTATTTTCAGAAATTTTCTACAGATAATATGCACTGCCGGATGCCAGATATCCGGCTTTATTTGCTTTTTAAAAAAGTAATTACTTTTACCTAAATAATTGCATTAGTGTTCATATATAATGAAAAACTGTTTAAGAAACAAACATGATTTATGAAACCAGGTATAAAATAATTTTATTAAAAATGCAGAATTCCTGTTTTTACACTATATTCAACCAGCCATTAAAATTCAGCAAAAATACTACCTATTAAATAAATATTTTTTGTTTAATTATGTGTATAATTTTTACAAAATATAAATTATAATGACTGCAAAAAATTCTAATCTTAGCATTGGGATAATTGTTCTAAAAATGTTAAAATATAAATATTAAACACATTCAACGGTTTCTGTAGGTGTTTGATCATGGATTGGTAGGGGAGGGGGGGTGTTAAAAAAAAAAATGAGAAATATTGAACAACTCTACTTCCTTATAGGTCCTAGCATCTAATAAAGTAAGTTTAAAAAGAATATTGACATTTATGTTGCGGATGGGAAAAGATTAGAAACCCCAAGGCTTTCGTGAGGTGTTTGTTTGCCGATCGTTATGGGGTGGGGTGGGGATTGAGGAGGGCACAAAAAAATACACGAATGAGAAATATTTAACAATTCTATCTCTTTATACATTCTAGAAGCTAATAAAGCAGGTTTCAAATGAAAATTGACATTTATGGCATGGATGGAAAAAGATTGAAAATCGCAAGGCAAAACATCAGAAATGTTGCAGTTTTGGTGCTAGAAAAAATTCGTAATTTTGAGCCGATTTTCGTAACGCCGTAGTTTACGGCCCAAATTCGTAGCAATTACGAATTATTCGTAGCAGTTGGCAGGTCTGTACATGCACAACATCATTTTTCTGATTTTAGGATTACTCATATTGCAAAATTTATAAAAATGTCAAAAAATTGAGGTTGAAAATTTTCATGAATACCAAACAAAGTTTCCCATACTTATAGTTTGTTATATTGCGCAATTTATTTAAAGATTTGTAGATTAAAAGGTTGCATACCCATATATCATCACATGTAAAAATAAAAACAGATCATATTTCAGGAATTTTCGTTTAATCTATTTTGATTTAAGGACATTTATTTTTTTTTTTTCTTTCAACTTTTGACAATTAAGGTAACTGCATAATGGAAATTTAGAAAAATCTTTGATAATTAATCAATATATTTTTTTAATTACAAAACTATAGTACATGTATTTTATTGGTTAAAAAAAAAAAAAAAAGAGGAAAGAAAGGAAATTGCACTTAGACCTTTTCTCTTCGTGTATTTTCAGAATTCTTAAAACAGAGTCACAATTAGTCCTGAATAATGGAATTGTAGAACATGAGCATGAAATAAATTTAGATAACAGCTGTTCTTGTATTTCATTTTTTGTGCTTTTCTTTTTTTTAAAAGAAAAAACAAAGTAAAGGAATACTTTTGTATTAACTGCATGTCATGAATTTTGGTTAACAAAGATCACAATAAGAATAAACCAAGTTATTAGAACATAAAGAAAAAATGTATTTATATATTATTTTTTTAATATCTCCTAAAAGTTAAAAATTTAGCCAAAAAATACAGGCACATATAGGCAGAAGAAAAATAAGTAAAATGTTTGATTTTCAAAAAAATTTTTAATGTCCCCCAGTGTTGCCAGATTTGGGGACTTTTTTATTCAACTCTCACCAATAATTTTGAGAAGTGATATTTGCTATACTTAATGGACGTTTATCTTTCGAAGTGCTTAGGCAACCGTTACAATTAAAATTTAGTGGCGGGGGTTGAATAAAAAAGTCCCCAAATCTGGCAACACTAATGTCCCCCACCCCTAAAAAAAAAAAAAAAAAAATCTTTCTGAAAAAAAAAAACGCATTACTTTTTCTTGAAAAAACCCAATCCACTTAAAAACCGGGTTTTTGCCAACCCTAATTTTAATACATTTGTATGAATATGTATACAATGCATGTATATGTATACAATGCATACATGTAGTATGTGTTTTAATACAAGTGTATTTACATATATGTATAAATTAACTTTCTCTGAACCTAAATTTATATAAAGACAGAATACAGATTAAAGAGGTGAGGAATGTAAGAAGTAATGAGTAAGAATATACAATGTATAAGAATATACAATTTTAGAAATAGTTTTATTCAACATTACTGTGTGAAGGAGGGGGCTGTAGCCCTCCCCTGATCCCCAACCACCACTTGAATATAGTAACTACATTTAATAAAACATTCAAGGCTGCAATTAAATTTAAAAGTGTGTTCCATATAATTCATATACACCACTCCTTGAAACTTACCAATCTTAATCCAACTTTTCAAATGCACATTCGTTTGATCTTTGAAATTGGCAAATTTGGATTTCCTGCAATTATTTGTTTTTAAGTTATGCTGCTAAAAGACACACACATACAACAGCCATTAAAAACTTGAATTTCACATTCAGGACTTGAAAACACGTAATGACAGCTAAACATCAGAGTTGTAAAATGGACTTCAAACGATAATTTCTTTACTATATGGGTATGAGAAAAGTAATTATCTTCCCAAAGCAGTTTACCTAGATTAGGTAATATTTAATAAAGCAATTCCATTAATTACATCCATTTGAAAAAAATATTTTTGCTTAATCTAGGGTAGTCATGTATATTGTCTAGAAATTACACAAACATTACACAGAGTACTTAAATTTAGCACAGTATTAAAAACACATAACACAACATGAAATGTACAATCAGTATTTTACAAGTATAGCCTTAATACATTCGAATTCTTACTTGAGGCCCTGTAAATGAATGGTAAATGATCTTTTCCTATATGAAACATGTTTTCATGAATAAAAAACAAACTATGTTGATTTCATTTTGTTTCAAGATATTAAACTGTACTCATCAGAATTTTTTTTTTCCCCATAGACATTTAAATTCACTTGGATGTCCTTAAATTCTTAACTACTATTACGATTTTTAACAAAAAGTTCCAAGCAGCCTCTCCATAATCAACAAGTTGGGTGCCAAATGGCAACTACAGAGCTGCCAACCTTGGTGGGGAAAAAAACAGGAGATTTTACATAATTTCAAGGGAGAAAAAAGGAGATTTACGATTTCGTGGAGAAAAACAAAACAAAATTATTTTATTCAATACATTATACTTTTTTAACTAAAAAGACCTAATATAACTTTTGTTTGATAATTTATATTTTAAACTTATTGGGGAAAAACAAATAGTTAACAAGTTCATTAACAAAGTCTAAAAATAACTACATATGTAAAGAATTTTGAACCCCTATATCGCTTCAGTTGGTTCTAAAATCTAATAAAACAACTGGATCGATGTTTTTATGAACATTGATTCAGAGTTTTTCCCAGATAATTTAAGGAGGGTGCTGCACCTCGCCTGATCTTTGTTTGGGAGAAAAAAAAAAGAAACACTTTGCCCCAATCTATTTCCTGCCCCCCCCCCCCATTACTGCATTTGTAGAAAATAACCTAAATGCTATAAGATAAATGCTGTAAATATAAATAAAACTATTGTGTGTGACAATCAGCACATTAACAACAAATAAAAGTACAGAAAAGTTTAAAAACAGACTTTTTTCTTTTTGTATGCATATTTATAACTAAATTTTTAAATTAAGTGTTTGGATTTTAAATGCCAAATGTGTCCTTAAAAATTCAAATCGCCCTCAAGAATCTAAAAAAAATTTTTTTTTTTTTTTTAACTAGCAGTACCCTACATTTTTTAAAACCAGGGGGAAAATGTTTGATTCTTTTGTTGTAGAATGAGAAAGCTAATAATAGGAGAAAGGGATTTTTTTTTTTTTTTTTTTTTTTTTTTTTTTGGGGGGGGGGGGGGAGGTGGAAATGTTAAACTTTCTACTAGTTTATATGCTCTAGAATCTAATAAAGCAAGTTTAAAATGAATATTGACATTTTTGTTGTGGCTTGTAGATGGAGAAAGAATAAGAAACAAAAGAGTTCAAAAGAGCATTTGATCACCGATCACTAGTTGGAGATAGGAAAATATAGGGGGGGGTGGGGGAAGTTAAAAATAATTACGTAAGCGAGAAATATTGAAGGATTCAGTTTCTTTAGAGATTCTAATATCTTATAAAGTAAGTTTTAAATGAATATCGACATTTATGTTGTGGATGCAGAAAGATTGTGAATTGGAAGGCCTTCGTAAATCTGGAACGATGGCACCTACGAATTGTCAAAAATTAGCGTTTTTAGTTCAATTTTTCGAAAATATTAGAAAAACGGGAGAAATACACATTAAAACGTAAAAACGGGAGATAGGGTTAAAAAACGGGAGTCTCCCGTGAAAAATGGGAGAGTTGGCAGCACTGCAACTAGTATTGTTTACTTAGTTGCAACTATGTTGTACTAAGGTGCCATTTTAAAATTATTTGCACACAGAAGCATATGTGTAAATGTTGTACATAAACTGCAATTATTTAAAATGCTCATCCTTTATTTAGTTATTTTTTTGCATTTTAAAAATGTTCTAGTGCAAATATTTTTACAAGAAAGCTAGGAATTTAATGCTACTACTGTGTTGCTAGTGCCTTTATTTCATCGCATATTATAACTGCACACTGGGAAGGGGGAAATGAATGCTAGGCGTCAAAAGACAACTAGGTATAAAATTGTGGTCGTCAAAACAAAATATTTAGTTGCAAAATACAACTAACGACTGCTAATTTTGAGCCCTGAAGCCCACTGTCCAACTTTAGTTGGAATAAATTCTTCAAAAGTTATTGCAATAACAAATTCTCAAGTGGCCACAACTTGAAAACAAAATTGTGAAGAAACTTGTCCACCAAAATCATAGATATTTTAATAATAAATCCATTTGTCAACTTTGGTTCAAATTAATTATTTCAAAAGTTATTGCGATAAAATTTTTTAAGTGTCAAGTGGTAATAACTTGAAAACAAAATTGTGAAGAAACTTGTCCACCAAAATCATAGATATTTGAATAATATCTATTTGTCAACTTTGGTTCAAATTAATTATTTCAAAAGTTATTGCGATAAAATTTTTTCGAGTGGCTACCACTTGGAAACAATATGACGGAGCAAGTTGCCCAGCAAATTCATCCAAGATTCTGTTGATTTTTTTTTTTTTTTCTTTTAGGTCACATTACATTTTGTAAATGTATTTCAATTAAATTTCATTCAATATTATGCGATAATTCTATGTCTATTTAATCTGTTTTTAATCAATGGCAGTCAAGAGTGCTTTTTCTGTGTTACTTTAAAAAGCTTTTATCGTTTCTTTCTTTTTGAATAACAAGACAATTTTTGTTTTGTTTTAAAGTACAGTATAAGAGTAAATATTTACCAGTAAGTTTTATACGAAAGGCACTAGATGACAAGAACATGTAGCTAATGTTTTTTTATATAAATGCAAGATACTTATAAATAAAAAATTTTATTATTATTAGCAAGAGTATTAACTTAAAATAAATTTATTTAAATCGTAATTGTGTTTTTTTATATTTTCTTTCAAGTGATTTAATAATTTTGTAAATACATTTTTATGTAAAAATTAACTGTAATACAGTACGAAGCCGAAAATCCAGAATTGTCGGGACCAAGGCGATTCCAGATTTTTGGTCATGCCTAAAAAATAATACATTACGATTTTTAAATATATTCTGTAATATTTTTTGTTATCAACTTAAACAATAAATAAATAAAATTAAAAATTAAACTTGAAAAACAAAACAGATTTATTGAAATATTTGCATACAAAAATTAGTACAAGTTACAATAAAAGAAAATAAATAAGAAAAACATTACCACTTTTAAAACATTTCCGTGATTTTTTTTTAGTACATTAGGTTTTTCAACTAAAAGTTTGAGCATAATTGAAATAGAATATAGAATTTAGTGTTAAATTAGATAAATGTTTAAGAATTGTTATTATTATTATAATCTTCTTTTCCCTCCTCCTTCAGACTTTGGAAATGCTGGTTTTGAAGATTACACTAAGAAATAAAATACTTTTTACGGTTCTTTATTTAGATATATTTATACTTAAAAAAAAAAAAAAAAAAAAAGATGTTGATGATGATGATTAACGCCGCCAAAATTGTCTGGATTTTTGGAGTCCGGAGTTTCGGCTTCGTGCTGTACTATGTAAGCAATTTTACCTGCAACTGTAACCTGTGTGTTTTGATTTGCTGCGATTTATATGTGGTACATAGAATTTTGCTGCTTACAGAAATGATGATGAAATAATAAATAAACATGTGAATAAGTATTTTTTAATATTTTGCTGGAAACAATACACACAACCTAAATGAGCAAATGATGTAATAACATGACCAAAAACATTACTTTGGGATTTGATGTCCAAAAAACTCTTCTAGGCTTTAGGAAATCTATTTTACTATGCACAAATAAAAGTCTATTCTTTAAGCTTTCTAATAAGCCATATATCTGACGTTCCTGGTAATTAAAGAGTAAGTCTCTAAATTTGGGCACTTTCTTGAAACTCAAAAATATTAACTATTCTATTAACACAATATCCATGTAACAAATTGTACTGTGTGGTTTTAGATGGGTATTAATTAGTCCTCTAAAACTGAAAAAAAAATTTAAACTGTTTTTGTAAGATAAAACTCAAATTTGTGCAAAAAACCAACTCAGTGGACTGCAACCAGCCCATAGTTTACTTAAACATGTAGATATATTATTAAAACTACATGAAATATTATTTTGTATTTAAGTTAAATTAAATAAATATGCATTGAAAAATATTTCTACTTGTTGAAATTATGATAAATCTGATAAATTTAGAAAGTTTTGTCACTGTAACCGTAACTGTTAGAGTTTAACTGTTGTTTTCTATATAATTCTTGAGCGCATACCTCAAAATACCTTCCACCAAATTCTTATTCAGTTTCTCAGAACAGGATGGTAGCTATGGTCTCATATATCGGGGTAGTTTTTTTCTAATCACCCTGTATAATATTAATATATATACATATTTAAAAAATAAAATAAAAAATTCACATCTAAAAGTACCCCCATTTTTTTAGAATGACCCTAAAATAAAAATTCTACAGTTTTTAGAAAATGAGTCTAAAATGGTGATTTTTACTCATCCATGGAATAAACAAATAGCTATATCTCAAGAATAAATTTTTTTCAAGAAATAAGAAAAAAACTGTTTTCGGATACAGAAGATAGGTCCCAGAACTGGGACCAATTTCTATACTATTCAATTAAAATAAAATAAAGGGGGGGATATTTTTTACTGGCAACCAGATTTTTTTCAAATTCCTGGAGCCCTGGTTGAGACCACATGCAAATACAGTTGAACCTCATTAATGTGAACACTGGAACTGTTTCCACAATCCCCATCAAAATGAAGATTAGTTACTGATAGCAATAGCATCTGATAACATGAAAAAAAATTTTGAGATTCACGTTAACGAGGTTCGACTGTATTCTAAAACACCCATATTGATTGTTCACTTACAACTACAACGGTATGTTTAACCCTACCGAACCTATATTTTGCGATTTTACTTTATAGAATCTATTTAGCATTGTGTCCCAATTGTACCTATATTAGATAGCTTTAACTAGTTAATCTTCTTCTATACAGTGATTGGGATAGGGTTGAGATCCCGGAAGTTTAAAAGTCTAAAAAACTGTAATGTACGTTGCAGAACAATCGAGATCTTTGCTGAAAATTTCATCTAACCAAGAAAAAATAAATAAAATAGAACCACATTAATGTCATAATGCAGGGGTGAAACTATCTAATATCAATATGTAAACTCTGGAAAGTACTACTTGTATACAGAATGAATGGCGAAGGGAGACTTACTAATGATATATCACACGGTTATTAATATCTAAACTATATATAAAATGATATTTGGAGATTATCAGCATACATTATAAATTATAAGGCAAATTAAGCATTCAAAATAAGAATTTTTCCATAAAAACAAAATAAATTTAACATGAAATTCATAGAGTAAAATGTTCAAAAACTTTAAACCCAGGGGTAACTTCGGCTACATTCAACAGTTATTTGACAGAACCTGAGTGTATGTCTTGATCTTAAATTTTGATATCATGTTTTTGTTTTACGCATCATAAAAAATTTACTGTTAAGTATTACTTTTATGTTTACTTTGTGTTTCTAATGCAGTCTCAAGTTTAAATAAAATGCCTGCGGAAAATCTGTAACTGTTTGAAGTCATGTTGCAGAACAGAGGATATAACTCTGCTCCTAAGGTGAGATAAACTGAGCCAAAAAGGTCCAATGTCTTTTTTAAAAATATGGGTCAGATTTCAAAAGGCTTTTTTTTTTTTCTTTCTTTCTTTCTTTTTTACAGGATAAGTGATTCAGAAATTTGGTTACAAGAGCTTTAAAATTTTCCTTTCTGATTCTATGATCTTATATATAAAATAAACATAAATCAAAAACTAAAGAAAACAATTTTGAAGATTAAAGATAGTTTCATTAACAATCTTAAGAGATCTTGAGGAAGCTTTAGTAAGCTTTGGATGAGGTCGAATTTGAGAGGGAAGAAAAAGTATGACTGAGCAAACTTCTACAGACAAAAAAAAAAAAAAAAAAAAAAAAATCTTTAATCAGGACTGCCTATTTTACTGCAACATGTTTTTGCATCAAAATGATCCATAGACTGTGATTTAAGCCTGAGTGAGTAAATATAATCTCAGTCTATAGATTTTTCTTTTTACAAGATGTGTGTACTTAATGTTATGGATGAAACTTTTTTTTTTTTTTTTTTTTTAAACTTAAGAATTAACTTTCACATTATATTAAACATATCATTTAATAAATTTTTTTCTTGATTATACAACTACAATATATACAAAAACTAATGATTAAGCATTATCACTTACTCCAGGAGCATCCCAAACGCTTCTGGATCATCATCTGTTTCTATAACACTTCGTTTTTCGGCTAGTGCTCCATAAAACATTTTTTCAAACACTGGGCTTACACAGGCTAATATGGATTTATGTGCATGAAATACTTTTCTTTCTTCTCCTTCTCCCATAACAAACTGAATATCTGTGAACCTTGCTTCTTCCCTTGCTTTAGTGTGCATTGAAATAACATCACTGCAATCTGACCTCCAGTCATCTAGTTTCGAAAGAACCAGAAATACATAAGAAATAGTAAATTGGAATATTTTTATGATGATATATCAGTGTTAGAAATAAGAATTTTGAAACTAGGCATCAAAATAACGCCTGAATTAAATTTTTTGGGCGCCCAAATTAAAAATCTAGGTGCAATCTACAATTAAATATGTATCAGGGTTTCAGACCCGTCCCCAAACCCAAAAAAACCTGGGCGGGTTTTTTTTGGGTTTACCCAATAAAACCCACACTCAAGTGGGTTTTATTGGGATTTTTTCAAAATCTAATAAAATTTTTCACTTTTAAAAAATAATTTATTATTTTTTTACTTATATTTTCTTACTTGACATTATTATATATAATAAATATTATGTAGGATAATAATTATATGTAAAAGTATAGGTAGGGCCCGAAATTTCAACTCAGACAATACTCGCCGAAACAAAAGTTTAACTCGCCACAAAAGAGAGTTGCCATTTTTTTTTCTTAACTATTTGGAAAGCTTTTACAAATATGCCTAAAATTATGTATATTAAAAGTGTGTCATATATCATCATGTCTCATAATCATCTCTAATCAAAATTCATTATAATGTATTGTATTTGAGATTTGAAAAAGATTAAAATATCTAATAAGAAGAAAAAAGACTCTTTGTCAAACAATATCCTGTGAAAATCTTTTCATTCTGAAAGATTAAACTTCCTTATTTACCCATTTATTTATTTAACTTTTTACATCAGAAATGTCTTTTTCGTCCATTTTATTTTTGTAATCAGACGGAATGTCGATGTGTATAACTTGTTCATTGCTGTCATTCTAGCCATTTCGGAATAACTTTTTCGATAAAATCGTTGCTTACAAATCATTAGAAATTGAAAATCATTGGCGTTTCAGTAAAAAACTAGAAAATATTAACTGTTTTTTGATCATTATTCAACAAAATAAACATGGGTAGTATCTTTAAAAGGGCTCGGGCTCATGACTATATCACATAGGCAAACTCTCGCATATCTCTTCTCCGGGATAGTGGGTGACAGGCAAAGAGGCTCTCTGCCAGTGATGCAAGATTAGGGACAAATCTGGGGAGTTCAACTTTCTGTCAATGTTGGCAACGTAATGATTTGTCCCTACGA
Source organism: Salticus scenicus (assembly GCA_963930645.1). NCBI lineage: Eukaryota > Metazoa > Arthropoda > Arachnida > Araneae > Salticidae > Salticus > Salticus scenicus. The sequence continues at coordinate 66,038 of CAWVNO010002750.1, forward strand.
CCAGGGATTTTCAATAGCTTTATTGTTATTTGGGGATTTTTTTCAAAAATTGCTTTCATTTGGGGAAAAATCTGAGTTCTTAAATCCATTTAAATCTGCTTGATATTTTTTTTTTTTTTTTTTTTTTTTTTATAGTAGAAATCAAATTGGGGATTTTTTCGAAAAAGAACCCTGATTTGGGGAAATTTGAAGACCTGTTTGGGGAAATAATCTTCGACCATCTGGCATCACTGCTCTCTGCTCGTCTATTCTCACTCTGCTTGGAGAAATAACAGTAAGAGAAACGAAACAACCAAAGAGATCAAAACTTTTATGTATGCACTATGAATTTTTCCTTTCCCAGGCTGGGGCGATCTCGGGCCGCACATGAGACTTGGCTCTCAGAGAATCTAAAAAGGAGAGGTTAAATATGTGGTTAAAAGGTGGCAATATTTTGCCATATTTAAATCTGTGGGTTTATTTTTCTGTTTGTTAATTAAAAAACCCAAATGCAGAGTAGCAGCAATAAGCTCCTTTCCAATGTAGAAAATTTGGAACAGCTTTACTATAAGGCACCCATTGCTTATTGCCGTTGCCGATGTTTTGATCACGTGGTACAGGGTTCGCGCTAGAGTGCGGGATCGCGCAATATTAAAATAAATCCCACTTAAAAAAATTTCATATGCGCGACTTTTCCGCACTTATTTTCTCGCGATTTTTTTTTTTTTTTTTTTTTTTTTTATCTAATTCACTGAACTCCGCGAATTTATTTTTTCCGTTTTTAAAAAAATCGCGGATATCGTTCGTTAAAAAATAAATAAATAAATAAAAATGGAACAATGGGCGATCAAATATTCTACAAAAGCTTCTGATTCCTAATCCTTTTCCATCCACAACATAAATATCAATATCCATTTCAAACTTGCTTTATGAGATTCTAGAACCTGTAAAGAAATACAATTGTTAAATATTTCTTTCTCATGTAATTATTTTTTGCCCACCTCCCACTTTATTTATCTCCATCTAGCGATCAGCAATGAAATGTTCTGCAGAAGTCTTGTTTCCCAATCTTTACCCATCTGCAACATAAATTATATTTATAATATTCATTTTAAACTTGCTTTATTAGATTCTAGAAGTAGAATTGAAAGAGTTTAATATTTCTTACTCTGTAATTATTTTTTTTATTCCTCCCCTTCCCCCCCCCTTTCCCATCTCCGGAATACGAATTGTGGTCAATGATCAATTCTAGAAACAATAAAGCAATAGAAGTGCTCAATATTTCTGACATTCGTAATTATTTTTAGACCTTTAGTGCTGAACTTAATGAATCTATTTATTTTTTCTCAATTAAATTAAATCTTTATGGGGGTGTCATATCTATACCAAATTTGTAAACATGGGGGAAATGAAGAATAGATTTTTCAGGTAAGAAATTTTTTTCCAAATCAATTTAAGAAAATTAATACTCAGTTGGTTTTATGCACGTTTGGAACTAATAATTAGCTACTGCTACTTTTATATGAATGATTAATGTACATACATAAAAATCATATTCTATATTTGTGTGAAAAATTTGTTTTACTCTTGGTGTGAAATTTCAATAAGATTTCATGTGGATATAAAATTTATTGCAGGTATATTGAAGATTTTTTTTTTTTTTTACGCTAATGAAAAAATCCTGAAAATGCTTAATGTAGATAAAAACTATATATATAAATGTTTATGTCATCAGTTTATTGAAAGTGATGTTATCAATATTCAACTAATCATCCAATCAATCATATTAGCGAAAAATTTTCAGCTAATTTCTAATTTCAGCAATCACCTGTCTGTAATTTGCATATTTCTTGAAAATACTTATTTTTTTCTGTAAAATGTAATTACTGACTTAAATTTCAAAAATCTCACTTAAATTTTCAAAATCCCACTTAAATTTTTTGTTAGAGTGGGAGAATCCCACTCATTTTTTTTCCTTAGTGCGAACCCTGTGGTATGATGGTGTTTTGATTCGGTTTGTGAGTCGGTACTGCGAATCGGTTCACAACGTCGTGAATCGAATCAAAATCTCATGAAACAATACTTTTCATTATTATGAAACATTTTTTTTATGTTTCACTATGTTTTCTGCTGTTTGCTCGCTTCGCGAGCATTAAAACCAAAAAAACATCACTGGACGCCCTTTTTTTTTTTAAATGTTTCACTATGTTTTCTGCTGTTTGCTCGCTTCGCGAGCAATAAAACCAAAAGAAACATCACTGGACGCCCCTAATTCGGGGAGCATGAATCAGTAAAAGCATGAAAATTCATAGAGCCTCGGTCATGAAACAATAATTTTCATCATTATGACACATTTAAAACAAAATTTTATAAAATAAATGATTATTTTACTTACCCAGAAGAAAAAATTTCAAGAATAGTAAATTGTAGCAGGCTGAAGTCTTAACACGATGGAACAAAAAAAAGTAATTTTTGTGAACTGTATTGATAGCAGGCGCAGGCCGCATTTTTCGTTTTTTTTAATTGGATATTTCGGTAGTATTTTTTCATTATTTTTTATTAATTCATTTTTTTTTATTTCATTAACCGTTTAAACGCCGAATTAAGAAAGAATAGTCCCAATGACTTGAAATTTGGTTATTATATTAATTAAGAGTATATAAATACAATAAAGTTTTAAAATTAGGTGAAAAAAATTTTTGAGTGTGTTTTTAGCCATGTTCCATTATTGGAACATTGGCGTGTTACATGATTATTTTTTGCATATTTTTAAAAGTTCATGAAAATAGTTAATTTAAAGTCTAATAATTATAATATCTTCTTAATATTAACTGTTTTGTTTATTTATCTTTAAATAATGAACAATTAATAAATATTATGACACTATAGATACATTAAAAGATAATTATAAATGATACTCACATAATTTCAGCGACTGTGATACGACAGAAAACATTTTTCATGCAGTCGCTTTTCACAATGAAAACATTTTTTTGTAGTGTTCTTTTTGCAAACAACACAACGACCTTGAGACGTAGATATTATATAATGACCATCAGATTGTCTTAATTCAACTTTTAAATGACTGCGAGGTCCAGGATGTTTGGTAAGACGCTCTTTTTTCCGCAAAAGATTCATCGTCAACTGTCTTCTAAATTCCAAATGTGATAGTTTTTTAGAGTTTGCATGCACTTCGCAGTGCAAATTCCAACTAGCTACAACTGCCATGTTTAATGCGTTACTAAATAGATTCCACCACCATTTCTTACTTCGCAACTGAGGCCTGTAACTAGATAAAAGCTTATCTAAAACATCTACTCCGCCCATTCGACTTTGTTGTATTTTTTTATTAGATTTGGCCGAGGTACTTCAATATTACCTTTTTTTGCACATGAATAGCGTTTCACACTACCTATAGGCTCATGTGTGTAGCAGTTTGATGCTACAGTCACTACCGCGTTATCGTTCCAGCTGCAGATATAAACAGATCCGTCAGATCGGAAATCAAAACTTCCTCTGTCTTCTTTGGTAAGTTCTTTTTTAGATTTCAACGGGCATTTTTGTGTACGATTTTCACGAATTGTTCCCGTTGCTCGCATTCCTTTATGGGATAATTTCAACAATAAATTATAAGACGTAAAAAAGTTATCAAAATATACTTCATGATGTGAGTTATCTCCAACAACAGATAAAAGCTCATTAACAACTCTCGGTCCGAGCTGTCCAGAAATACTATTATCTGATTCTGATTTTTTCCCAGAATATATATCCATTGCATATGGATAACCTGTTGAAGAACATAACATCCATACTTTAAAACCAAATCTGATCGGTTTTCCTCTTATGAACATTTTGCATGAGTGACGACCGTAGTAAGGAACCATTGATTCATCGATACTTAACTTCTCATGCCATATTCCAAATTGTTGGAAATTTTTGGACAACTCTTTATAAATCGGGGCTATTTTACCTAATTTATCACCATTTTCCAACTTATTGTTATCCATTACATGAAAAAATTTCTTGATATTTCTGAAACGAGTGCAGGGCATAACAGTTGGAACTATTGGAACACATGTATCTTCCGCAGAATTCCAATACATATCTTCAGTAGGAACTGAATGGTATCCACTTAGAAGAAGAAGACCAAAAAATTGTAAGATATCATTCTTGCAAACATCAATTGTTTCACCTTTTTGCAAAGCATAAAGTGACGTCATATCCGCAAGATATTCGACATATTCTTCAGGAAAAAATTTATGAAATATATCAAGAGGAGTGCAGTCCATGAGTTCTGGAAATTTATGCAATATTGGTACCGGTTTTTCAAATTCTGTTGGATTATCGAATTTCACTTTTTTTTTCCATTTTACTACAGGGTTTTCAGTTTTTCGTTTCTTCTTGGCACTTGGACCCGGTTTCTGAAATTCCTCTTCATTTGGAGTACTTACATCTTTTTTTAAAGTGACGTCGACCATTCCACACACATCAAATGGCGTAACAGCGTCTAAATTATTGTCATCAATATCTTCTTCATCGGTTATATCACCACGTTCATCCGGCTCTAACTGGCAAATATCTACATCTTCCAAATCAGAATCCGAAAGAGTTTCTAGAAGGGCCACAGCTTCTTGTACCGTGAGGCATCTTTTGGACATGATGTTAAATTTATGAAAACTTTATAAATGAAACACATAGAAAGCACACATGCACCTTTTTCACTGTCATCGAACAAAACTAATAAGAAAAACGCTATCTGAAAGGAAACTGATAACTATTTCAGCAAACATATGGAATAAGACACCTTTTATGTGAAACTGCACTTGTCTCCAAAGGCACAGGTGAAATCCCCCCTCCCCCCCAACACACACACATATTCAGCCACCTTATTAAAAATAATTTCTTTCTATTGTTATGACTTTACTAAACTGAACATCAATGTCAAGGGCCAATACTATAATCCTTTCGAAGTTTTGCAGCTTCCATTTGAAAACAGTATTATCTTGTACCTGCTTATTTTTCGAATTTTAGAGGACAAAAGAAGTCTAAATAATCCCTCACTTTCCCCCTATTATCTCTTTTATCTGTTTACTTTCTTTAGAAAAGTTACTATTCTTATCAGAATGCAAAAGAAAATAATGTTTGCAATATCATACAATGCTTTGCACATAAATGAAAAATGAACTCTCGAAACGCCAATGTTCCAATAATGGAACAGAGACATAAAAACGTAAATTTTACCATTAAAATTTAAAAATAAAATTTTGCTTTTGTTGTATTCCCGTAGGATATGTTTTCTAATGAAATATTTTAAAGTATTGCGTTTTTTCAATTTAAACTGGAATTTTGGTAAATTTAATTGTAAGAGAGAGTAAAATTGACAAAATGTAGCAAAATTCAAAAAATCGTAAAAAAATAAATAATTATCTAAACAGAATAAAACTTATTGTAAAAAATACTTTATAATGTCATATTCAATTGTATGTAAAAGTGGTATTAATAAGAGTTTTTTTACATGTAAATTTTTTATTTTAAAAATCATGTTCCATTATTGGAACATTGGCGGGTAAACGGTTAAGATTATGGCTCTTAAAAACAAACATTAATGATAATGTACATGAAATTTAGAAATTTTACATGAGATAATTATAAAAAATATAGGGAATACAGGGATGAGAATGTTTAGTTCAGCTGATTTCAGCTTTTTTGTACATTTAGTTTTTCAAAATAAATAAATAAATAAATAAACACAAAACAATAGAAAGTACGCGGCAATAGATAAATAAATAAAATTATACTCTTATATTTAAATCCTCCCATTTAACATCCCTAATTATTTCTAAAAATTTAACAAACCGGTCAATTTTTTGTTCAACACATGAATGAATAAACATATAGCATGCTAAATAAAATTGAAAATCACGTTGCCGATTGTAAGTCGGCAAAGTACTTTTAACGTGCCGCCACGCACTTTCTATTGTGTTTGTGTGACACCCAGTTGACGGGTCAACGAAACTTACACTATGGTTTACTGTTAAATGCGTGTAGCCCTCCCTCCCCAAACTATCGTAGGATCTCCAGCAATCACTGTAAATTGTGGTGCCTGGTTCTATCCAATCTTTGATAACATTAACTAAAGTGTCCCGTGTTCTATTGTGAACTGCCACTAGGAACAATTTCCCGGACCCCCTTTCGACCCCCCCGAAAACCCACTGTCCATCTACAGAATGGCCCCTCCCATATTTACGTTTTCCAAATTTTGATTCATCTACTTCGACAATTTTACCCACCCCCCCAATTTTAATAGAATTCAATTCGATATGGTTCAGTATTTGTTCATTGATAAATTGGCGCCAGTCCGCTAAAGTTTTACTGCTGAATGCATATTCGTCAATTAGTTCAGTTGTCCTAACCCCCTTAATAATTTCGTAGGTCAAAAAGAAAATTTCTTCCATTGTTAGTTTGCTTGAGCAAAACCAAGACCCAAACCTCATACTTTTTTGCGAACCGCATTTTTTTCTCGCCCCATCCCTACCCACCATATTCCGACAAACCCACATTAACCCATCTGACACTTTTTTTTTGCGCAATTTCATTTGACCATTGCATCTTGTGCAAGTTAAATTTGCCTTTATCAGCCCCGATTCCCGTAAAAAATCCAAAAAAATATCTCTGTGCTCACAAATTTTCATTACAAAAACTCTGGTAGGAAATCCAGATTTTCCTACAATTTCCCTATCCCCGGATAGATTTAAAGAAACTTTTCCGCGCAAAATAGTTTGGTATTTCGAAATAACATTACTAATGGGCACGTTATTTTGAATTGGTACACTAAGAGCCATAATCAAAATATATAAAAATAAAATAATAAATAATAATGAAGAAATATTACCAAAATATCCAATATGAACGCAGGAGCGGCCGATGCGAAAAACTAAGTCCCGAAGATATAAGGCGCGAAAAACTAAGTTCGAAAGATATTCGATGCACGTGCGCGAAAACAGAGCTCTGGAGCGCAAAAAAAATGTTTCATGACATTTTGATTCGATTCACGAAGTTGTGAAACGATTCGCAGTACTGGCTCACAAACTGAATCAAAACACCATCATACCACGTGATCAAAACATCGGCAACGGCAATAAGCAATGGGTGCCCTATAGTAAATCTTAGCCAAAAAGGAAGAAAAATAGGTGAATGATTTTATATTTGTACTCAAGTGCTATTTAATTGATTAATACAGTGAACTCTCGTTAAGACGGCCCCGCTTAAAATGGATTTCTCGTTATTACGTACAAAAACAGAATCCCCGGCTAAGGCCTATAATAATTGCATGTTAATAAACATCGCTTTATACGTACAAGTCATTCGTTAAGATGGATATTTTTCCCCTTTCGAAAAAGAGTCAATTCCCAAAATCTTTACAAATTCAAGTTTTTTTTTTTTTTCTTCCTGAAAAACATTTTGTGTTTGCGAAAAATATTAGCAGTTACAAGTGCCACCCCTCCCCCCCCCCCCCCCCCAAAAAAAAAAAAAAGTGTCCACATTTTTCATAGTGATGGGACCCCACTCTTCAAAAGTCAGCGTAAGACCTGAAGCAATGTTATAATTTGAAAAAAAAAAAAAAAAAACCTCTGTCCTAAACTAAATTCTGCTTTTGCCAGAATTTCATCAATTTTTTTTTTTTTTTTGGAAAGAAAGAGAAAAGAAAAAAAATTTAAAATAATAAGTATCAAACCAAACACTATCGAAAAAGGTTTTTTAAATAATTTTGAATTAGGAAATAAAAAGTGTGTGTGCAAAATGAAATTAAAAAAAGGAACAAAAAAATAATTTAACAATTCAATTTTTATATAAAACATGATAATTATTTCATGTTGCTTAAACTTTTCGTTGTCAATAGATTTTATAAAATATTTTTAATTATCGTCCCTCTATATTACAGAACAGTGTTGCACTGTTAAAGTTTCAGAAATGTTTTAAAATTTGATCTTTATTATTTTACATTCCTTGAGTTCTACAATTTTCTTTATATTGTCAAACAACTTTGTTTTTTCTTGCATTTATTTTTTTATATAATTTTTTCTGTTTTAATAAGATAATTATACATTTTTTACATGGGGAATTTTTCAGGATTTTTTTCTATAAGCAGTTTGAGCATCTCCAATATTTCTGAAAATGCTTTGTTCATGTTTTAATTACGTAAATAATATTTGTATGTTCATTGTTAGTTAGACAAAATTACAATTTTAAACAAGGATTTTGAAAAAAAACACTTGGGCTTTTTCAAGTGGGTTTTATTGAAAAAACACACCCGGGTTTTTCGGGTTGGGCAAAATCTAGCCAACTCTGACAGAAATGGTAAAATTAGTTAAAAACACTCTATCCCAATAGTAACCATCACCTGTAAATATTAAGTTTATTATTCCAAATTAATTATATTTACAAAATTCCCCTTATTTTGCCAAAAATAATTTCACTATTCAGTAGATTACAGTGTAGATTTGATATTATATTAATTATACTTTAAGTTTTCTTTCGTTTTTTTTTTTCATTTTCTTCCATTGTCCTGAAGAAACTGAACCCTGTAAAAGTTATTCGTAAATTACCATTATATAACAGCTTTCTCTTAACAGTTACTGCAAAATAATTTTTTAAAATCCTGAAATCAGAACATATACTAAAGCAAAAATTTCTGAAATCAGGAGAAATACCTGTACACAATCACTCCCAAGTTAATAAATGATGTACAAAGCACAATCATGATTATTTATATAATATTACAGAAAAATATTTATTATCTTTATAAACTATGATACATTTATTCCAATAGCCTGAATAGAATGTATCGATAAGCAATAGCAAAATATTTTTTCACTTACCGTTGTTAGATGCAGCCATTCTTTACACTTAGTTCTCTTAATTTTACACAAAAAAATTTTTAGAAATGCCTTGTAAAAATGCAAAATTTTACTCTTCAAAGTACAAATTCACACCAAAACTTTTTTTCTCTACAAAATTAACTAAATCACGTGATTGTAAAGAACCGAAAACGTACACTTAGATGAATAACATTATACATCTATGAAACGTACATCCATCCTGCTAAAATGTAATAATCATAAATAAATGTTCGCCTTGCTTTGCTTGGTTTTCTGTTTTCTTTCTTTGATTTGATTGTCCATGTCCACATGTGCGCGTATTGTAAACAGTCGCAGTTCGCAGTGTGCATGCATTTCCCGCCTTTTACTTTTTCATTTCACTTCACAAAAGTTCAGTCAACTTCTCGAATCATCTGCGACTCAACTGGTCGAGTCGATATGGCGGTTCATCCTCACCACGGAGTAAAAAGAATCCTCACAAAGCCTCCTTATGACCATGAAGGTAGAGAGAAGGAGGAATTTCCTCTACGGCGATTTCCCGCAAAAATGGGCCTAACGCGCAAACCACCGCATAGTGGCGCTGATGTGAGTTCTTATGCCGTTTTTGTATTAGCATCTTCCTGAAAGTTACATTTTTTAAAATAATAAATTAATTATTTGATCGCAATATGTCCAGCTCTAGAATATGTTTTGTGTATAGGTGCGACACAGGATATAGGAAAGCCTTGAAGAGAAATAAAGAACAGGGATTAAAGAATCCATCGATGTTTTCTGCTCCTAAGGTAAGCGAGCTAGATGAATGTTGTTGAGTAAATATTTACGTAATATTAAATTTAAATTGAATGAATATTGATAAATAAGCAAGGTAAATATAAATTATTATGTTTCGATTTTTTCCAATAGTCTTACTGAAGAGCCTTCAATCAAATTTCGCTTAAAAACTGCATATCAAAACTGACAGGATTGCTAAGCCTTTTAAATCTACATCTGAAAGGTCTTGTTTACGTTTGTCATGCAATCATAAAAAAAAAAAAAATGTACTACATTTAAAAAATATTTTCTGCATGAGAAAAGAAAGTTTTGGGTATTTTGAGTGTAATGTTGAAATGTCTTATTAAATTTTCATTAGAATTCTTAAACAATATTGCCAGGGATTAAAATATGTAAATATGGTTTTTAGTGCGAACGATTAAAGAGATATTTACGTCTTTCATTTTATATATTATTTTGTAGTTATATTTTTATTGCTTTTACAAATGACTTAAATTATTAAGTAATTTGGCCGTAGTAAATTTTGCAGGAAGGATCGTTGTTTTTCCTACTTTTTATAAATTGTCCTTTCACTAGACAAAACTAGGGACAAAACTAAATTAAAAATAGACGAATCTGGACATAATATAAGCAATTGAATGAATTATTTATGCTTGATGCATAAATAATTTATGAGATTATTCTGTCAAAGCAATAAATAAATTGTACTTTAAACTTAGCAATCGATATATTTTCCCTTAAATTAATAATTTGAAAAGTAGAAGATGTCATTTTATTTATCAATTAAAAGAAAAAAAAAAAAAAAAAAAAAAAAACCTAACTACATAGTGTATTGTATAGTTTCCTAAGTAAATCTGTTGCTGATTATTATTATTGCATTATCATGTAGATTTAAAGAGGGGGGGGGGGGTATGTAAATATGTATATATATTTCATGTTCTATAACCTAAAGTTTAAAAACAAAGGAAAGAGACTATTTTCAATGAAAGTTTTTATGAACATGTGATTGTACCTTTTGTAAACAATTACCTACAAAATTTTATTTTCATTAATCATATTTTATTTATTTATTATGTGGAAAATTTTGCCAAATTCATTTTTATTTGAAGAAACAATCTTAAAAATAATTTAAATTGATTATGTAATGTGTACTTTGCATGGAAATCTTTTATTTAACATTTCTAATATAGGGAGTAAAAAAATTTATAAATATAAGTGGAATGTGTTTTAATAATTTATATCAATAAGTCATTTCAATGCATTGTTTTCATTTTTATACAATATTTTACTTAAAATACAAATTTGTTATTTTTATAATTTATTTTTTATCTGAG
>CAWVNO010002752.1:0-47500 GCA_963930645.1 Salticus scenicus
GCTTCGGCGAGTGTCCGAACAAAATTTTTTTTGGGGGAAAAAAATTTTTTTTGAATCCTGATTGGTCAATCTTGAAAGCTTCGGCGAGTGTCCGAACAAAATTTTTTTTGGGGGAAAAAAATTTTTTTTGAATCCTGATTGGTCAATCTTGAAAGCTTCGGCGAGTGTCCGAACAAAATTTTTTTTGGGGGAAAAAAATTTTTTTTGAATCCTGATTGGTCAATCTTGAAAGCTTCGGCGAGTGTCCGAACAAAATTTTTTTTTTGGGGAAAAAAATTTTTTTTGAATCCTGATTGGTCAATCTTGAAAGCTTCGGCGAGTGTCCGAACAAAATTTTTTTTGGGGGAAAAAAATTTTTTTTGAATCCTGATTGGTCAATCTTGAAAGCTTCGGCGAGTGTCCGAACAAAATTTTTTTTTGGGGGGAAAAAATTTTTTTTTGAATGCTGATTGGTCAATCTTGAAAGCTTCGGCGAGTGTCCGAACAAAAATTTTTTTTTGGGGGGAAAAATTTTTTTTGAATGCTTTGTCCTGATTGGTCAATCTTGAAAGCTTCGGCGAGTGTCCGAACAAAATTTTTTTTTGGGGGGGAAAAATTTTTTTTTTAATGCTTTGTCCTGATTGGTCAATCTTGAAAGCTTCGGCGAGTGTCCGAACAAAATTTTTTTTTGGGGGAAAATTTTTTTTTTTTTTTTTTTTAATGCTTTGTCCTGATTGGTCAATCTTGAAAGCTTCGGCGAGTCGGTGAAAGATTTTCTCTCTCTCTCTCTCTCTCTCTATATATATATATATATATATATATATATGTATATATATATATATATATATATATTAATATATATATATATATATATATATATATATATATATATATATATATATGTATATATAAATAGATAGATAGATAGATAGAGAGAGAGATAGATAGATAGAGAGAGAGAGAGCAAAAGAAAAAATCTTTCACCAACTCCCCGAAGCTTTCAAGATTGACCAATCAGGACAAAGCATTCAAAAAAAAATTTCCCCCCCCCCAAAAAAAAAAATTTTGTTCGGACACTCGCCGAAGCTTTCAAGATTGACCAATCAGGACAAAGCATTCAAAAAAATTTCTCCCCCCCCCCAAAAAAAAAAAAAAAAAAAAAAAAAAAAAAAAAATTTGTTCGGACACTCGCCGAAGCTTTCAAGATTGACCAATCAGGACAAAGCATTCAAAAAAATTTTTTTCCCCCAAAAAAAAATTTTGTTCGGACACTCGCCGAAGCTTTCAAGATTGACCAATCAGGACAAAGCATTCAAATTTTTTTTTTTTTTTTTTTTTTTTTTTTTTTTTTTAATTAATTAATTTAATTTCCTGAAGGTTAGGCTTATGCGTACACCTAATTTTTCTGGTTCTTTCGGTATTTCATGGTACCAATATTTATTGGTGGGGGGATGCATCACCATTAAACTACCGCTTGTCATGTTATAAAAGACGGGTTTAAAATCCAACCTTGAAAATTTGAATTTTCTCTCTTGGCCGAAACTAACACATGCTATAGGGGAATTGGGAGCAATATCTATCTCATCGTCTTTATGTTTTCCAATGCTGTCGTATCCGTTACGATACTTGTTAATCAGACAGAAATTGTATTTATAATTGGTAGCCGATTCCACCCTCTCTTTAATGTGCAACAACGTTGGCGTCCATACTCTGGACTGAACAGTTGTTCCAGAATATCGATAGGTTATGGAACTGTTGTCACCATAGCCAGCCACGAGGCGTGGAACTGGATACCTTCGATAAATTTTATAATTTTTTAGATAAACCAATTCTTTTTCCAACAAATTAAAATATTTATCAGGTTTCAAAATGAAACTAGGATCAAAAAACACGTTTAAATTAGACATGACTGGTTCAAACACCATCTCTCCCTCTATGTTAAAAAAAAAAAAAAAAAAAAAAAAAAAAAAAATTTTTTTTTTTTTTTTTTTTTTTTATGATGTCTGTTCGGAAGAATAACTGGTATATAAATTGGTGTGACAGCCGGTTATTTTAGGACAAATGACGCTGATGTGACACACCCATCGAATGAGGGCTTTAAAGGCGGGTGGAAAGGCGGACTCTCTCACGTAGACGGTGTTCCCGTTGCTGTCTTTGGTGTAGATGCAGGGCTCATCTTGAATGTAGTGTGAAAAATAATTCCACGGGATTAAATCGTGTCCGTTTTTATTTTTAGCCAAGTAATAGGACCCGTCCCCTTTCCGAAACAAGACCGGTTTGTTGTCGTCTTCCCTTATGTAATATTCGTTCCCACTCGAGTCGGAGGGGTAACGCTCGCTCCCGTCCGCGTACAAGGCTCTCTTGTCCCGAATGAAAAGCGATTTGTTTTTGGCTTTCGGATAAAATTCATGGCCCTGAGCATCTTTGGCATAGTAGAGCTCGCCGGTGACGGCGTCTTTGGCAAAGCCTTGGACGTACACTTGATTCCCGTGACGATCGATCGGATAGCCCTCCATCTTAGTTAGTCAAGATTTATGGAGCCTTATAAGCAGGTCGTGTTGGACCTCTTGCAACAGAAACAATATCCCGTTTTAGAAAATTATGTGTTCTTAGACGTGTATTACAAAACCATTCCGCCCCTCACGCCGGCCCGGATTCGCCAGTACGATCGACGGATCGACCAACCCGAGGATGTGTTCATTCGAGATGCGAACCCCTTCGACCTCAGTTATCTCGTGCCGGGAGGGGACACCTTTTACATGTATCATGTGCCCCGACTGGACGTGGCGTCCTACCCGGAGCAGTGCCTCACCCTCAAGTTGAACCGATTCGTGGTGGACACTCGGGTCTTGCATCGCAGGAGTGCCAGTTTCGAGGAGGAACTGTACGCTTTCCTCGCCCTCCTCAATGTCGACGTGCCCCGGGTGGCCCCCCTCTTGGATTTGACGTTTATGGAGAGTACGCGCTTCCTACCCCAACACATCCAACTGTGGGTTCACCAGTACCAGGATCGCACCTTGGCCTCTCGACCCCTCACGGCCACCGAGCGATCGTGTTTCGGTCCCGAAAAGGAGGGCGTCCTCTCGGTTCGGGAACTCTCGGGCCACTTAGCCGCGGGCACCTCCCATGCCCATATCTTGTCCCTCCGCGACGGCCCTTTCCGGTACACGGACCATTACAGCGATCACTGGGACGCCGTGTTTCCTTTGGCGTTCAACCCTCTGGAGAACCCGATCATCGATTGTAGGACACATTGACGCGATAGCGCTTGTCTTCGCTCTCGTCCGGACGGTAGCGGACATAACTGCGACTCGGACTGTAATAGCGACACACGCGGCGGATCGCTTGACAGGTGGGAAGAGGCAGATTGACATCCGTGTCGTCGCATTCGTCGTGGGAGGGACTGATGGAGAGGACCGATTGATCGGCATGCTGATCCATCTCGTCGTCCGACACGTCCCCCAACGGAGAATGCATCCGTAAGGGGATGCGGCGGCGGCCCCGACCCCGACCCCGCGGAGGCGCAGGGGCCCGACCCCCCGTCATGAAGCGTCGACAATACGCTTCGATGGCCGGACCCGCGGTGTGAATCGCTCTCTCCCAATAGCGGTCGGCCACTTGAATGCTGTTTCGAAACTCTTGAAAGTCTTGCTGGGTGGCAAAATAGGGACGTAAGCGTTGCACTTGCACCAGCGCTTGATGGTCCGTGGCCAGCGGTTCCAATTCCTGAAAGGTGATGCGGTAAATGGCATCGAATCCACGTTGCGATCGATTCAAAGCGTCGTACGCATACTCAATCGGTATCTTTCGAGGTTTCACCATCCTTTATTTTATCCCTCAAAAAAAAAAAAAAAAAAAAAATTTTTTTTTTTTTTTTTTTTTTTTTTTTATCAGTAAAAAAAAAAAAAAAAAAAAAAAATATTTTTTTTTTTTTTTTTTTTTTTTTTTTTTTTTTTTTTTTTTTTTTACTGATAAAAAAAAATAAAAAAAAAAATTTTTTTTTTTTTTTTTTTTTTTTTAAGAGTTTTAGAACCTCATCTTCCATTAGAACTTCGGAAAAGTCACACTGGGATCATGTTATTTTTACAAATTTCATATTGTTGAATTTTGATAGGTCCTGAATAGAGAGAAGGTTTACTATATTGTTCACCATATTGTTTCCCATACTGTTCATGAGTTGTTACATGAAATAAAGGTACCTGCCTGCATAAGTGGCACCAGTACTCCTTTTTATCGCTACGGGTTATCGACGGCCACATTTTATAGTAATATCGATGAGTGAAACCCTCTTCTCCATAAAAAAGTAATCGCATGCAGTGAAGGCATAATGAATATTTAAAACGATCCTTCACAAAGTAACATTGAACATATAAGAATTCAGGTGACAAGTAATTCCAAGTACTTTGAAAATAGGTAGCCATATTTCTATCGAAAATGGTATCGATTTCCAAAAATAGTTCGTCTAACCCTTCAAAGACCAATTTAGGCTTATCGGGCAGAATATATTTCTGAGATTCTCGAACAACTTTTTGGAAGAGTGGAATAGGTAAATTCAGATGTACGATATCATGAAAAGTACTCATACTATCCCATATCTTTTTAATACACCAATCTTGTAACGTCAAAACGCAACAATTGCAATCATTAGACAAATGATTAAAAATGGAATAAAAATGGATGGGCTGTATCGTAAATCCATACAAGAATTCTTTCCAAACATCTCGGTCGATTTCATTGTCTGAATTAATAAATAGATGTATGTGAGAGTCCCGCAGTGCACCCTCATGTACTACAAAATCGATGACATTGATATTATGGCTTTCAAGAATGTTTTCCAATCGTAGGCATCTCATGGATTCTTCTATCACTATCACGTGATATACATAATCATAATGGGTATACGTGGGATGAGACCATTTACGATTATCAAGCATCTCGCGCCAAAGCATAGCGGCAGCAAAGAGGATAGAGCGGCAGCAATGACAATGCCTATAATTTAACTTTAAAAAAAAAAAAAAAAAAAAAAAAAAAAAAAATCGGTCACGCTGTTTCACGCTATTGTACAGTTAACTTTTTTATTCAATTTATATGAATAATTAATTGCACGTGGCATCCTTGAGAAGATAAACTTTTAATCCCGGTTCTTATTGGTCGAACCCGTCACGTGATATAGAGGGCGTATCACGGGATGTAAATGGCGCTACAAAATGTCTTTACTTCCTCTGGAAAAGTTTTAGTAGAGCAAGTTTCTCCAAAGTGTACAGTTGTGTGTAACTAAACCTCTCGTAGTTAAAAAGTTAGTGAATAATGAGTGGGAATGACATAAGTGCTGATTTCAATGGTTACATTGGATGCAACTTTTGCGGTAAAATTACCTGTCATGATGCTACACAAGAATCCATTATATGGATAATATGTAGGAGATGCAGACAATTCTTAAATAAACAAGGTTCTCCTCTGGGGGGTCTAAACAGACCTCCTGTAGCAAGAAGAGCAAGATATGCTAGACCCTTGCCACCGATACCAGATGAGAGCCCGCAAGGACACACGATAGCAGTTGAAGAGTATTGGGATGTTCCAAAATCCACATATCATTTGCTGGATTATAGACCGAAAGAAGATCGCACATACCCAGTACACACGTCTTTAACAAGGATACCGAGACAATTTTACAGATGAACAAATGTAAGTATAATTTTTTATTTACAGTGAAAATGTTAGATTTCATTTTTTAAATTAGTTTAAAGTGTATTGTTAAATTTGTGATTATATTTTAATTTTGACTATAAACAGTAGAGTTACATTACTTAATTTTTTTTAGGTAGGGTACCTGTCAACAACCGTAGCAGCGATGATGGCTGGTAAAAAACAAATTGACAAATTGCTTGTATGTGTATATATTGATGTATATATTTAATAAATAAGTTGGTAATTGGAGGTTATATCCAATAGCCTAAAAAAATAATATAGTATTAGTATGTAAATTAAATATGAATGACTTTTTCATTGATGCCTTCATGAATGTTAAAAAAATGAGATATTTTCAACACAAATATTTATTTTTTAAAAACAGATAATTACAAATCCAAAATTTTAAATAGTATTTCCAAATTGTTGCACGACATATACTACATCTGCAGCCGTTACAGTGTTTCTTTCCTCTTTCAAAGCATAAGCATAACTTAATAATAATTGCATATAAATACGTAAAACTTTTCTGGCACAGGGTAATGCTTGAGAAGATAAGCTTTTAACCCCTCTACGTTGAGCTTAAGACTTTGTCTGACACAAGGAGAGATAAACAATAATCCCATTGACACAGAGTTTTTACTTTTTTGTTTTTCCCACCTTTCCTAGAATATAGTTTACGTCCGGTCGAACCCCCTACTTCAGATGGGTTCGTAATCTTTCGTGATATAGCCTGATGAAATGTAGAAGGAGATGAAGAAGTATACTCCATATTATTGTAGGTATTTTATAGATACTGTCAAATTAACAATGAAATCAAACATTGAACGGGAATTCACCAATAAAATTGAGTTCCAACAGATACGAGGATCACAGCTAGAATGAATAATTTTTTTTTTTTTTTTTTTTTTTTTTTTTTGAACTGCTCCCTTCCAACTTTCGTGGGGCGGAGGCCGGTGCCCTCACACAGTCAGAGGGGGGCGCGCTGAACCTCTTGGAGGGGGGGCGCTGACGGTGCGACGGCGCTCGCTCCCAGGTCCATTTCTAAGGCCTCGTTCAAAATGACCCAAGCGGCCAGAGGTGTGTGTGTTTCTTACAGGGAGCGGACTATCTAGTTCGGTTAACGGAGAGGTTCGGATAATCGAGTCATATAAAATTACCCAAGGGGTCAGAAAAACTATATAGACCGACTTTGGTCAACGGAGAGTTTCGGATAATCGAGTCATATAAAATTACCCATAATTCCAAGTGGTCCAAAAACTTTTCTGAAAAATAAAAAATATTTAAAAACACAGTTCGGTTAATGGAGAGTTTCGGTTAATCGAGTCATATAAAATTACCCATAATTCCAAGTGGTCCAAAAACTTTTCTGAAAAAAATAAAAATATTTAAAAACACAGTTCGGTTAATAGAGAGTTTCGGTTAATCGAGTCATAAAAATTACCCATAATTCCAAGTGGTCCAAAAACTTTTCTGAAAAAAATAAAAATATTTAAAAACACAGTTCGGTTAATAGAGAGTTTCGGTTAATCGAGTCATAAAAATTACCCATAATTCCAAGTGGTGTCTCTCCAAAAACTTTTCTGAAAAATAAAAAATATTTAAAAACTATATATATATGGTATCTTCTAAGGAGAGACCTCTACTCAGTGAACCCCATTAAGATTTAAGATGTCTTTGTGATAAATTTTATGTTTTTTCTTGCAAATATAGACACTTTTCTACATGATTTTGACCGTTTGTCTCATTTTGACTGCGGTTAGTGGGGCATCAAATTTATATATTAAAAAAAAAAAAAAAAAAAAAAAAAAAAAAAAAAAAATTTTTTTTTTTTTTTTTTTTTAAAGTGTATGTAACTTAAAAAAAAAAAAAAAAAAAAAAATTTTTTTTTTTTTTTTTTTTTTTTTTTTTAATATATTGCCTAGTTAGAAACAGTTTTACGGATCCATGGCTAAAAGTAACACTTTGCATCTTTATCGCCAAGATTTGAAGAGAAAAACTTACCCTTTCCGTTGTCCGCATTGCGAAATTCAACTTTTGCCTATTCAGTTTGAAAAACATTGTTTGAAAAACCATAAACTACCGACGAGTACTTCTTGCGTTTGGTGTCTGGGGAAAAAGAAATGGGATTCCAAAACGAAGTACCAACACATGAATCACTTGATCGCGTGTTTCCGAAAATTTATAGCCGTTAAGAGAATTGTTAAGAGAATGGATCGGGAGAAGATGGACGACGAGCCGTGTCCCATCCCGGACGCGCTCCGACTCCTGGACACGCGTCCCTTGTGCGCCGCCCAAACCTTTTTCGACCATCCGGACCTTCGCGGCTTCTTGACGGAGCGCCTCTTCGAAGACCTCTGGCCGATGGATCCCGGCTCCGAGGTCGATTATTACGAAGACGAGAACGTGAATGTGGCCGCGTGCTACGTGCGAAAGTACGTCGGGTCGAGCGCGGGCTGGTTTCACGTGATGGTCAAGGCGGCCGCTTTCGAATCTTTCCTACGGCTCCTGGACAAGGAAGAGGGGAGGGTGGTCACGCTGCCTTTCTCGTGCTGGTGCGACGGCGGTCCGGACGAGGATCCCCTTTTCAGACAGCACCGGCACATGATCGTGGTCGCGCCCAAGGGTCGCTTCCAGAAAATTTGGTCCAAAGTCCGACCCTTCCAGAGACCCCGTAAAAACTACCCTTCGAAAAAGTGCGAGGTGATCCAATCGGCTCTGCACTTGGTCAACACGATGGGCTACGTGAGCAAGAGGCGTTCGAGATGTTACTTTACGATCGGGGGGAAGCGCTATAAGAGAGCGCCCTTGAAAAACAAACATTTCTACATTTTTCGGACGCTGCCGAAAGACTTTCGGTTGCCGCTGACCTTGCAGTGGGACGGAGGCATGGTGGGAGCAATGGATCTGGAAATGTTTCGCAGGGCCTCGCCGGCCAAGTTGGCGTACGGTCAACTGGTCGAAGAAAACGGGGTCTATAAACAAAAAATCAAACATTTTCATGCTTTCCAAGGGGGGAAGGTGCTGCCTCTCAAGCGAGAGTTTGTCCCTACGACAAGATGCGAGACGGCTCGTTTTCTCTGTTTGATGGGGGGTAAGAAACTGTATCTGGAACGCGAAGAAGTGGTAGAGGGAAACTGGTTGAAGGCTCAGGCCGAGAGAGGCAATTGTTTCTACGAAGTGGTCGGCGACGAATGGTGGACGCCTCCGCCGCGAATCCAAAATTATTTGAGAGACACGAGGCCGATCGTGGAAGCGAATTGGAAACTGGAATCGGAGATCAAGACTTTACAGAGAGAGATGGCCGACTTGAAAAGACAGGTCAAAAAACAAATTGAAGAGACGAAAGCCGAGAAGGATAGAAAAATATCGGAATTGCGAAGAGAAGTGTCCTCTCTGAAAGAAGAGATTGTGCACGTCAAACTGAAATATAAACGGTCGATGAATGAGAACAGAAAGTTCCAGGATAAGATCAACAAACTGCAGGATGAAGTCATAATGCAGTTGAAAGCCGAAAATGCTGAGTTGAAGCGGAAATATGAAGCCGAGATTGCTGAGCTGAAGCGGAGACTGTCCAAATATGAAGACGTGTAAAAAAAAAAAAAAAAAAAAAAAAAATTTTTTTTTTTTTTTTTTTTTTTTTTTTTTTTTAAGGTTTTTGTCTGCTGGAAAAAAAAATCTTGATTATTAAACACCCTTGATCATGAATTACTTTGATCCCGTTAAGAACATTTTTCATTACCTACTTCGAGATTGTGTTCATCTTGCAAATTTTGATGATACGGGTAATCAAATGTTGGTCCACATGGTGAATCATATAGACGATCCGGATTTCAAACCGAGGGAACGTCAATTTGGCCTTTCTATTTTAAGAATGCTCAAAGTCTATTTTCAAATCCCATTCCTCATCAAGCCTACGGGTATCAACGTCCACAAATTCAAAGATGCGATTCCCAAGTTAAAAGAAAAATTACAAGTTATCGTCGATTCCGATTTATCATCTCTATCCCCTAGACTTCGAAGGATTTTGGATGAGAAAGTTTTAACACCTCACCATTGGCGAGGCCATAATAATTATCAACCTTGGGTCATGGAATGTTTAATCGTCACCGGATGTTTTATCGGGGAGTGTGCGAACAAATTCAAAAGTGATTCTTTATTCGATTCGGCATCCAAGGCATTGATAGAATTTATGGAAAATTGTGGTTTAATAGATTGTATTGAAAGTGATCTATCTTGCAAGAAGGATCCTTTTGGCAAACCTGGTAAAAATGTGAAATCTGTATTGGATAGATTGGATTGGGTTGGTTTTACGTTTGAAGATGAGTAACGATGATATGAACAAATCATGTTAGAGCCATTTGTATGAAATGGTTAGGTTATTAAAATAAAAAGTCACCCATCTTCCTAATGTTAAAAAAAAAAAAAAAAAAAATTTAATCCACACCCACTTGAAAAAAAAAATTTTAATCCACACCCACTTGAAAAAAAAAAAAAAATTTTTTTTTTTTTTTTTTTTTTTTTAATCCACACCCACTTAAAAAAAAAAAAAAAAAAAAAAAAAAAAAAAAAAAAATTTTTTTTTTTTTTTTTTTTTTTTTTTTTTCAAGATAGATATACTGTAATACGATTAGTAATAAGTGATCGACAAATTGGACACGTTGTAAGATGGTTTGAACAGCTTTTACAACAAACGAAATGCTTACAAGCTTCAAAAACAATTTGTCTCTCTCTGCTCAAACAAATACTACACAGCAATCTTTCGCAATCTTTATTGGTCATCTGGATTTTTTCCGTCGGATTACGGTTGCTAGATTCGATAAATTTAATATATACTTGACAGTCCAACCTTTCCATCAAGACTTCAAAAGCCTTATCGAAAATATCTACTTTAAATTGTTCTGTACAATCTACGATAGTATAGGTTGTAACAATCAAACATTTCAAGAGCCAAGCTTGATCACTCCAATGGAGATGTGGCAACTTTTCCTCGCCCAACAGAATTCTTAGATCAGGATAGTACCGAACGTGGTTATAATGTAAGATAAGTCTCAATTTCAGACCCAATCTGATAATCACCTTTTCAACTGTATCTAGTTTACTTTTCATCCGGTTAGGGGGGTTCTGAAAATATATTGTAAGCTTTCTCAAAATAGAGCAGGTAAATTTAAACTCCAAGACTTCGCTGGCCTCTTGACGAGAGGCGAGACGAACACAGTTTCGGAGTAGGTTACGAAAATCATCTCGGATAGACATGATACCAATGATTTGATCATTTACACTACCAATTTAAAAAAAAAAAAAAAAAAAAAAAAAAAAAAAATTTTTTTTTTTTTTTTTTTTTTTTTTTTTTTAAAGGTTTGGAATCCTCTCTCTCTCCTCACCCCCATGGCTATTGTACGGTATCGCATCAACTTGTTGGAGTTGAAAGATTGTCCTCTGCAGGCCACTCCCCCCGAGGTTCTCAAACTCTTGAAAGCCTGGCGCAAGAAAAACTCGTTTGCCCGCGTCTGTTCCGAATGCGAGAAACCTCTTTCCTTTCGGAAGATCCAATCCTTTACCGTGTGTTGCGACCAATTTTATTTCAACGAACGATTGAAATGTTACCCGGTCCACTCCATTGCCATCGCCACTCCGGGCTACACTTTCCTCTTGCCCCAGTTGCAACGTCTCATCGAGAAACACCGAATCGAAACGCAGCAAGACTTTCTCCTGTTGCAGGATCCCATTTTTTGGCAAATGCGCACCACCCTCGTCTACGAAAAAGTCCTCAAGTACGTGATGGGGATGCCCATGACCTACCGCACGAAACACATCCAGCCGCCTTCGAAAGCGGCCCTCTTCTACAAACAGGTGCAAGAGGCCCCCCTCAATTACGGCAGTCTGGAATCGAGGTCCTGTGGCAAGGCGACGCTCATGCGGCAAATTGCCTTCGGCAAACGGTGTCGCTATTCCATGCGCGGCATGATTGTCCCCGACGCCACGCTCCAGCCCAACGAAATCCGCATACCCGACTCCATTGTGGAGAAATTTCAGCTCCGAGGGCAATGGGTCATTCTGAATCGCATGCCTTCCTTGCAACCCGAGAATTTCGTCGGGTTGCGGGTGCCCTTGGAGGGGGGTGGGTGGCCGTACGATTGTTTCGGGGTGCCGCTCGAAATTCTACAGTCGATCAACGGGGATTTCGATGGGGACGAGGCGAACCTTTACCTCGTGCCCAGCCTGTTGTCCCAGGCCGAATGTGCCACCCTCCTCAATCCGGAGTGGGAAATGCAGAGTTTCGTGATGGGGCTGAAGCTCAGTCCCAGCCAAGATATGTTGGTCGCCTATTATTTGTTTTACGACGACATCGATTTTTTA
This sequence comes from Salticus scenicus, assembly GCA_963930645.1. Taxonomy (NCBI): domain Eukaryota; kingdom Metazoa; phylum Arthropoda; class Arachnida; order Araneae; family Salticidae; genus Salticus; species Salticus scenicus. The sequence goes on from CAWVNO010002752.1 coordinate 12,028, forward strand.
CCCTACAAGCAGCGGGATTTGAAAAAAACGTTTCGCGTCATCTGCGAGCTGTACGGATCGAAGAGGACGTTTCAAGCTTTTAACGAGATGCGGCGCTTTTATTTGGATCGACTCCAAAACGACCTGTGTTTTGCGCTCACCTTGGAAGAAATGAACACCATCGAAGCCATCCTCCAGAAGGGAGGCGATTTCATGGCCCACCCCTGTTGCATCACCACCCAAATCCTGGCGGGAGCCAAAGGCAACGCGAAAAACGTGCAAGAATTATTCGGTCAAATTGGCTTGCAGAGCGGCACCGTCATTCGAAATTCGTTTAAATCGGGATTGAAAGGGGTGGAAGCGTCGGCTCACGGAAGAACCTCTTTGAACGCTTTGTATCAAATGCAAAACATTTGGTTGCCGGGCTACGTGTACAACAAAACCATGTCCAACACGCACGATATGAAGGTGGATTACTGGGGAAGAATCGTGGACGGTCAAAAGCGGGTCATTTTGTTGCATGCGTTGGACGGGTATCACTATACCGATATTTTGTCCGCCGAAACGTTCGACTTTCTCCTCGACACCGTGCTGATCCAGAAAAATTTTCAATTCAGCAGCATCCACCCCTGGTGAAAAAAAAAAAAAAAAAAAAAAAAAAAATTTTTTTTTTTTTTTTTTTTTTTTTTTTTTTTTTACATAAAAGGGGGGTTGTAAATCACAAACAACAAGTTTACCATGAACGTCCTCTTCTTACAAAGAGAGTTAAACAATTACATTGATGTGTTTGGAAATAAGTTTAAACGGTTTCATTTCGTGGCTCTACGCTTTAAACGCGCGATCGTCACGTATAAATCCAATTTTCTAGATTCGACAGCCATTGACCCTCCGGAAAACAGTATCCTCGTCATACAGGGAAAGTGTCCGTCCATTAACCGAGGGAAAAATTTTTTGCTATACGAGATCGGAAGTGTCAGCACGGCGGGTGGCATCTGTGTCCCGGATGGGGCCTGTGAAACTTTACTCCGGGCTCTCTTCACTCCGCATAAAATTTTGTATAGTTATTTTCATGCTTCGACCCTCTTTGTCATTTCTAAAAATAATCCCCTTTCCCCTATCATGAAGAAGTGCCGAAGAGAAATTGCTTTTCAAACCCTCTACCGTATATTTGAAGCGAAGGAACAGAAACGAGCCCTGACCCTCCAGGAAGTCGCCAATCTCAGGTTCTTTAAACGATCGGGTGACGGGTTGAAACAATTCAATAGGTGGACTCATTTTGTATTCGCTCTTTGTAACGAATCGTTCACCAAGACCACCTACTCCAATCCTTCCGCTTATTTTGGCAGGGAAGTCCATATGATTTTAAAACGATCCGACCTGCAACCTTCTGTCTTACCCCCTCCCGATTTCTATCAATGTGAAGTCCTTTTAACCGACGAAGAACCTGTGGGAACACTATTCTTGATCTCTCGAAACCATCAAGTGGAATACGTTTCCCCGATGGTGGTCACTCAGCTGAAAGAACCTTACCGAGATTTCAATTCCGTCATCTGTAACTGTTGGTTACCTTTCTATAAAAATGAAGACACTTGGAAAAAATTTGGTTTGAGATATTATGTTTACGGTTTACATATCAAAAAGAAGGAGATTATGGAGATTTTGTCTTGGTTGCAAATTCAAACATCCGAAAAGTACAAGTTTTTGTACATGGATCTGGTCCATGTAGCCAAAATACTTTTCGGCGAGGAAACAAGATGGTTTTTAAAACCCTTGTCGAACACATCCTAAAAACCAAGCAATACCCAGACGATGTTATAGCCCATACCACTGTCAATACGTTAAAAAAAGAACTGACGAATGACTTGACTCAAGCTTTCCTTTTAAGTGAACCCATTATCGAAGATAACTTGAGTCTTTTTTTACAAAGCAAAAGTTTTCTAGATTTTTTATTAAAACTTTGCCAAATAAACGCTTGTTCTAGGGAGAGATTATCGGATAGAAATCAATGGAATAGGGATGAGGACAAACTTCAAGCCTGTAAAGATGACCTCGCGCAATGTCGGGAGGAACTTCGAGCATCGAAGAATGCCCTCGCGGAATGTCAGGGCGCCCTTCGAGTCTGTGAGAATGAACTCACGAAATGTCGGGACACCCTTCAAACATCTAAGGATGACCTCGCGAGATGTCAGGACACCCTTCAAGCATTGAAAGTTGACCTCGCGAAATCTCAAAACGAACTTCAAACACGTAACACTGAACTAAATCAATGTAAAGAGACACTTCAAAAGCATAAACATAAAATACAGGAATATCAAGAAAAACTAGAAAAATATCAAAATAGTTTAAAAGTCGTTAATCAGGATAAGACAGAGTTACAGACACAACTCTGTCAAACAAACAGTCTACTCCAGTCCTACCACTTAAAAAATTCAGAGTTGCAAAATACACTCGTTTTAACAAGGAATTTTTTCGAGAATTCCATAAATCAGTACGGGGCTGAAAATGTTCATTTAAAACAGCATTGCCAAGAAGCAAATAGAATGATTGAAACTTTGTATCAGCAATTACAACAAAGTAGTGGATGTATAGGAGACTCGGGTAATGTTGTCATTTCAGAAGTGCAACCCTTGCAAGCAATTAATAGCTTAGAACAATCTAAAATCATACAGTTACAAACGGAACTGGAGAAGGTACAAAAAGCTTACCGAGATTGTCTTGCTCGAGAAAAAGCGAATCAAAAAATATTAGACTATTTACATCGTACTTTCCCCCCTCAAGTGGGATGGGAGGACTACGTTATCGGGAAACTGAAAGACAACCAATCATTGTTAAATTCAGTTAGAGAACAATGTAAAGAAATCGAAACGGAGTTCTATTTAGTGGACCTTCGACCCGAATCCTTTGCCGAAGTACTCATCGAATTGTTCAAAGGAGACTCCAGTAACGTGCTGGAACCCATTAATAACAGAATCCTACATTTAGAAACGGTGTTGGAGAATGCACAAAAAAATTACGAAGATTGTCTTACTCGAGTGGGGAAACGATGTCAAGAAATCGCAATGGAGCTCAATTCAGTGGAACCCGAAGAAGACCCTGCGCTGCAACCCATGAATAGTAAAATCGAACAGTTACAAACGGAGTTGGAGAATGCACAAAAAACTTACCTAGATTGTCTTACTCGAGAAAGTGAATTGTATCAAAAAATACGAGCGGATAAAAAAATATTAGACTATTTACATGATACCTTTCCCAATCAAGTGGGATGGGAAGACTATGTGATAGGGGAACTGAAAGACAATCAATCATTGTTAAATTTAGTTGAGAAACAATGCAAAGAAATCGAAAGGAAGCTCCATTTAGTGGACGTTCGACCCGAATCCTTTGCCCAAGTAGTCATCGAATCATTCAATGATACCAACCCCTCTCAATTCGATGCCATTGCCAATGCTCTTTCTATACCAAGGAAGGAAAATGTTGTAAATTATGTAATAGATTATTGTAAAAAATATGAGGAAATGCACCAAAAAATTTTGCATTATTTCACCCTTATGGAAGACCATCTTCAATGGAGAGTGACTCTGGATAACTTTCATGAAACAGTTATTGAAAAATTGATTGCTTTACGAGAGGCTGTAATTTACGCAGGAGGCGAACATTTAAGTAAAAATCCTGAATGGTTTGATGAATTTCTACCTAAATTAGCTAAAGATAAACAGTTTTTTCAAAATCTTACTTCATATTTTAGAAATTTTAATCAAGCTCATTTTTTGGACCAATTACGTTTGTTACAGCAATTTGTAAACCCTTCTGAATCAAATAATATGTGGTTAGACGACGTGATCGAATTACTTCGGCAGTCGTTGGAGAACAATGGGATAATAAATGATTTAATGTCTGCTACTCCCAATATCAAGACCCAGAGCAAAATTTGCTGGAAACAGGAATTGCTAAAAGAATATCTTTTGTTTAAACAATTTTATGAAAGTCTGATCACTCCTGATGTGACTCCAGACGATCTTGTGAAAAACTTGCACCATAATATGATGAAGTTTACACCTCAATTTGCAGACCAAGACAATTGGTTCCTATTACATATCGATAACTTGGTCAAGTCTAAAGAATTTGTAATGAATCTTCAACGACAGATGGATCCAGATATAGCGCAAGACGAAGTGACCTGGATGCAAAATGTATTAGAAAAATATGGTACCAAGACTGTACCCCTTACTCGAAAAGCACCCAAAAAAATAACGCTAATGACGAAAGTAAAACAATTAGAGAGATTGGCTCAACATTTTAATGTCTCTCTCAATGAAAATACCCTATTTACGGACATACTAGAAAGTGAGAGAATGAAGAAATATCAAAAAGCTCTTACCGAAAGTAATCAAATGAAAGTTTATTTTAAATTAACGGACATTACCCATAATAAAGTCGTCAAACGAATTGATGAGGTATTGAAAAAAATTTTTGGAGATATACCCAAAGGTAGCCTTCCAAACACAATGGATGAACATTTCAAAAAATATTACGATCAGAAACAATTGGTTTGGGAGTCAACTTATTTACAATGGCTTCAGGAATTAAATTTAGATAATGAAACACCCACGGATGCATTTGTTGCTGCAGTTAAAATGCTGAAAATACAAGAATGGGAACATTTATACAATGAGTGGTTGAATGCATTACAAATTGACAAATGCACTCCCAAAGAAGACTTGTTGAAAAAAATAAAATTAAAATTACAAAAAAGACCGCATACGGAAGTTTATTCACAATCCGAAGAGAAAAAAATTAAATTGAATGATGGTTGGTCCCATGTAGAAATGCAAAACTTATTTTTGGTGTTATACAAAAAATACTTTTCATTAAAATGGGAACAGATTCAAAAACATATTCCCACGAACGAGGAAATGCAAAAGGAATTGAAACAAAAATTTAAAATTCTTCAAAGAATCAATAAAGATGAAATGCGCGAAAGCCAATTACTATCCATATATACAGACTATGTGAATTTAGATTTGGAGATGCTCATTAAAAAAAGAAATCCAACAGATGAAATCATATCAAAAGATGCTCTACTGGAAAAATGCGTGAACGATACAGAAGAATATCTCTTGGAAATAGTGAATAAATTTTATGTGGGGTGATGAGAAGATGTCTTTTAAATAAAAGAGAAAGTGTTATTTCACTTTTTTTTTTTTTTTTTTTTTTTTTACATCCATTCTGTAAAATTATTTATTTTTTGATCAATTTCATAATTACGCCATTCTATAGGTTCCATGTCCTTGTATAGTGTACTCCATGTCAGTTTGGCATAACTTCTGTACACTACATGATTCCAACAAAAAAATAACATAAAAAACCACAGGATTACAAACAACATCCTTCTACCTTTTCTCATATATATATATATATATATATATATATATATATATATATATATATAAAGACTGATGGATTCCGATAAAGCTGTCAAACGGAAGCGTACTTCAACTGAAAAATCCTCTACAACAGTTAAAGGTAAAAAGCCTAAACTTGCAAAACTTCAGAAGCCATCCGAGGAGGAGGAGGAGAAGAAGGTTGACCTCGTTCCCCCTGGGGCGGGTCAAGTTCAGAAGCCATCCGAGGAGGAGGAGAAGAAGGTTCCCCCTGGGGGGGGTCAAGTGAATTCATCCGGGAAGGTTGACCCCGTTCCCCCTGGGGCGGGTCAGAATTCATCCGAGGTGGGCCACGTTCCCCCGGGTCCACCCAAGGACGAGAATCTCCCGGGTCCATCCGAGGTGAATGGCCAAGGAGGGAACGCGGGCGGTGGCGAAGGAGGGAACGCGGGCGGTGGCGAAGGAGGGAACGCGGGCAGTGGCCAAGGAGGGAACGCGGGCGGTGGCGAAGGAGGGGATAAACGGGAGATCGATGACGAAGAAGGCAATGGGGGGGATGACAAAGACCTTCAAGAAGAAGAGGAACCGGAGCTCCCATTTAGAGAATATTACGGAAACGGTTATTGTAAAGGAAGGGGGGGGTTTGGAACATATTATGCAAAAGACGAACTTAAAAAGGAGGTGTATTTTGAAGTGGACGACACCGAGAAATATGCTTACAAAGCCAGTTTTAGAAATAATGAAAGGGAAGATGTGGAATATCCTGCTCTGGAGGCAGATGGTACTACAGCGTACTACATTTACGATAAGGCCCGGGGATACCCAGTATATCCAGAAAATTTAAAAACAGGTGAAATACAGTTTCCAATTGATCCTGAGACAGGGGATCAATGCTATCTACCAGATGTAAATGGTAGAAAGGACTACCCCACAAACAGTGAAGGTAAACAATGGTACTGTAAAGACATTATGAAAAATGATGTCCCCCTGAACAAATTTACTTATGCTCGGGATAAAGGCACTGAGATTTACCCGAAAAAAGCTAACGGGGATGAGTTTTATTTAAGGTATGTACAATTTCCAAACAAGGAAAAAATTGCAATGCGAAAAATTGATGATGAAAAATTTGTACCCTATTATGCTAAAAAATGGGATGGGGATGAATTTTATCCTCGTGTGTATATAGAAAAGTAAAAAAAAAAAAAAAAAAAAAAAAAAAAAAAAAAAATTTTTTTTTTTTTTTTTTTTTTTTTTTTTTTTTTTTTTTTAACTGATGACGACGTAAAACCAGTCCAGTTGTACTAATAAATGCAATTTTTATTCAAGACATGAGTTACATTTTATTTAACTGTTGCATAATCCAATTTGCATAAGTAATACATTTTTGTTTTGGACAAGCAAATTCTTTGTCACTGCATTTTGAATGGAAACCACAATTTTCTACCTTTGACAATGGCAAGTTCTTGAAGTTGGGACACTTAAACTTATCTAAATTTACTGAAGGTATCAGCAACCGATCCAATATTTTCTTGATCCCTCCATTTCCCTTATAGGCTACAATCCATTTATCAGTTGTCCTACACGAATTATACAGTTCCTCGATATAAGGTTCCAAAGTTGAGATATCCTCCACTGGTTCATTGGGACAGATTGCGAATGATAAGCCATGTATGCTATTTTCACATTTTTTTGCAAACTCCCAGTCTGCTGGATTGAGCATTTTTTTAAAACACTTCAAATTATATCTTCGAGAATCATTTGTTCCATCGATCAGTGATGCGTATCCAAACTCTCGAGTTATAAAGTGACACTGTCTCAATAGAAATCCATCCATGTCAATCATTAAACAAATTTTGGACAGAGTAACTTTTTGAACTTCTATCAACTGTTCTCTAATCCAGTTGGCATAAGCAGCACATTTTTCTTTGGGGCAAGAAAAATTTTCACCGTGGTAATCACATTTTTTTCTTTCTGACATTGGCAAACATTTAAACTTGGGACATCCAAACATTTCGAGATTTATTGCGGGTATTTCTAAAAAATTCAGCAATCGTGCAATCCATTTACCTCCTTTATAGGCTACAAACAGTTTGTCCTTGGTCTTATACAATTCGTACAACTTTTTTACATCTGATTCCATTTTCTTATATTTCTCGACTACCTCCCTCTCCACAGGGGTAAATGGTAAACCATGCACTTTACTTGTCATATTCTTAATATTCTCCAATTCCTTCCCAAAAAACTGCTTTCGAATTTTTTCTCGAATTTCTGATCCATGCTCTTCGTATTCCTTTTCCATGTCAGCCTCTTCTACAAATTCCTTGATACCTTCTAATGGCTTTTCAAATAATGTCTCTTGTAATTGCCCCAGATCGTACCTCTGTGAGTCGTTTGTACCATCAGTAAGAGATTCGTATCCAAATTCTCTTGTGACAAAGAAATGGTAAAGAGGAAAACCATCCATATCTACCACCAAACAAATATTAGATAGAGAAACAGCCATTACTGTTGGATAAGTTACCCAAAGACTTCTGATAACCCCAACACGATAACCATCCATATATTTAAAAAAAAAAAAAAAAAAAAAAAAAAAAAAAAATTTTTTTTTTTTTTTTTTTTTTTTTTTTTTTTTTTTGAGTAATTTAATGAGTACTAACAGTGAAAATATCGTTTCTTTTGAATACTTCATTCCGCCACTCTTTTATACGTTCCCATCCACCCTGATTATTATTGACCCATTGGTCGTACTCAAATGTCAGTATTTTAAATAAATGGAATAAATATTTAGTTTTAAAACTTGATTTATCAGCTTCAATTAAATTGTATAATTGCCGAATAAATTCACAAGAGATCATAAACCGAATCCATTGTTTTTCACCCTTCATGTTTAGAAAAAATGGATAGACAATATGGGGAAATAGTAAACCATACACATTTGCTGTACTTAGTAGAATAGATTCAACATAGAATGGAGTCGCAAATGATTTCACGTACTGGGTAGCAATAGCAGCATATTCTGGTATAAATTCATCAAAATTAGTTTTCATAGTGACGATAAATTTTTCTTCATGTTCATTGATTGGATGTAAATACCAATGATCAGAATACAAGATATCAAAATCGCTTTTAAGCAAATAAATAAAAATGTTTACTAAAACAAAATCAGTTCTAATAAGTATAGATTGGTAGATTTGTATTTCAAGCGTCTTTCGATATAGATTATAGCACGCTTTGTTACACCATAATGGAGGATAGGCTACCAAATCTCTGAATTCAGTTACAGAAAATAATTTACATTTTTCGTAAACAGGAAGGTAATTGAGTATTTTCAATTTTATTTCATTAGGTAATAGAAAAAATTGAAAACTCATCATTTGTCAGTATGTATCAAAGGGTAAGACTGGTCATAAAAAAAAAAAAAAAAAAAAAAATTTTTTTTTTTTTTTTTTTTTTTTTTTTTTTTAATTATAAATAATGTACCTCGCTTTCTTCGGGCAGTTGAGTGCAACTAGGTGCCTCCGCAGTTTCGCAGTCTCCGGGCATCCGTCGTCATGAACCTCATGAACCTCCAATTATGTATGTGGTACAAGCCATTTCCTGTGGTCCTTCCCCCCAAAACTCCCTGCTCCATATGCCGCAGCAGTCCGGAAGCAGCGAGCAGCCGTCTGAAAGCAACGACCTCCACGGACGAATGCTCCGTGTGCCTGGATGTGATCCCCAGCGAGGATGCCTTTTCCCTCGCTGCCTGTCACCACCGATTTCACACCCAGTGCTTATGGACTTGGTTGAAAGGTGGCCTGACACACAAATGTCCCTACTGTCGGTGTGCTGTAGAGCCTACCGACTGCCTCATTCTACTAGAAACCTTGAACTGGTCCAGTTATTGCAAACTATTTGAAGGTAAATATTTAAAGCGTAAATCGTACATCCAAGACCCTATCGAGTGGGACCAATCCTGGTTAGACGGCGTGAAGGATCTGCCACCCTTCGAAGACCCCAATCTGGACCTGGCGGCCCGTTGTGTCCGAATGTTCGAACAGTGTCATCAGATGTATTGGTTTCATGTTTCAGTTTGTTACGAGGATTATATCGATTTTATAACAACAATCACCACCCAAGAAAAGTGCCACTTCTTACCCTTTTGGTGTTGGTGCGACAACTTAAATTTCAAAGGACATAAACATTTCATTATCGTGATCTCTAAAATGTCTTTCTTAAAGGAATATGCAGAAAATTCAGGAGGGAGCGTACAATACAGTTCCATTCACTTTTCGCACGAGTTGATTCAAATCTTGTACTCGATCAGCCGAAGAGAAGGTGTGTGTCGGTTTTATGAAGATTACTGTAAGAAGCCGGGCAATTATTACATACATCGCATGTTACCGTCTACTACCTTCTGGATTTTGTCGAGTGTGTATCGGAATGGATTTAACATCTACCTCCGACACATCTGGGAGGAGCTGAATTTAAAAGAAAAATATCTTCATGCCGTGCAAGAAGGGGAACGTTGGAAAGTGGACACAACTCATATGGCCCATCACCTGAACGTGCGGAACGATTTTGTTCTACCTGTTTCCAGACATTACAGACCCGTGAACAAGAAGACGGAACATTTTCTTTTTGTTGAAAATGAAAAAATGTATTTTATGAAAGGTGACGACGCCCCGTTGAAAAACTATCAAAGGGTAGATGAACTCTTACAAAAACTCAATGTGTATGTGTCTGATCATAAAGAAATGTTTAATCTACTCGAAGAATATAAAACAGAAAACGAGAATCTCAAAAAAGAATTGGAAAAGGTACGACGGCGTTCCCGGAGATCATTGTAAAATCATTTTATGATTATTCAAATGTACTGTCATTGAAACAATTTTATTTGATTAAAAATTTTCTAAATTAATTGGTCAACAGCTCTTTTAAAAACATCATAATTAATTGTGTGTAATGAAAAAAGAAATCAATTTAAAAGAAAAAAAATTTATTTTTACAATTACTTACATAATCCACAACATCACACAATAATAATAAGTTCACTTTTTACAGTTGCTTCACAACTCTCCATTTGTAGCATTTTGAAAGTTCAAAAGGTTTCCATAAGTTCACATTTTATGTTGTTCTTGTTTCACAATAATAATATATCCAAGATCACTTTTTACAGTTGCTTCATAAAAACACCATGGGTCGAAAGGGATGCTGCCGCTGCTCTCCATTTGTAGCGAAAGGTTTCATAAGTTCACATTTTATGTTGTTGACACCTTTTCTTTTTAGAATCAGCCATTTATACACAATCATCTACCAAGTCCCATTTTTTTTGAGGGTGCGACCATTCGATAAAGCAAATCCTAAACGTGACACAGCCAGGACCGCTGCTCTCCATTTGTGGCAGCCTTACAGTTGCTTCACAAAAACACCATGGGGCATGGGGTCGAAAGGGAATTGATACAAATGAGTAAATGCTGCCGCTGCTCTCCATTTGTGGCAGTTTTTCTCTTTGCAATAGATACATTTTGAAAGTTCGAAAGGTTTCATAAGTTCACATTTTATGTTGTTCACACTATCATCTTTTCTTTTTAGAATCAGCCATTTATAGAATGTATATTCATCGACCAAGTCCAATATTTTTACTCCCATTTTTTTGAGGGTGGCACTTAGAATCTTGTAATCAGTGACGCCGTCGTCGTCATAAAAGACGGTCTCCACACCATTCGATAAAGCAAATCCTAAACGTGACACAGCCAGGACCGCTGCCGTCTTGGTGTGGCGATAACAGCCATGCGTTTTCAGTTTGGGTAATTCGATGTCTTCACTGCTGGTTTGAGGACGCGGCCGTGCGCGACGACCCTTGCACAATTTGCTCTTATCCATTTTCGTTCCACTGGTTTTAGGACGCCGTGCGCAACGCTCCATTTTCACTTCACTGAAGCAGCGGGCGGCGGCCGTTGACTGAGCAAGTGCGGTCCTCTGCATCTCTTATAAACAGAGAAAGGGCGGAGACAGCTGAGATGGGTTGAACCACTAGCAGAAGGAGGAAATGGAGGAGCTTGAGCTTGGGGGACCATTTATAAGTTAAAAAAAAAAAAAAAAAAAAAAAAAAAAAAAAAAAAATTTTTTTTTTTTTTTTTTTTTTTTTCATATATAGATGTTTGGGTCTACTCTTTTCATTCTTGGGTGTAATGATTAGCTTTTTTTTTCAAAGAAAAACCTTATTTGTGCTTTCAGAAAAAGAAACAATGGAATTGTTCAACTATTTAACAAATTCAAAGAAAAGATTTCAACCCCAAGAAGACCATCATGTCAAGCTATATGTTTGTGGACCTACCGTCTATGACTTACCTCATCTCGGACATGCTCGAACCTACATTTTTGCGGATTGTCTTAAAAGAATTCTAACTCATCATTTAAATTATTCAGTAACCATGGTAATGAATATAACAAACTTAGATGATAAGATTATAGAAAGAGGAGGTTTGAAAATTGCCGATAAATACGAAAAGATATTTTTTGAAACCATGGATACATTAAACATTATCAGGCCAAATCATACACCCAGGGTTACTGATTATCTTCAAATCATATCTGATTTTACATTGAAGGGTTTAAAAGATTTTTCCTATACTTTTGGTAATGATGTCTTATTTAATTCTGCTCAATCTTCCAAACAATGTGTTTTTCCCCATCTGGAAAAGCAAGACCATCAAGTCGAATTCATGGGAAAAAATCCAAGAGATTTCGTTTTGTGGAAATCAAAAAATTGGATTGATGATAAAGGATTGCAACGTGACAGTATGCCTGGATGGCATTCAGAATGTGCAGCACTGGCGGCTCATTTTTTCAACGATTCTATAGATATTCATTTGGGGGGCATTGATTTAATGTTTCCTCACCATGAAAATGAAATAACCCTAGGTTGTACTTATTTCAATACTCGTAAATGGATACATTTTTGTTTATATACAGGACATCTTCAAATTAGAGGGAAAAAAATGTCTAAGAGTTTAAAAAATTTTACAACCGTGGATGATTTAATTTCGAAGAGTTATTCTCCATTAGCTATTCGATATATGTTTTTGAAACATCCGTATAACAAACCAATGGAATTTAATGAAGAAGAATTAATTTCTGCCCAAAAATCTTACAATGTATTTATGAAACATTTGGTTACAATTAAATTATATTTAGATGAAGCGAAAATTGAAGGGAATACTGATAATATAAATTTTACAAATATGCAAAAATCTCTTAATGATGCTTTGTTGGATAACCTGAATATACCTTTAGCAATTACAACAGTAGAAAATTACACAAAAGATTTGGTTTCTAAAATGCATTTGTTATCCAAAGCTTGGCTGCACTATTCTTTTTCATATATTTTTATGGTGATTGATAAATATTTTGGATTACTAGATGTAAGTATGTATGACGAAAAACATAATTCGAATAAATTATTTCAAATTGTTAAAGAATTTCGATCAAAAGTGCGGTATTGGGCTTTACATCATGATAAAAGTGTGTTAAAATATTGTGATGAAGCGAGACAAAAAATAAATGAACTTGGGACATTTAATGTAGAAGATTAAAGTAATGGACAGGTGTTTAATTTGCAATAGACTTATACATTATCCAAGATCAAATTATAGGTTAGATTGTGAACATGTTTTTCATCAAGCATGTATGGTAAGGTATTTTGAACGCCATCCATATGAATGCCCCATATGTTTGAATAGTTTATCATATGAAGACCAGATATTTTTACAGGAAATCCAACAAGGAAGAATAAGGATAGTGGAGGATATAAATGATACCGATTCAGGTTATTCTACAGATTGAAGGATCAAGATTTAATATTGTAGATTTGACGATGATAATTTTGTGAATATTGGTGTGACAATAATGTAAAATTCTGTTACAATAAAATTTTTAATGAACTGTAAATTATATCTGTTTTATTTCAAAATTGTTTTTTTACAAATTTTATCTCAAATAAAAAACAATAGGAACAATGAATGCCTTTTTACAACTCATAAAATTTCCATCGACTCGCAGCTATAGTTTTCTAATCGACTTTCAACAAAAATATTTCCGCAACCTTCTTTTACTTTATACAACTTTTAATATGATTCGCATTTTATTTGATGAAAATATAATATGTCAAACCAATGAAGTGAGAAGCATATCACCCAATTTTATTAATACTCTATGCTTCATTAACGGTACAATGACAATGGGAGAAAATATCATTTACCACGATTATTACCAATGGGTATCCATTTACCTTTTATTTCTTGCATTCGCTTTCTATCTTCCTTTTTTTATATGGAAAAAATTTTTTGGAAATTATCTCCAATGTCTGGAAAATCTCATACACAAACCTGATGAAACAATCGAATTCATTCACAATTCTAAAGGAGACTTTATGTATTTTAAAACATGGGGACTAGAACTATTCTACATAGTCTATACATTTTGGATGTTATATGTTACCGATATTTTCTTCAATCATCTTTGGAGTCAATTTAATTGGTCATGGAAAGTAATTAATAAAATGTTTCCAGATAAAGGAACCTGTTTTGTGCGTTATTATCAAACTAGCGGATCTACCGATGGCAGATTTAGTTGTCTTTTGCCTTTGTGTAGTGTTTATCGTAGAATATTTGTAAGTCTTTACATATATGTAATAATGTTAATTGTATTGAATATTGTAATCCTCATTTACAGGATAAAATTACTCGTGAGTAAAAAAAATTTTATAAATGAGTGGTGGGCATTTGCGATTGCTAAACAATTATCCATTTCCTGGAGCAATAAGAAAAAATTTGAAACAGCTTACTCTTCATTATACGTTAAAAGAATAGAATCTATAGTGTAAAACATGTCATCTTGACTGATCAGATGGAATGCGGTTATACAATCGCTATTAAGACTTTCAGTGTATGAAATTCATAATCAATATCCAAACACTGAATGTCTTAACGTCGATGGTAACCCAAAATCTTCATTACAAGTAGACTTTTCTCTGTAGTACACTTTGTCAACCTGACGATATGCGGTTATATAATCGCTATTAAGACTGTCAGTGTAGGAAATTCAAAATTAACACCATACACTGACAGTCTTAACGACGATGACAACCGGTGTAAGTAAAGCAAAGACCACCTCGTCATATCGTTAAGAATCTTCAATTGCTTCCCATCTCGAATTCTTGACTCATGTTGAGAAACAGCTATTACTGTTGATAAGTTATCTAGAGTGTGATAGAAAAGATCTACGGAAACCAGCTATATAATTTAAAAAAAAAAAAAAATTTTTTTTTTTTTTTTTTTAAGTGAGTGTGGCTTAAAAAAAAAAAAAAAATTTTTTTTTTTTTTTTTTTTTTTTTTTTTTTTTTTTTTTTTAGTATTGATAGTGAAAATATGTCAGTCTTTTAAATACATAGAATAAATATTTAGTTTTAAAATATACTTTTTATTTAAAACATAAGTTACATTTTAAATATTTAACTGTTGTGTAATCCAATTTACATAAACAATCCTTCATCTCCATCAACCAAAACTTATCCACTTTTTATCTTTGGATACAGTAATTTTTGGAATCTTTTCTCTTATCCAGTTGGCATAAGCAGCACATCTTTCTTTAGGACAAAAAGAATTTTTATCAAGATGACTGGTATGGTAATCACATTTCTCTGTTTCTGGCATTGGTAAACATTTAAACTCTGGACATCCAAAGTTTTCGAGATTTATCACCTGTATTTGTAGATATTTGAACATTCCTTCAATCCTTTGATCCCCTCTATAGGCTACAAACGGTTTGTCTTCGGTCTTATGTAATTCGTATAACTTCTTTATGTCATCGTATAACTTTTTTATGTCAAAATTCTCCACATCTACATCTTGGCGAACGATTGTAAAGGGTGAACCATGCACTTTGCTTGTCCAAATTCTCGGCTCACTCTCTCTATATTTCTTTTTCATTTTTAAATTGTACCTGTGTGAGTCGTTTGTACCATCAATGAGGGATTCGTATCCAAATTCTCTCGTGACAAAGAAATGATCAATAGGAAACCCATCTATATCTACCACCAAACAAATCTTAGATAATAGAAAATCTTTGCAAATAAAAGGTAATAGAGAATCAACCATAACTGTTTTATAAGTTACTCAGAGTCTGTTAACTACTAATATCTTGGGATGGAATGGTTGGGAGGCACCTGTGACAGCGTCGCGCATCCTCCAGTACCTAAATGTGGAAACTCACGGAGTGAGGGTACCGAACAACAATTCAAAAAAAAAAAAAAAAAAAAAAAAAAAAAAAAAAAAAAAAAATTTTTTTTTTTTTTTTTTTTTTAAAGTCAGACTTACTTGGAAAAAAAAAAATTTTTTTTTTTTTTTTTTTATAAATTTCTTATTTTAACATTCATTTATTTGGTAAAAAATGTTTCAATATGTCATTTAGTCTTTTAAATTTACCCTATGATATATTGGTACATTTATTTAAAAACTACATTTCCCTTTCTGATAAATTAACGTTATTAGAGTCACCCGATTTCCATGAATTGTTATCAGATCCTAATTGTTGGTCAATTCCTTGTGATGAATTTTTCGGATTTATAGAAACAATACGCATCATAAAACCAGGTTTTTATCTGGATTCTCGTAATGATTTGTGTTATGTATTCGTAGATGAAAAAAATGCAACTTTGTCCCTACGTTATTTTCAATATTTAAACATTAACGATTTAGAAGAAACCCATCCGTCTCTAGAAGATCTGATAAAAGTTAATAGTGAAAGATATTATATGAAAAGAACAATAGAAGAAAAAATCCGTTGGATTTATTTTGATGATTACCTCCACAATACATTTCAAAAATTATACTTTCCGGTTAATAAAATTGAAAACTTTCAATTTTATTCTGTATATCCTGATACCACTGTTGTTGTAGACAATTTTTCAAAGACTCTCCGTTGGCCTGCTAGTCATAGTTATCACCCAATGGAATCTATTTTTAGAGAGTGTGATAACTTCCCCAAGATTTACCATTTTGAAAAAGAATGTATTGTATACAATAACAACGCAGCCCATCACAAAATGAGATGGTGGAAAGATGAAAAGATAATAACTAAAAAATGCATTTACAAAGGGCAATGCCTCTGTACAAAAGGAACGTATAAAGTTTTACCTATGGAAGGGTATTGGGATGAATACAAATCGTACATTTATACGATAATAAACAATCATTTATCTTATGATACTTATCAGTCGTTATATAATCAAAACGAGAAATTATCTATTAAAACTTTTTTTAAAGAGAGCAAAGATGCAGAAGAAGAATGGTACAGTAATAAATATAATCCGTTTTATAACCGATACGAGAGATATGAATTATATAATGTTAAAAAAGAGATAATTTTGTATAATTTTGATACAAGATATTCAATAATTAACGATTAAAAAAAAAAAAAAAAAAAAAAAATTTTTTTTTTTTTTTTTTTTTTTTTTTTTTTTTTTTTTTCAAGTCACATACATTTAAAAAAAAAAAAAAAAAAAAAAAAATTTTTTTTTTTTTTTTTTTTTTTTTTTTTTTTTTTAATTATAAATTGTGTGAGACAATCTTATCAGTTTAATCAGATAAATCTGAACGATGATGAAGATCATAGACTATTATAATAATTTTGAAAAAATGTTTCGCTATCTTTTGGGGCACTGTGTTTATCTTGCCAACTGGAGACTGGGGGACGTCAACGAGCCGGATTTGGATGACAAGACGCTGTGTATGCAACGCTCCATACGCGACGTGTTGGAAAAATATTTTGATCTGTACAAGGGTCCGGGTAGAGTAGCGACGCCTCGCAAAATAGAATATGTCGGCCCCCAATTGCGCGTTACCTTGGAGAAATATGCAGACAATGGATATGTATCAAACCGCCTTGCTAAGATGTTGAAGGGAGTCAAGTTTGGAGATGACCGATATCAAGAACTGGTTTTGGAAATGTTAATCTATACCGGGAGATATGCTACAAGATGTATGTCGAAATTTGATGATCACTCTATTGTTTTGGACACTGTGTATAACACTTTTAAAGGAGTTTTAGATAGAAAGGACTTTTTTGACAGTATTTTTGATGATTTCTGGGATACCAATCCCTTTGAAATTTCATTGTAATTGTATTAAATGAATTTTTTATTAATTAACATTTGTACAAATTCTTTGGGATCCTCCCCACCCATTACATGTGTTTGAAACTTTAATATAGAATCATTGGAGGGACAAAATAAAGCTTGCTTAACAAAAGATTTAGCATGCATACAATCCACCCGGCCGTTCAACACATTATCCTTCATTTCGGATATTTCCATTAAACAGGGGATGTTGGGCTGAGTTGAGGATAGATCGTACAGTTGCATTTCTCCCCATCCCAACCCATATTGGAAGTAGGATTGGGTATTTCTCGCAAGCAGTAGTCAACGGAGCAGACAAATGGAAAAACAGATATCATTTTCGTTCCATCCAAAGATTTCGATCCACATTTACAACGATATCTCAATTGATTTCCCACCATTTCGTAATAATTCTCTATATTGTCTCCAGCCGTTTCGTTTTTAAGGTAATCGTACAATACATTTAAATTATTGTTTTGAGCCTCTTCACTCTTACACGCTTGTTTTTTATCCCCTTTAAAGACGTCATCGTTAATACTTAGACACGACCACCCGGCAAGTGAAAAGACGTGGTACGATGTTTTCAGGTTACATTTCCCGACACCTTTCGGTAAACAATAGGTCCCTGGTGTTAATTTCTGATTCATCACAAAAATACGTTTATCCTTATCCAAGATTTGAAAAGGAACTAACTCTTTGCCATTGTTGCAGTATTCTTCACAATCGCATGGTTCATCGGTTGGGCACTTGAAACCTTGTAATGGACAATTAAATTTAGTAATAGGGTTAATAATCCTTTGAAACCATGTACCGAAATGTTTTTCATTTGTTATATTTGGTTTATAATATAAATTTATAAAAGTTACAAGTACGAGTAGGAACAAAATCAAAGAAATGTATTGGTTCTTCACCATACTCTGTCTTTTATTCTTAACTTTCAATTTAGAATTTATTTCAGGGCGCCCGTGGCACAAACGATATGTGCTAATTTGGAAGTGGAACGAATATTTACTGATACGTATTTTCCCACAGAATGTATTTGTTTTGGTAGATAAAGACATACTCTACCGATACATAGCTTCTTCCGATGACACATATATTCCAGCAGTTCAATTAGATACTTTTATGAAAAAAGAAATTTTACATTATCAATACCTTATGGAATGGATCCGAGACCCACCTATCGTGAAAAGTTATCCGACGACACTTTCAGATGAGATCGATATTTTGAACCACGTGACGCAGTCGTTAAATTGAACACTCTTTGTTTGAAAGAATCATAGGATCCACGGCCATATATTTGTATATCTGAATATTTTTCCTGCAATTCAGAAACGATTTTCTTTTCCTGAAATCGCATCATTTGATATATACATATTATTCGAATACCTGTTAAGTCCAAGTATTTAAAAAAAAAATCCCAACCCAATTTACAACATTCATCTTTATGTTCATATTTTATTCGGAATGGATAATAAGGAAATACAGAGATGTGCAATCCACCATATATTTTTGTATTGGGAAAGGGTACCAGGATAACTGCTATAGCTCGCGGAACAAGACGACTTAATATTGGTATAGGAGGATCAAATGCAATAAATTTATTTGACTTTATATAGTGTTGAAGCAAGTTTATCCACTCTCGGCTGAAATTGTTAGTTTCATCCGGTTTATTATAAGAATAAAAAAGTTTCAAATGGTGTTCTTTAACGGCATCTGCTATCCGTACAATATCCAGCATAATTAAAATAATAGATTTAAAATTTAATTTATAAAAAAAAAAAAAAAAAAAAAATTTTTTTTTTTTTTTTTTTTTTTTTTTTAAGTAAGTCTGGCTTAAAAAAAAAAAAAAAAAAAAAAAATTTTTTTTTTTTTTTTTTTTTTTTTTTTTTTTTTTTTTTAAACCACACCTTGGTACGGTATCCACTCGTCCACCGCCATGCTCTCGTCCCGGAAAGCCAACAGTTTCTCTTCTATGCAGTGGGGTTTACTCCCGATGGTCAGCAGGGTGTAGGGCCACAGACACAGACAGGTGTATTGATTGCGATTGCGATACATGAACATTCCATGTTCGCACACGTCCGGATTCAGCGTGTCGCATTTTTCTCCTCCGAAAAAACGAGATTCTGTACAAATGCACGACCAGTGGGGGTAAGGGTCTTGGACCATCATCAGCACCCCACCCGTTTCCTCGTTGCAGGGGACCGTTTCCAAGCCGACCTCGCATTTCCCCCCGACGCATTTCGCGTCCTTCTCGACGCACAGAAACGAGCAGTCGTCAATGCAGGGCACTGCTTTGGTGGAACAATTTTGACGGAACGTGGGCGCTTGGGTTCGGAGGGGGAAAGAGGGTGGCGGCGGAGCCCCTTGGCTATCCTGCCAACTCCATGCGTACAGGAGCCACATTAAAAAGAAAAGTAGATACGTCATACTTTTTTATGATGGAAAGACCCATCGATCAGCACGGGCGAAGTGGCAGTATCCAGTTTAGTATCAATAAAGTGAATAAATGGTTAGATGCATGGATTGCTTGCTATCAGATTGTCGAGGATTTCATTCAAGTGGATTTAACGCAGTTCCATACCATCTTTGAGCGGTGGGTTTCCATTCTCAATTGGATTTTTCAAAAACCCATCTACACGCTCGATAAGTACACTCCCTGTTATTTTTATTACTACCGCCTGCCCAACGGACCCAAGGAATTCATTCAACTGTATATGGAAGAAAATTCCGAGGACGGTTCCACGACTCTCCATGTCATTTTTAATCTGTACGAATTTCAAATTATTCAAAAGAAATTGTGTCAAGACTTTTCAAAATCCAACCGACTCCTCATTAACGAGGCTCGGGGAACCATCGATTTGTCGTCTCTGGTTCAGACCGAGCATGACTCGGCCCAATATTTCGAAACCATGACCACTTGGCAATTACTCTTCATTCACACCTGTCATGCTCTGGCTCACCTCCATATGTATGACCGGTATAGACATGCCCATTATGACACTCACATCATGATGCGAGAATCGCCCTTCTATAAGTTTTATTGTCACGGAGAAATGGTCTTTCGTCATTAACTCCAGATCACTTTTATATATATTAAATTGTTGGGATTAAAAAAAAATTTTTAATGACACACTAACAGTACACAAAATAAAATATTATATGTATATTCGTTTATTGTCTATAATACAACTTCGACACTAACATCAGTACACAAAATAAAATATTATATGTATATTTGTTTATTGTCTATAATACAACTTCGACACTAACATCAGTACACAAAATAAAATATTATATGTATATTTGTTTATTGTCTATAATATAACTTCGACACTAACATCAGTACACAAAATAAAATATTATATGTATATTCGTTTATTGTCTATAATACAACTTCGACACTAACATCAGTACACAAAATAAAATATTATATGTATATTCGTTTTTTGTCTGTAATACAACTTCGACACATAGGACAAATTTCAATTTTCTCAGAACACATATAACAACATGTTACATGTCCACATTTTAAAAATACAATCTCACATTCATTATGTAAACAAATTTTACATAATAATTTAGTGGTTACTGTATTCTTAGACCGTGTCATGAAAATAAGTTCAAATAAGTATTTTAAGAATTTTTCAAATGCTTCCACATTTGTATTGTTCTCATTCTTATTTGAAATTTTACCCAATACAAATGGACATTTTAAATTTTTCACTATATGTTGTCTCAAAGGATCCTTGTAGGGCTTCCAGTCATGTAAAATTATTTTGCAAAAGGCACATTGAACAAAATCTTTATATCCTAAATAAAAAAGACCTGATTCGGCCATTTCTTTTAAGTTGATCGTTTCAGGAAAAGGCCATTCATCAAACGTGGCCAGTCTATTTTTTTCTGATAACGTCTTCCTTTCCTTCAAAATCGTCGTCAAAAGCATCAGTTGAGCCACAAAACAGTCCGATTTATGTTTAGCATGATCTTGAACAACATCATCGTTTTTTTCCCAATTTCCGATGCAAACACCACACCAGTAACATAATACGTAATCCTCCACATCCGTGTAAAAAAATCCATTTGTTGCCAAAATCATAGGATCCGGATAGGATGTAGTCCATTTTTTGAAAGTGTTCAATCTATCCATTTTTTGTTTTAAATTAGAATATCTTGGCATCACCATCATCTTATTACGAGTAGTCAAATATTTATTTAGTACATCAAGATCCATCACCCTTGATAAAATACTGTAAACTGCTCTTGTGAGAACCATCCGATAACTGACATTCAAAGTTCGGAGTGCTTAAATACCTTGAAAAAAAAAAAAAAAAAAAAAAAATTTTTTTTTTTTTTTAAGTAAACCTCACTGCAGAATCTGTTGGCTTTTAGCGATGATACCGGGTGGTACTGCAAATATCAGGAAAGCGGCATCTTTTGTAGTGGCTGTACTGCAAATCATACAGTCACCTGTAAAAAGAATTTAGTGCCAGGACCCTCGTAGAAATTTTTAAAGTTTATTAATAATCAATATTGCCTCGGAAATATTGCATCATTGCTAAAGAGACCACCCCAATGATTCATCCAACAGCTGCTTCATGGTTGAAAGAGATTGGACTGGAAAGCGACAGCTGCGTGACCCCAATGAGTCATACTATTGTTCTCCCCTTTTTGAAAGGGGTTGAACAATGCTTCATTGTCTGGCTTGCCAATGAGTCATCACGGGGATGGTCCCTTTTGAAAGGCCCCATTCATCCAAACCATCTGCTTCAGGGTGGACTCGAAAGCGACAGCTGTTGCTTGCGTGACCCCAATGCTGCTTCATTGTTAAAACTCAAACTATTGAAACCAACCGAAGCTGATCAAAAAATTTTTATTTTCCAATTTCAAAAAACTTTATTCGGAGACTCGCCGAAGCTGATCAAAAAATTTTTATTTTCCAATTTCAAAAAACTTTATTCGGAGTGGGGCGACTCGAGATCTCTCCAACGGTATCCAGATTATGAAGATCGGCCCATTAGGTTCCGAGATATGAGCGAAAAACCATAAAAACTGGAAGTTGTCAATAAAACGGCGCCAAATTTTGGTACCAATAAAATTCTGAATAGAACTTGAAGAATGCGTGAAAAAGAAGTCCTAGACGTACAAAGCAAGTAAAAATTTGGATTAGACCCACCAGTAAGTTAAAATGTCACTATTAAAATTGGTTCCAGTGGGCGCCAAAACTGCCAAAAATGAAAAAATGCTATGGCGTTACTCTAGTTGAGTGAAAATACAGAAAAGGTAAGAACAAACGCGAAAATCCTAGGGTCATTTTGAAAGAGAGTGAAAAATTGGAATAGGAAAGGCGCCCTCTGGCGGTCAAAAAAGTGAGGGAGCCTACAGGGTGGGGCGACTCGAGATCTATCCAACGGTATCAAGATTATGAAGATCGGCCTATTAGGACCCGAGATATAAGCGAAAAACCATAAAAACTCAAAGTTGTCAATAAAACGGCGCCAAATTTTGGTACCAATAAAATTCTGAATAGAACTTGAAGAATGCGTGAAAAAGAAGTCCTAGGCGTAAAAAGCAAGTAAAAATTGGGATTAGACCCACCAGTAAGTTAAAATGGGTCATGTTCACTATTAAAATTGGCTCCAGTGGGCGCCAAAAGAGCCAAAAATGAAAAAATGCTATGGCGTTACTCTAGTTGAGTGAAAATACAGAAAAGGTAAGAACAAACGCGAAAATCCTAGGGTCATTTAGAAAGATAGGGAAAAATTGGAATAGGAAAGGCGCCCTCTGGCGGTCAAAAAAGTGAGGGAGCCTACAGGGTGGGGCGACTCGAGATCTCTCCAACAGTATCCAGATTATGAAGATCGGCCCATTACGGCCCGAGATATAAGCGAAAAACCATAAAAACTGGAAGTTGTGGCGCCAAATTTTGGTACCAATAAAATTCTGAATAGAACTTGAAGAATGAAAAAATGTGTAACACCAGTCTTTTCTAAGATCTGTTTTTAAATACCAGTAACATTTATATATTAGTTGTTTTATTGTCTTAATTTAAATGGATGGAATCCACTCAGATTCGTAGAATTTTTTAAAGTTTATTAATAATCAATATGCCTCGGAAATATTACATCATTGCTAAAGAGAGGTTGGGAGCGGGCAGCTGCCGCTTGCGTGAGTCATCAACGATCCCCCCCTGAGACAGGCTGACGCCGCCATTGTTAAACATGCACCTGGTTCCTTTTTGAAAGGGATTGAACAATGCTTCATTGTCTGGGAGGAAGAGAGCAGTTGCTTGCCAATGAGTCATACATCTCCCCCATCACGGGGTGATTAGGATCTGGTGGGAAAGAACCGTTATACTGGTTCCCATCCAAACCAAAGACCCCCATCATCCCTTTTGAACAATGCTTCATTGTCAGGCGATTGGGAAGGCAGCTGCTTACCCATGAGTCATCCCTCACGGGATTCCATCCACCTGGTCCCTTTTGACCCATTTATCAGGGTTGAATGCACACACTCCATGAGAGCGGGGTCTCATCGCCCCCTGAGACAGGCCTCCCTTTTTGAAAGGACAATGCTTCATTGTGTTGTGGCCGTTCTATTATACTTGACAGCTGCTGCACCGCCATTGTGTTAAAACCCTTTTTGAAAGCACAATGCTTCATTGTGTTCATCCATTATACTTGAAAGCCCCCATCGTGCACCTGGTCCCTTTTTGAAAGGCACAATGAGATTGGGAATCAATATTGCCTCGGAAATATTGCATCATTGCTAAAGAGACCACCCCAATGATTCATCCAACAGCTACTTCATGGTTGAATGAAAGTTGATCTCAAATAAAATCCCCAGTGAAGATATAATAATAATAATAATGATAAATATATAATTTTTATTAATAACTGAATAAAAAGTTGATCTCAAATAAAATCCCCAGTGAAGATTCAATCATTTTTTATTAATATCTGAATTGTCCCATCCCATTGGTTCCTCCCGACACGCGGAGGCGGGGCCTCGCGAACGTCTAGAGCGGCTTTCCGTTTACCGAGTCAGTCGAGATGGAGTGCCCCATTTGTTACGAGTCTCTCTCTTCTTGGAATGGGTTTACCCTTCGCTGCGGACACATGTTCGACACGACGTGTGTCCGGCGCCTGTTACATCATGCGCGGAGCTATTCGGAAGCCCAATGCCCCCTCTGCCGGTTCGAATTCTACTATGCAGGACTGGAGGGGCAGTTGAACATTCCTGAACAGATACAGTTGTCGTCGGACACCTCCCGCTCCAGCAGTCCGGATTTGCCGAGCGTGGAGGAACTGCTGCGCTCCAGCGAAGGGTCCTCTGCTACTCCCACCGCCTCTGCTGCTCCCACCGCCTCTGCCGGCCCTCAGTTTATTTCTCTGCAGGAACTTCGGGCTACGCGCTTTGAGCCCGAATTTTGGAATTGTTTAAGGGCCGCGGCCGCCCTCTCATCCACCGCCTCTGCCACCGCCTCATCAGTCTCTGCCACCGCCACCGCTTCTGGTCCCTCATCATCCACCGCCTCTGCCACCGCCACCACCTCTGGTCCCTCATCAGCCACCTCCTCATCAGTCTCTGCCACCGCCACCACCTCTGGTCCCTCCTCATCAGTCTCTGCCACCGCCTCTACCATCACCTCATCAGCCGCTACCGTCACCAGCTCCTCGGTTCCCGCAGCCATTTCCCCTAGTCCTTCCTCTGCGGCCGCCTCACCAGTCCCCGGCCCCTCCAGGAGAAGAAGAGGAAGAAAATCCGTAAGTTCCCTGAAATTTCCATTAGTTAAAAAATTATCTTTAAAACTTAAAAAAAAATTACGAAAATCATTTAAAAAATTCAACCAATCAGCTAAACATATCAAAGACTTAAAAAATTTAAATTACTCCATAGATTTTAATTTTAAATTAAATAGATTGCATACACAATATTTACAATTGAAACAAGAACACACACTCTTTATGAGAGAAGTAATGAAAGCCCTCCCCTCTTCTTCTTCTCCTGTTGTATAAAAAATGTTGTATATAAAAAATGTTGTATATAAAAAAATGTAAATAATTGTATATAAATAAAAATATTTTATTGTTATTACAGTTTGTTTGTTTTTTTTTAAAGTTGTTTGTTTTTTTAAAGTAAAAAAATGGGACTGGACTAGGTATTGTGGGGGTTAACCCCCACAATACCTTGTCCAGTCCCATTTTTTTACATTCAATTACTTACCAATATTGGATATTCAAAATAAAAAACATATTCCTTAAAGTTTATCGGATATAATCAAGAGTGAATTAAATTAAGACAACTAATATATAAATGTTACTGAATCTTAGGGTGATCTGTGTTACACTTTTATTTTATTTTATATATGTCACTTAGTATCGAATAGCTATATAATAATAATAATAATAATAATAATAATAATATATATATATATATATATATATATATATATATATATATATATATATATATATAATTTATATATAATATAAATAATTTCAAAACTTTTGTGAGCAAAATGAAATGGTAATATTTTCAATATAGTATCAGAAAATGAAAACACCTCACAGAAATTATACTCACCTTTAATCCAACAAAATATAAATGATGTGATACCACCATTTTAATATTCTCAGTATATAATCGATAGAATTCAAATAAAATGGTATCAGAAAATGAAAACAATTACTTCAAATCTTAAAAGGAAAGAGTCGGTCACTGAGAGAGAACAAAAAAATCTTTCGCCGACGCTGACAAACTATTCAACAATTTTTTTTTTCAATTTCAAATTTTTTTTAAATGTGTTGGTCAACCTTGAAAGCTTTGGTGAGTTGATAAAAAAATTTTTCTTTCGCTAGGTCTCCGAATAAAATTTTTTTGAAATTGAAAAAAAAATTTTTTTGAATGCTTTGTCATCAATCTTGAAAGCTTCGGCGAGTCGGTCATGACAACGCATTCAAATTTTTTTTTTTCCAATTTCAAAAAATTTTTATCCGAGCTTTCAAGATTGACCACAACGCATTCAAAATTTTTTTTTCAATTTCAAAAAAATTTTATCCGACTCACCAAAGCTTTCAAGATTGACCACAACGCATTCAAAATTTTTTTTTCAATTTCAAAAAAATTTTATCCGAGCTTTCAAGATTGACCACAACACATTCCGACTCACCAAAGCTTTCAAGATTGACCACAAGGCATTCAAAACAATTTTTTTCCCAACAATTTTATTCGGAGATCTAGCAAGAGAAAAGTTTTTCACCGACTCGCCAAAGCTTTAAAAAAAAAAAAAAAAAAAAAAAAATTTTTTTTTTTTTTTTTTTTTTTTTTTTTTTAAAGCTTTGGCGAGTCGGTGAAAAACTTTTCTCTTGCCGGATAAAATTGTTAGGAAAAAAAAACTTTTTGAATGCCTTGTGGTCAATCTTGAAAGCTCGGATAAAATTTTTTTTGCAATTGAAAAAAAAAATTTTTGAATACGTTGTGGTCAATCTTGAAAGCTCGGATAAAATTTTTTAGATTGGTATTGGTTATGGTATCATGGAATGGATACATCCACTATACAAACACGTCAACCCACAAAAACTATTCCCATGAAGCACATCGATCCAAGTCAAACATTTACCCGATATACGACCCTCTAAAAATTTTCGACCGTCCCACGGACTTTCACCTCACTGGTGGGAATTTTCGATGTTCTCTAAAACAAATTATTATCTATTTCATCCTGTCCGTGGGTGTTTGAATTGTGCAAAACCACTAAAGGAAATTGAAAGTTAAAAATTTTTTTAAACGCAATTGTGGTATGCGGCGCGGCCCCGGGCCATCGGCCCGAGGCCTCCCTCCACCACCCGCCACATACACGTGACACCCTTCAACACTCTGTGGCGTGGCCCCGGGCCATGGGCCCAGGGCCTCCCTCCACCACCCGCCACATACACGTGACACCCTTCATTTTCAGTGGGGCCCGGGGCGCCCCCACACAGGGGGGCGTCGCCTCAAACCCTTATTTGAGTGTCACACCATTGTTTTTTAAAACCATTTTTAAAAGACACACACCATTTTTTTTTAAAACCATTTTTAAAAGACACACACCATTGTTTTTTAAAACCATTGTCACACCATTGTTTTTAAAACCATTGTTTTTAAAACACACCATTGTCACACCATTGTTTTTTAAAACCATTGTTTTTAAAACACACCATTGTCACACCATTGTTTTTTTAAAACCATTGTTTTTAAACCACACATTTGTTTTTGAAAACCATTTTGAAAACCACACTTTTGTTTGTAAAACCATTTCACACCATTGTTTTTAAAACCATTTTGAAAACCGTTGTTTTTAAAACCACACATTTGTTTTTAAAAAAATTTCACACTATTGTTTTTAAAACCACACATTTGTCATTTTGAAAACCACACATTTGTTTTTAAAACCATTTCACACTATTGTTTTTTAAAACCACACATTTGTCATTTTGAAAACCACACATTTGTTTTTATCACCATTTCACACTATTGTTTTTTAAAACCACACATTTGTCATTTTGAAAACCACACATTTGTTTTTAAAACCATTTCACACTATTGTTTTTAAAACCACACATTTGTTTTGAAAAGCACATAATCATTTGTTTTGAAAACCATTTGTCCATACAGTTATGCACAACAACAATGAATGGACTTACCTTTTCTCCTTCTATGATCGCTTCTTGCGCCGCGCTCTCTCTCTTGCGCACCCCCCGGGATCAGCCTCTTAGGTACTGCACGAGACTGCCGCTTAGGTAGGAGCCAACGATGGGCTTCAGTGAAAGGGACTGCTCGCACAGAGTGAAAGGGCGTTCCCCGGGGGGCCTCTAAAAACTAAAACACTAAAAACTAAAACACTCGCGCTTAACTAAACACTAAAGACTAATCTTACATCACTAAGAGGGTGTTTGTGTTGGTGTGAATAAATGAGACAGAGACACTTTTTCACTTTTTAATGTCCAAACAAAAAAACAAAAAAAGAGGTGTCAGATGGCAGCCTGATCCTCGGCTCCACCGCCCGATGTACTGATGTGCTAAAAACTAAAAAACACTAAACCTAACCTAACACTGGCAGGTCGCGCTCTCTCGCACCCCGGGATCAGCCTCTTAGGTACTGCACGAGACTGCCGCTTAGGTAGGAGCCAACGATGGGCTTCAGTTAAAGGGACTGCTCGCACAGAGTGAAAGGGCGTTCCCCCGGGGCCACTAAAACACTAATACTAAAACTAATGTGGGGTGTTTGTGTTGGTGTGAATAAATGAGACAGAGACACTTTTTCAATCTTTAATGTCCAAACAAAAAAAGAAAAAAGAAGTGTTAGATGGCAGCTGCGGGTCTACGGGCATAACAACGTAGACCATCCATGTCGACAGCTCCACCGCCCGGTGTATCTTATAAACTAAAAAACTAACCTAAAGCTGGCAGAAGGGTCCGAGTGGAGTGTGTGTGAATGTGGGGAGGGAGGAGGGGGGGACTTTCGGGAGGGGGAGGGGGGGGAAGCAGAGTACATGTTCCCAAACGTAGCCACTAGAAATGACCACCAGGAAGCCTTCCACGACTCTGCAGTCCCCAGGGGGGGCTGTGTAGGTGGATGCCTCGGGGGGCAGAGCACGTGTTCCCAGAAGTAGCCACTAGAAATGACCACCGAGAATCCTTCCTCGACTCTGCCGCCTCCGACATGCACATTGGGACCCTCTCCGCCAAGTGCTGAAGTGCGGGTCGCTGATATAGACGAAAAAAAAAAAAAAAAAAAAAAAAAAAAAAATTTCGAAAAAAAAAAAAAAAAAAAAAAAAAAAAAAAATTTTCGGGGAAAAAAAAAAAAAAAAAAAAAAAAAAAATTTTTTTTTTTTTTTTTTTTTTACATATATATATGCGTACACACTGTATGGACGGATAGAGACAGACCGTGAGAGGATATACAAGACATTTGGAACAGGTCAAATTTATTTGAACAGTCAGTTGGGGAGCTGTGAGCATCGGAGGTATGAGAAAAAATTTTAAAACATTAATACACTTTTCAAACTGACATTTTAAGGATTTTTTTAAATGGTTCGCCCATTTGGTGGTGTGACCCTTTCAAACTATAGTTGTTATTCAAAGGGCAACAAATGTTTTGTTTATTCAGTTGAAAGCTTTCAAACTCATTATTGAAAACATAATATATTTTAAGGACATCATTTTATCCTTTCAAACTATCATTTTAAGATAAACACATATAATTTTTTTAAATGGACTTTCAAACTATAGTTTCAAATTTTTCAAAATCATATCCAACTATAGTTAAAACATAATCCCTTTCAACCATTATTCACAACATTTTAAGGATGGTGTACAACATAATGCAAATGAGAATAGACCCATTTTGAAAAATTCATCAAGAACCTATTTGATTTAAATCTTTCTGGTCCCACAGTTGAACCATACATTTCAAACTTTTGTCTTATTATAATAAGTATATAACAATTGTTTTCAAAAATGCCAGGGAAATTTTTATTTCCCATATTATTATTTTACAGTTTTCAAAAGTTTAATCAAACAATTTACTTGTAATCGGGGGTTTTGTTTATTCAGTTGAAAGCGGTCAAACTATAAAAACATTATATATTTTAAGGACCAATCCTTTCAAACTATAGTCATATAATTTTTTAAAATGGATGGGGTGTCAATACAACATAATAAGAACATAAAATTGACCAATATTTTTTAAACCTTTCAAACTATAGTTTAAACATAATCCCTTTCAACCATTATTCACAACCTTTTAAGGATGGTGTACAACATAAATACAAATGAGAATAGACCCATTTTGAAAAATTCATCAAGAACCTATTTGATTTAAATCTTTCTGGTCCCACAGTTGAACCATACATTTCAAACTTTTGTGTTATTACAATAAGTATATATCAATTGTTTTCAAAAATGCCAGGGATATTATTATTTTACAGTTTCCAAAAGTTTAATCAAACCTTGTAATCGGGGGTTTTGTTTATTCAGTTGAAAGCGGTCAAACTATAAAAACACCTTTCAAACTAGAGTCCTATAATTTTTTAAAATGGATGGGGATAAGAACATAAAACCTTTCAAACTATAGTTTAAACATTTTCTTATTAAAAACATTTGAAAGACCCTAAAAACATTCACCACAGAAAGACACTTACCTCCAATGGCTGCCGGGAGAGCAATGAACGATCGCAGGGGACGCCAAGCCAGCCTCACGAGGACGGTGACGTCACGAGCGATGCGATTGGCGGACGGTGACGTCACGAGCGCGATGCGATTGGCTAGCCCTGTAAAGTAGGTCATCTCTGACGGTGACGTCATGAGCGATGCGATCCCTGCAAAGTCTGCCTGGTCTACTTAAAAAACTCTCTGAGATTGCGGGACAGCTGTGGCTATTGTTCCCCCTTTTTGAAAGGGTGAACAATGCTTCATTGTGTTGTGCCAATGAGTCATCACGGGAACGGGGTCTCTTTTGAAAAGCCCCATTCATCCAAAGACAGCTCCATTGTGTAAAAGAAATGTTCCCCTCAACGAACATCTGGCCTGGTCTGAATGTAGGTCATCCATCTGTTACAGTTCAACTTCCCTTGTATGAAACATATATGAGCAAAATGTAATCATAGGATTAATATTAAAAGAATAGAATACAAAGTATACGAGATACATTATGTTTACAGAGAAAGTTTTATGTAGATTTTTATTAAGTTTTAATTGTCTTGTCCAATCTAAGGGTCCCAGTTTTTTACGGTTTTTGGCTCAAGTGAACATGACACAACTGGTGGGTCTAATCCCAATTTTTACTTGCTTTTTACGTTCACGCATTCTTCAAGTTCTATTCAGAATTTTATTGGTACCAAAATTTGGCGCCACAACTTCCAGTTTTTATGGTTTTTCGCTTATATCTCCCCTCCTAATGGGCCGATCTTCATAATCTGGATACCGTTGGAGAGATCTCGAGTCGGCCCACCCTGTAGGCTACCTCACTTTTTTCACCGCCAGAGGGCGCGTTTCCTATTCCAATTTTTCCGTATCTTTCAAAATGACCCTAGCATTTTCGCGTTGGTTGTTACTTTTTCTGTCTTTTCACTCAACTAGAGTAACGCAATAGCATTTTTTCATTTTTGGCTCTTTTGGCGACCAGTGGAGCCAATTTTAATAGTGAACATGACACATTTTAACTTACTGGTGGGTTTAATCTCAATTTTTATTTGCTTTGTATGTCTAGGACTTCTTTTTCACGCATTCTTCAAGTTCTATTCAGAATTTTATTGGTACCAAAATTTGGCGCCACAACTTCCAGTTTTTATGGTTTTTCGCTTATATCTCCCCTCCTAATGGGCCGATCTTCATAATCTTGATACCGTTGGAGAGATCTCGAGTCGGCCCACCCTGTAGGCTACCTCACTTTTTTCACCGCCAGAGGGCGCGTTTCCTATTCCAATTTTTCCGTATCTTTCAAAATGACCCTAGGATTTTCGCGTTGGTTGTTACTATTTCTTTATTTTCACTCAACTAGAGTAACGCAATAGCATTTTTTCATTTTTGGCTGTTTTGGCGACCAGTGGAGCCAATTTTAATAGTGAACATGACACATTTTAACTTACTGGTGGGTCTAATCTCAATTTTTATTTGCTTTGTATGTCTAGGACTTCTTTTTCACGCATTCTTCAAGTTCTATTCAGACTTTTATTGGTACCAAAATTTGGCGCCGTTTTATTGACAACTTCCAGTTTTTATGGTTTTTCGCTTATATCTCGGGTCCTAATGGGTCGATCTTCATAATCTGGATACCGTTGGAAAGATCTCGAGTCGGCCCACCCTGTAGGCTCCCTCACTTTTTTCACCGCCAGAGGGCGCCTTTCCTATTCGAATTTTTCCTTATCTTTCAAAATTATCCTAGCACTTTCGCGATGGTTGTCTGTATATTTATTCAACTAGAGTAACGCAATAGCATTTTTTCATTTTTGGCAGTTTTGGCGCCCACTGGAGCCAATTTTAATAGTAAACATGAGACATTTTAACTTACTGGTGGGTCTAATCCCAATTTTTACTTGCTTTGTATGTCTAGGTTCACACATTCTTCAAGTTCTATTCAGAATTTTATTGGTACCAAAATTTGGCGCCACAACTTCCAGTTTTTATGGTTTTTCGCTTATATCTCGGGTCCTAATGGGCCGATCTTCATAATCTGGATACCGTTGGAAAGATCTCGAGTCACCCCACCCCCTCACTTTTTTCACCGCCAGAGGGCCTATTCCAATTTTTCCCTATCTTTCAAAATGACCCTCGCGTTGGTCAACTAGAGTAACGCAATAGCATGTACCAAAATTTGGCGCCACAGTTTTTATGGTCATTACCTGATCTTCATAATCTTGACACCGTCAGAGTTGATCTCAAGATTTTTAATCCCAATTAAAACTAAAATCAAAAAAAAGTTTGGGATAAAAATAAAATATTCGACAATCATAATAAACAACACTATAATATTTTTTTTAGGCTGTTGGATTACCTCCAACTACCCACTTATTTATTTTTCATCTACAGGATTACAAAAGACTCACCAGGCTGCTTACAGCTGAGGTCAAGAGGAGCTTCTTTCGAATGGACGCCGTGGCATATCGGCGGCGGTGGATAATTATTTTTCCAATGTTTTAATTCCGTCAGGCTCTGGTAAAATTTTACATATTCTACTGAAGCCGGAGGGCTCACAACCCCTCCAGTGGGGGGCACTGCGACGGAGACGATCCATTCGTCCCACCACGTCGCCTTCTCTAAATCCTCGAAGGACACACTGTTCACAAAGTCCGCCAAGGGGTCGGGCATCACTAAGGGAGCAGGGGGCGGTGGCATCACCCCAGAGTCACTGGCAGGGGGTGGCACGACGAAAGGGGAGAGCACCCCAGAGTCACTTGGCACAACAAAAGGGGATGGCAGCACCACAGGGTCACTGGCAGGAGGGTCACTTGCAGGAGGCACAGTGGAAGGAGGCGGCACGTTCGGTACCACAAAGGGAGACGGTTCTGGACTGCTGATGTCCTCATAGTCCACATCCGAAGCAGGCCTTTGGTCCTCGTCCGGCTGCGGGTCGTACACATAGGGAGTGGGCGGTGGATGGTAGGACCTTTTGCCCGTTGATGTCGAAGGTTCGTCCAAAGAAGGTTGCGGGTCGTACACATAAGGAGTGGGCGGCTCCTCTTCGTCCGAGTGCCGGTCGTACACGTAGGGTGTCTGCGGTGGATCGTAGCTGATCTTGGGCTTTTTGCAGGGTGCGTCGTCCTCCGACGACCGACGGCGCTTTCGGGAAGCTTCTGTTTTTCGGGGATCCAGCCATCCTTGCTTCGTGAGCCACTCTTCGTCTTGGGCAGGCACGACCGTCACTCGGAACAGTGTTTTCTGGATGGTGTAGAGCACGTATTCCAGTCCGGAAGCACAATAATAGGTTTGGTTCGGTTGCAGTCTCCGAGCACTGTAGTCGTACTCCCGCTTCGCATGAAAGTGTTTCTCTTGGATGCCGAGGGGAGACTTGCTGCGCACGAAATGGAACATGATCGGGGCCACGTGCGTCTGGAGAACGTGGCCCGTGGCCGGCTTGACGGTGCGGTGGCCAAAGGTGAAGGCACTCTTCACCAGAAAGGTGCGGCCCATCACAAAGCCCGTGCGAACGTCCGTGTTGCGTTTCAGGGACTGATCGGGCACCCGCTTCAACTTGTTGTCGGCATACGTCCAAGGCTTGACGCGGGCACCTTGGTTGCAGAGGGCGCCTTTCACCGTGTCGGCGAAATGCTTCCGATAGTGCTGACTGTACTTCTGGACGTAATAATAGACTTTGTCGGCACTGGTCATGGCGATGATGAAGGGCGTCAAATCCGAGTCCTCGTGCAGATTGTTGTAGTTGGGAGTGGAGAGCGGCGTGAGAGCCGCCGACACCTCCGAAACCGTCTGCGGGAAGATATCCACGACTCTTTCCATGGTGAGAATGAGAGAGAAGGCTTCGTCGGAAGCGACTTTTGAAGACCCTTTCCTGCCACCCTGCTATTGGCTGACAACCTCCTTCCCAACCCTTGGTGACCTCCTTTCCTACGATTGGCTCAGTCCTTCCCAATCATTGGTTGACCTCCTTTCCTGCTGTTGGCTCCACCCCCCCCTGAAACTTACTCAGTTAGAAGAGACCTTCTCACAATCAGATGCAGTCATGTCGCTCTCTTACACAGGTTATCCCCCGCTCGACTGCACTTTCCTGATGCTGCGCACGCGAGACGGCCGGCTCTTCCTGCGGGCCGCGGACGTCGCCCGGGCTTGCGCCCGCAGTCGGACGCTGCTGTACGTGGGCACGCTGGAGAGGGATTTCGTGAGCGTGCAGAGGGACAGCCCGACCCTCGAAAAGACGGTCTACGGATTCGCCACGCTGACCACGCGAGACGTGCTCGGATGGCAATGGCCCACGGGCCGAGGACGGGTGGAGCACGAACTGTGGTTCGACCTGGAACACGCCAGACTCTTTTTGCCGAGGGAGATCTCGGACGCCCTGTTTCCTGAGGAGGGTGCAAAAACATTTTGTGAAAACATTTTGGATGAAAACATTTTGTGTGAATAAACATTTTAGATGTGACATTTTAGATGTGACATTTTGGATGTGTTCAAAAAACATTTTAGATGTATGCAAAAAACATTTTAGATGTATGCAAAAAAAAAAACATTTTAGACAAAAACATTTTGGATGTGTTAAAAAAACATTTTAGATGTGTGCAAAAAAAAACATTTTAGACAAGAAACATTTTGGATGTCATTTTGGATGCTGTCAATAAATACTTTTTTCGACGTGTTTATCTTTAGGTTTTTTTTTTAGAACCAGATCGCAATCATCATGAGGGTTGTTTTCGATACACTTTAAGGGTGAGTCCATCAAAAAATATTTTATATTGTAATATA
>CAWVNO010002752.1:50000-53434 GCA_963930645.1 Salticus scenicus
TTTTAAAATTTGGAAGGAAAATATAAATGATGTACCAAAATGATGGTTCAAATAACATTGATGTGACTCTGAGAGAGAGCAAAAAAAATCTTTCACCGAGAAGTTTGTCAGCTTCGGCGAGTGGGTTTCCTTTGCTCTGCAGCTGTCTTTGGTTTGGGGCCTTTTAAAAGGGGTGTCCCCGTGATGACTCATTGGCAAGCCGGCACCAACATAATGAAGCATTGTCCTTTCAAAAAGGGTGCATGATAAGGACAATAGTATGACAATGAAGTAGCATTGGGGTCACACAAGCAGCAGCTGTCGAGTTCAATCTCATTCAACCATGAAGCAGACTACCCCGTGATGACTCATTGGACAATGAAGCATTGTTCAATGGCCAGATGCACGATGGGGGGAACATCTGTCGCTTTCCAGTATAACGGCCTCAACCATGATGTCAAAAGAGACCAGGTTCCCGTGATGACTCACGCAAGCAACAGCTGCCAGTATAAACGGTTCCCTTCCCAATCTCATTGTGCCTTTCAAAAAGGGACCAGGTGCACGATGGGGGCTTTCAACTATAACACAATGAAGCATTGTTCAACGGCTTTCAAAAAGAGTTTTAACACAATGGCAAGCAGCAGCTGTCAAGTATAATATAACGGCCAATCTCATTCAACAACACAATGAAGCATTGTCCTTTCAAAAAGGGAGTTTGGAACCAGCATAACGGTTCTTTCCCACCAGATCCTAATCACCCCGTGATGGGGGAGATTGGCAAGCATCTGCTCTCTTCCTCCCAGGCAATGAAGCATTGTTCAATCCCTTTCAAAGAGGGAACCAGGTGCATGTTTAACAATGGCGGCATCAGTCTGTCTCAGGGGGGATCGTTGATGACTCACGCAAGCGGCAGCTGCCCGCATTCAAGTCCCAACCTCTCTTTAGCAATGATGTAATATTTCCGAGGCATATTGATTATTAATAAACTTTATCAAGAGTGGATTCCATCCATTTAAATTAAGACAATAAAACAACTACTATATAAATGTTACTGGTATTTAAAAACAGATCTTAGAAAAGACTGGTGTTACACATTTTTTCATTCTTCAAGTTCTATTCAGAATTTTATTTGTACCAAAATTTGGCGCCACAACTTCCAGTTTTTATGGTTTTTCGCTTATATCTCGGGCCGTAATGGGTCGATCTTCATAATCTGGATACCGTTGGAAAGATCTCGAGTCGGCCCACCCTGTAGGCTCCCTCACTTTTTTGACCGCCAGAGGGCGCCTTTCCTATTCCAATTTTTCACTATCTTTCTAAATTACCATAGGATTTTCGCGTTTGTTCTTACCTTTTCTGTATTTTCACTCAACTAGAGTAACGCCATAGCATTTTTTCATTTTTGGCTCTTTTGGCGCCCACTGGAGCCAATTTTAATAGTGAACATGACCCATTTTAACTTACTGGTGGGTCTAATCCCAATTTTTACTTGCTTTTTACGCCTAGGACTTCTTTTTCACGCATTCTTCAAGTTCTATTCAGAATTTTATTGGTACCAAAATTTGGCGCCGTTTTATTGACAACTTTGAGTTTTTATGGTTTTTCGCTTATATCTCGGGTCCTAATAGGCCGATCTTCATAATCTGGATACCGTTGGATAGATCTCGAGTCGCCCCACCCTGTAGGCTCCCTCACTTTTTTGACCGCCAGAGGGCGCCTTTCCTATTCCAATTTTTCCCTATCTTTCTAAATTACCCTAGGATTTTCGCGTTTGTTCTTACCTTTTCTGTATTTTCACTCAACTAGAGTAACGCCATAGCATTTTTTCATTTTTGGCTCTTTTGGCGCCCACTGGAGCCAATTTTAATAGTGAACATGACCCATTTTAACTTACTGGTGGGTCTAATCCCAATTTTTACTTGCTTTTTACGCCTAGGACTTCTTTTTCACGCATTCTTCAAGTTCTATTCAGAATTTTATTTGTACCAAAATTTGGCGCCGTTTTATTGACAACTTCCAGTTTTTATGGTTTTTCGCTTATATCTCGGGCCCTAATGGGCCGATCTTCATAATCTTGATACCGTTGGAGAGATCTCGAGTCGCCCCACCCTGTAGGCTCCCTCACTTTTTTGACCGCCAGAGGGCGCCTTTTCTATTCCAATTTTTCACTATCTTTCAAAATGACCCTAGGAATTTCGCGTTGGTTGTTACTTTTTCTGTATTTTCACTCAACTAGAGTAATGCAATAGCATTTTTTCATTTTTGGCAGTTTTGGCGCCCACTGGAACCAATTTTAATAGTGAACATGACCCATTTTAACTTATTGGTGGGTCTAATCCCAATTTTTACTTGCTTTGTACGTCTAGGACTTCTTTTTCACGCATTCTTCAAGTTCTATTCAGAATTTTATTGGTACCAAAATTTGGCGCCGTTTTATTGACAACTTCCAGTTTTTATGGTTTTTCGCTTATATCTCGGGCCCTAATGGGCCGATCTTCATAATCTTGATACCGTTGGAGAGATCTCGAGTCGCCCCACCCTGTAGGCTACCTCACTTTTTTCACCGACAGAGGGCGCTTTTCCTATTCCAATTTTTCCCTATCTTTCAAAATGACCCTAGGAATTTCGCATTGGTTGTTACTTTTTCTGTATTTTCACTTAACTAGAGTAACGCCATAGCATTTTTTCATTTTTGGCAGTTTTGGCGCCCACTGGAACCAATTTTAATAGCGACATTTTAACTTACTGGTGGGTCTAATCCAAATTTTTACTTGCTTTGTACGTCTAGGACTTCTTTTTCACGCATTCTTCAAGTTCTATTCAGAATTTTATTGGTACCAAAATTTGGCGCCGTTTTACAACTTCCAGTTTTTATGGTTTTTCGCTCATATCTCGGAACCTAATGGGCCGATCTTCATAATCTTGATACCGTTGGAGAGATCTCGAGTCGCCCCACTCCGAATAAAGTTTTTTGAAATTGGAAAATAAAAATTTTTTGATCAGCTTCGGCGAGTTCTCCGAATAAAGTTTTTTGAAATTGGAAAATAAAAATTTTTTGAACAGCTTCGGTTGGTTTCAATAGTTTGAGTTTTAACAATGAAGCAGCATTGGGGTCACGCAAGCAACAGCTGTCGAGTCCAATCTCATTCAACCCTGAAGCAGATGGTTTGGATGAATGGGGCCTTTCAAAAGGGTAATGACTCATTGGCAAGCCAGACAATGAAGCATTGTTCAACCCCTTTCAAAAAGGGGAGAACAATAGTATGACTCATTGGGGTCACGCAGCTGTCGCTTTCCAGTCCAATCTCATTCAACCATGAAGTAGCTGTTGGATGAATCATGGGGGTGATGCAATAATATCGATTATTTATAAACTTTAAAAAATTCTACGAGCGTCCCGGCGCTAAATTCTTTTTACCGGCGACTGTATCTTTGAAACTTATCGGAAGAAAGTG
>CAWVNO010002753.1:0-32954 GCA_963930645.1 Salticus scenicus
GTTTAAAGATGGGCATGTGAAACTGCGAAAAAAAATTTTGAGAGCGCAGGACGGCTGCCGAAAGTCCGCGTAAAAACGCCCCCCCGGGCCTAAAGTTTCACCGTGCAAAATCTCCGGTGATGTTATTATGAAACTAGAATATATTCCGCAGATTCTGAAAGTTATTGCGATAGTTAGACTCTTTTAGTTGCTTGGGAATCGTCGTTTGAAGATGGGCATGTGAAACTGCGAAAAAAAATTTTGAGAGCGGAGGACGGCTGCCGAAAGTCCGCGTAAAAACGCCCCCGGCCTAAAGTTTCACCGTGCAAAATCTCCGGTGATGTTATTATGAAACTAGAATATATTCCGCAGATTCTGAAAGTTATTGCGATAGTTAGACTCTTTTAGTTGCTTGGGAATCGTCGTTTGAAGATGGGCATGTGAAACTGCGAAAAAATTTTGAGAGCGGAGGACGGCTGCCGAAAGTCCGCGTAAAAACGCCCCCCGGGCCTAAAGTTTCACCGTGCAAAATCTCCGGTGATGTTATTATGAAACTAGAATATATTCCGCAGATTCTGAAAGTTATTGCGATAGTTAGACTCTTTAGTTGCTTGGGAATCGTCGTTTGAAGATGGGCATGTGAAACTGCGAAAAAATTTTGAGAGCGGAGGACGGCTGCCGAAAGTCCGCGTAAAAACGCCCCCGGGCCTAAAGTTTCACCGTGCAAAATCTCCGGTGATGTTATTATGAAACTAGAATATATTCCGCAGATTCTGAAAGTTATTGCGATAGTTAGACTCTTTTAGTTGCTTGGGAATCGTCGTTTGAAGATGGGCATGTGAAACTGCGAAAAAATTTTGAGAGCGGAGGACGCTGCCGAAAGTCCGCGTAAAAACGCCCCCCGGGCCTAAAGTTTCACCGTGCAAAATCTCCGGTGATGTTATTATGAAACTAGAATATATTCCGCAGATTCTGAAAGTTATTGCGATAGTTAGACTCTTTTAGTTGCTTGGAATCGTCGTTTAAAGATGGGCATGTGAAACTGCGAAAAAAATTTTGAGAGCGCAGGACGGCTGCCGAAAGTCCGCGTAAAAACGCCCCCCGGGCCTAAAGTTTCACCGTGCAAAATCTCCGGTGATGTTATTATGAAACTAGAATATATTCCGCAGATTCTGAAAGTTATTGCGATAGTTAGACTCTTTTAGTTGCTTGGGAATCGTCGTTTGAAGATGGGCATGTGAAACTGCGAAAAAAATTTTGAGAGCGGAGGACGGCTGCGAAAGTCGCGTAAAAACGCCCCCCGGGCCTAAAGTTTCACCGTGCAAAATCTCCGGTGATGTTATTATGAAACTAGAATATATTCCGCAGATTCTGAAAGTTATTGCGATAGTTAGACTCTTTTAGTTGCTTGGGAATCGTCGTTTGAAGATGGGCATGTGAAACTGCGAAAAAATTTTGAGAGCGGAGGACGGCTGCCGAAAGTCCGCGTAAAAACGCCCCCCGGGCCTAAAGTTTCACCGTGCAAATCTCCGGTGATGTTATTATGAAACTAGAATATATTCCGCAGATTCTGAAAGTTATTGCGATAGTTAGACTCTTTTAGTTGCTTGGGAATCGTCGTTTGAAGATGGGCATGTGAAACTGCGAAAAAAATTTTGAG
Organism: Salticus scenicus; assembly: GCA_963930645.1. Lineage (NCBI taxonomy): Eukaryota > Metazoa > Arthropoda > Arachnida > Araneae > Salticidae > Salticus > Salticus scenicus. The sequence continues at coordinate 1,640 of CAWVNO010002753.1, forward strand.
AGCGGAGGACGGCTGCCGAAAGTCCGCGTAAAAACGCCCCCCGGGCCTAAAGTTTCACCGTGCAAAATCTCCGGTGATGTTATTATGAAACTAGAATATATTCCGCAGATTCTGAAAGTTATTGCGATAGTTAGACTCTTTTAGTTGCTTGGGAATCGTCGTTTGAAGATGGGCATGTGAAACTGCGAAAAAAATTTTGAGAGCGGAGGACGGCTGCCGAAAGTCCGCGTAAAAACGCCCCCCGGGCCTAAAGTTTCACCGTGCAAAATCTCCGGTGATGTTATTATGAAACTAGAATATATTCCGCAGATTCTGAAAGTTATTGCGATAGTTAGACTCTTTTAGTTGCTTGGGAATCGTCGTTTGAAGATGGGCATGTGAAACTGCGAAAAAAATTTTGAGAGCGGAGGACGGCTGCCGAAAGTCCGCGTAAAAACGCCCCCCGGGCCTAAAGTTTCACCGTGCAAAATCTCCGGTGATGTTATTATGAAACTAGAATATATTCCGCAGATTCTGAAAGTTATTGCGATAGTTAGACTCTTTTAGTTGCTTGGGAATCGTCGTTTGAAGATGGGCATGTGAAACTGCGAAAAAAATTTTGAGAGCGGAGGACGGCTGCCGAAAGTCCGCGTAAAAACGCCCCCGGGCCTAAAGTTTCACCGTGCAAAATCTCCGGTGATGTTATTATGAAACTAGAATATATTCCGCAGATTCTGAAAGTTATTGCGATAGTTAGACTCTTTTAGTTGCTTGGGAATCGTCGTTTGAAGATGGGCATGTGAAACTGCGAAAAAAATTTTGAGAGCGGAGGACGGCTGCCGAAAGTCCGCGTAAAAACGCCCCCCGGGCCTAAAGTTTCACCGTGCAAAATCTCCGGTGATGTTATTATGAAACTAGAATATATTCCGCAGATTCTGAAAGTTATTGCGATAGTTAGACTCTTTTAGTTGCTTGGGAATCGTCGTTTGAAGATGGGCATGTGAAACTGCGAAAAAAATTTTGAGAGCGGAGGACGGCTGCCGAAAGTCCGCGTAAAAACGCCCCCCGGGCCTAAAGTTTCACCGTGCAAAATCTCCGGTGATGTTATTATGAAACTAGAATATATTCCGCAGATTCTGAAAGTTATTGCGATAGTTAGACTCTTTTAGTTGCTTGGGAATCGTCGTTTGAAGATGGGCATGTGAAACTGCGAAAAAAATTTTGAGAGCGGCAGGACGGCTGCCGAAAGTCCGCGTAAAAACGCCCCCCGGGCCTAAAGTTTCACCGTGCAAAATCTCCGGTGATGTTATTATGAAACTAGAATATATTCCGCAGATTCTGAAAGTTATTGCGATAGTTAGACTCTTTTAGTTGCTTGGGAATCGTCGTTTGAAGATGGGCATGTGAAACTGCGAAAAAAATTTTGAGAGCGGAGGACGGCTGCCGAAAGTCCGCGTAAAAACGCCCCCCGGGCCTAAAGTTTCACCGTGCAAAATCTCCGGTGATGTTATTATGAAACTAGAATATATTCCGCAGATTCTGAAAGTTATTGCGATAGTTAGACTCTTTTAGTTGCTTGGGAATCGTCGTTTGAAGATGGGCATGTGAAACTGCGAAAAAAATTTTGAGAGCGGAGGACGGCTGCCGAAAGTCCGCGTAAAAACGCCCCCCGGGCCTAAAGTTTCACCGTGCAAAATCTCCGGTGATGTTATTATGAAACTAGAATATATTCCGCAGATTCTGAAAGTTATTGCGATAGTTAGACTCTTTTAGTTGCTTGGGAATCGTCGTTTGAAGATGGGCATGTGAAACTGCGAAAAAATTTTGAGAGCGGAGGACGGCTGCCGAAAGTCCGCGTAAAAACGCCCCCCGGGCCTAAAGTTTCACCGTGCAAAATCTCCGGTGATGTTATTATGAAACTAGAATATATTCCGCAGATTCTGAAAGTTATTGCGATAGTTAGACTCTTTTAGTTGCTTGGGAATCGTCGTTTGAAGATGGGCATGTGAAACTGCGAAAAAAATTTTGAGAGCGGAGGACGGCTGCCGAAAGTCCGCGTAAAAACGCCCCCCGGGCCTAAAGTTTCACCGTGCAAAATCTCCGGTGATGTTATTATGAAACTAGAATATATTCCGCAGATTCTGAAAGTTATTGCGATAGTTAGACTCTTTTAGTTGCTTGGGAATCGTCGTTTGAAGATGGGCATGTGAAACTGCGAAAAAAATTTTGAGAGCGGAGGACGGCTGCCGAAAGTCCGCGTAAAAACGCCCCCCGGGCCTAAAGTTTCACCGTGCAAAATCTCCGGTGATGTTATTATGAAACTAGAATATATTCCGCAGATTCTGAAAGTTATTGCGATAGTTAGACTCTTTTAGTTGCTTGGGAATCGTCGTTTGAAGATGGGCATGTGAAACTGCGAAAAAAATTTTGAGAGCGGAGGACGGCTGCCGAAAGTCCGCGTAAAAACGCCCCCCGGGCCTAAAGTTTCACCGTGCAAAATCTCCGGTGATGTTATTATGAAACTAGAATATATTCCGCAGATTCTGAAAGTTATTGCGATAGTTAGACTCTTTTAGTTGCTTGGGAATCGTCGTTTGAAGATGGGCATGTGAAACTGCGAAAAAAATTTTGAGAGCGGAGGACGGCTGCCGAAAGTCCGCGTAAAAACGCCCCCCGGGCCTAAAGTTTCACCGTGCAAAATCTCCGGTGATGTTATTATGAAACTAGAATATATTCCGCAGATTCTGAAAGTTATTGCGATAGTTAGACTCTTTTAGTTGCTTGGGAATCGTCGTTTGAAGATGGGCATGTGAAACTGCGAAAAAAATTTTGAGAGCGGAGGACGGCTGCCGAAAGTCCGCGTAAAAACGCCCCCCGGGCCTAAAGTTTCACCGTGCAAAATCTCCGGTGATGTTATTATGAAACTAGAATATATTCCGCAGATTCTGAAAGTTATTGCGATAGTTAGACTCTTTTAGTTGCTTGGGAATCGTCGTTTGAAGATGGGCATGTGAAACTGCGAAAAAAATTTTGAGAGCGGAGGACGGCTGCCGAAAGTCCGCGTAAAAACGCCCCCCGGGCCTAAAGTTTCACCGTGCAAAATCTCCGGTGATGTTATTATGAAACTAGAATATATTCCGCAGATTCTGAAAGTTATTGCGATAGTTAGACTCTTTTAGTTGCTTGGGAATCGTCGTTTGAAGATGGGCATGTGAAACTGCGAAAAAAATTTTGAGAGCGGAGGACGGCTGCCGAAAGTCCGCGTAAAAACGCCCCCCGGGCCTAAAGTTTCACCGTGCAAAATCTCCGGTGATGTTATTATGAAACTAGAATATATTCCGCAGATTCTGAAAGTTATTGCGATAGTTAGACTCTTTTAGTTGCTTGGGAATCGTCGTTTGAAGATGGGCATGTGAAACTGCGAAAAAAATTTTGAGAGCGGAGGACGGCTGCCGAAAGTCCGCGTAAAAACGCCCCCCGGGCCTAAAGTTTCACCGTGCAAAATCTCCGGTGATGTTATTATGAAACTAGAATATATTCCGCAGATTCTGAAAGTTATTGCGATAGTTAGACTCTTTTAGTTGCTTGGGAATCGTCGTTTGAAGATGGGCATGTGAAACTGCGAAAAAATTTTGAGAGCGGAAGGACGGCTGCCGAAAGTCCGCGTAAAAACGCCCCCCGGGCCTAAAGTTTCACCGTGCAAAATCTCCGGTGATGTTATTATGAAACTAGAATATATTCCGCAGATTCTGAAAGTTATTGCGATAGTTAGACTCTTTTAGTTGCTTGGGAATCGTCGTTTGAAGATGGGCATGTGAAACTGCGAAAAAAATTTTGAGAGCGGAGGACGGCTGCCGAAAGTCCGCGTAAAAACGCCCCCCGGGCCTAAAGTTTCACCGTGCAAAATCTCCGGTGATGTTATTATGAAACTAGAATATATTCCGCAGATTCTGAAAGTTATTGCGATAGTTAGACTCTTTTAGTTGCTTGGGAATCGTCGTTTGAAGATGGGCATGTGAAACTGCGAAAAAAATTTTGAGAGCGGAGGACGGCTGCCGAAAGTCCGCGTAAAAACGCCCCCCGGGCCTAAAGTTTCACCGTGCAAAATCTCCGGTGATGTTATTATGAAACTAGAATATATTCCGCAGATTCTGAAAGTTATTGCGATAGTTAGACTCTTTTAGTTGCTTGGGAATCGTCGTTTGAAGATGGGCATGTGAAACTGCGAAAAAAATTTTGAGAGCGGCAGGACGGCTGCCGAAAGTCCGCGTAAAAACGCCCCCCGGGCCTAAAGTTTCACCGTGCAAAATCTCCGGTGATGTTATTATGAAACTAGAATATATTCCGCAGATTCTGAAAGTTATTGCGATAGTTAGACTCTTTTAGTTGCTTGGGAATCGTCGTTTGAAGATGGGCATGTGAAACTGCGAAAAAAATTTTGAGAGCGGAGGACGGCTGCCGAAAGTCCGCGTAAAAACGCCCCCGGGCCTAAAGTTTCACCGTGCAAAATCTCCGGTGATGTTATTATGAAACTAGAATATATTCCGCAGATTCTGAAAGTTATTGCGATAGTTAGACTCTTTTAGTTGCTTGGGAATCGTCGTTTGAAGATGGGCATGTGAAACTGCGAAAAAAATTTTGAGAGCGGAGGACGGCTGCCGAAAGTCCGCGTAAAAACGCCCCCCGGGCCTAAAGTTTCACCGTGCAAAATCTCCGGTGATGTTATTATGAAACTAGAATATATTCCGCAGATTCTGAAAGTTATTGCGATAGTTAGACTCTTTTAGTTGCTTGGGAATCGTCGTTTGAAGATGGGCATGTGAAACTGCGAAAAAAATTTTGAGAGCGGAGGACGGCTGCCGAAAGTCCGCGTAAAAACGCCCCCCGGGCCTAAAGTTTCACCGTGCAAAATCTCCGGTGATGTTATTATGAAACTAGAATATATTCCGCAGATTCTGAAAGTTATTGCGATAGTTAGACTCTTTTAGTTGCTTGGAATCGTCGTTTGAAGATGGGCATGTGAAACTGCGAAAAAAATTTTGAGAGCGGAGGACGGCTGCCGAAAGTCCGCGTAAAAACGCCCCCCGGGCCTAAAGTTTCACCGTGCAAAATCTCCGGTGATGTTATTATGAAACTAGAATATATTCCGCAGATTCTGAAAGTTATTGCGATAGTTAGACTCTTTTAGTTGCTTGGGAATCGTCGTTTAAAGATGGGCATGTGAAACTGCGAAAAAAATTTTGAGAGCGCAGGACGGCTGCCGAAAGTCCGCGTAAAAACGCCCCCCGGGCCTAAAGTTTCACCGTGCAAAATCTCCGGTGATGTTATTATGAAACTAGAATATATTCCGCAGATTCTGAAAGTTATTGCGATAGTTAGACTCTTTTAGTTGCTTGGGAATCGTCGTTTGAAGATGGGCATGTGAAACTGCGAAAAAAATTTTGAGAGCGGAGGACGGCTGCCGAAAGTCCGCGTAAAAACGCCCCCCGGGCCTAAAGTTTCACCGTGCAAAATCTCCGGTGATGTTATTATGAAACTAGAATATATTCCGCAGATTCTGAAAGTTATTGCGATAGTTAGACTCTTTTAGTTGCTTGGGAATCGTCGTTTGAAGATGGGCATGTGAAACTGCGAAAAAAATTTTGAGAGCGGAGGACGGCTGCCGAAAGTCCGCGTAAAAACGCCCCCCGGGCCTAAAGTTTCACCGTGCAAAATCTCCGGTGATGTTATTATGAAACTAGAATATATTCCGCAGATTCTGAAAGTTATTGCGATAGTTAGACTCTTTTAGTTGCTTGGGAATCGTCGTTTAAAGATGGGCATGTGAAACTGCGAAAAAAATTTTGAGAGCGCAGGACGGCTGCCGAAAGTCCGCGTAAAAACGCCCCCCGGGCCTAAAGTTTCACCGTGCAAAATCTCCGGTGATGTTATTATGAAACTAGAATATATTCCGCAGATTCTGAAAGTTATTGCGATAGTTAGACTCTTTTAGTTGCTTGGGAATCGTCGTTTGAAGATGGGCATGTGAAACTGCGAAAAAAATTTTGAGAGCGGAGGACGGCTGCCGAAAGTCCGCGTAAAAACGCCCCCCGGGCCTAAAGTTTCACCGTGCAAAATCTCCGGTGATGTTATTATGAAACTAGAATATATTCCGCAGATTCTGAAAGTTATTGCGATAGTTAGACTCTTTTAGTTGCTTGGGAATCGTCGTTTGAAGATGGGCATGTGAAACTGCGAAAAAAATTTTGAGAGCGGAGGACGGCTGCCGAAAGTCCGCGTAAAAACGCCCCCCGGGCCTAAAGTTTCACCGTGCAAAATCTCCGGTGATGTTATTATGAAACTAGAATATATTCCGCAGATTCTGAAAGTTATTGCGATAGTTAGACTCTTTTAGTTGCTTGGGAATCGTCGTTTGAAGATGGGCATGTGAAACTGCGAAAAAAATTTTGAGAGCGGAGGACGGCTGCCGAAAGTCCGCGTAAAAACGCCCCCCGGGCCTAAAGTTTCACCGTGCAAAATCTCCGGTGATGTTATTATGAAACTAGAACATATTCCGCAGATTCTGAAAGTTATTGCGATAGTTAGACTCTTTTAGTTGCTTGGGAATCGTCGTTTGAAGATGGGCATGTGAAACTGCGAAAAAAATTTTGAGAGCGGAGGACGGCTGCCGAAAGTCCGCGTAAAAACGCCCCCCGGGCCTAAAGTTTCACCGTGCAAAATCTCCGGTGATGTTATTATGAAACTAGAATATATTCCGCAGATTCTGAAAGTTATTGCGATAGTTAGACTCTTTTAGTTGCTTGGGAATCGTCGTTTGAAGATGGGCATGTGAAACTGCGAAAAAAATTTTGAGAGCGGAGGACGGCTGCCGAAAGTCCGCGTAAAAACGCCCCCCGGGCCTAAAGTTTCACCGTGCAAAATCTCCGGTGATGTTATTATGAAACTAGAATATATTCCGCAGATTCTGAAAGTTATTGCGATAGTTAGACTCTTTTAGTTGCTTGGGAATCGTCGTTTGAAGATGGGCATGTGAAACTGCGAAAAAAATTTTGAGAGCGGAGGACGGCTGCCGAAAGTCCGCGTAAAAACGCCCCCCGGGCCTAAAGTTTCACCGTGCAAAATCTCCGGTGATGTTATTATGAAACTAGAATATATTCCGCAGATTCTGAAAGTTATTGCGATAGTTAGACTCTTTTAGTTGCTTGGGAATCGTCGTTTGAAGATGGGCATGTGAAACTGCGAAAAAAATTTTGAGAGCGGAGGACGGCTGCCGAAAGTCCGCGTAAAAACGCCCCCCGGGCCTAAAGTTTCACCGTGCAAAATCTCCGGTGATGTTATTATGAAACTAGAATATATTCCGCAGATTCTGAAAGTTATTGCGATAGTTAGACTCTTTTAGTTGCTTGGGAATCGTCGTTTAAAGATGGGCATGTGAAACTGCGAAAAAAATTTTGAGAGCGCAGGACGGCTGCCGAAAGTCCGCGTAAAAACGCCCCCCGGGCCTAAAGTTTCACCGTGCAAAATCTCCGGTGATGTTATTATGAAACTAGAATATATTCCGCAGATTCTGAAAGTTATTGCGATAGTTAGACTCTTTTAGTTGCTTGGGAATCGTCGTTTGAAGATGGGCATGTGAAACTGCGAAAAAAATTTTGAGAGCGGAGGACGGCTGCCGAAAGTCCGCGTAAAAACGCCCCCCGGGCCTAAAGTTTCACCGTGCAAAATCTCCGGTGATGTTATTATGAAACTAGAATATATTCCGCAGATTCTGAAAGTTATTGCGATAGTTAGACTCTTTTAGTTGCTTGGGAATCGTCGTTTGAAGATGGGCATGTGAAACTGCGAAAAAAATTTTGAGAGCGGAGGACGGCTGCCGAAAGTCCGCGTAAAAACGCCCCCCGGGCCTAAAGTTTCACCGTGCAAAATCTCCGGTGATGTTATTATGAAACTAGAATATATTCCGCAGATTCTGAAAGTTATTGCGATAGTTAGACTCTTTTAGTTGCTTGGGAATCGTCGTTTAAAGATGGGCATGTGAAACTGCGAAAAAAATTTTGAGAGCGCAGGACGGCTGCCGAAAGTCCGCGTAAAAACGCCCCCCGGGCCTAAAGTTTCACCGTGCAAAATCTCCGGTGATGTTATTATGAAACTAGAATATATTCCGCAGATTCTGAAAGTTATTGCGATAGTTAGACTCTTTTAGTTGCTTGGGAATCGTCGTTTGAAGATGGGCATGTGAAACTGCGAAAAAAATTTTGAGAGCGGAGGACGGCTGCCGAAAGTCCGCGTAAAAACGCCCCCCGGGCCTAAAGTTTCACCGTGCAAAATCTCCGGTGATGTTATTATGAAACTAGAATATATTCCGCAGATTCTGAAAGTTATTGCGATAGTTAGACTCTTTTAGTTGCTTGGGAATCGTCGTTTGAAGATGGGCATGTGAAACTGCGAAAAAAATTTTGAGAGCGGAGGACGGCTGCCGAAAGTCCGCGTAAAAACGCCCCCCGGGCCTAAAGTTTCACCGTGCAAAATCTCCGGTGATGTTATTATGAAACTAGAATATATTCCGCAGATTCTGAAAGTTATTGCGATAGTTAGACTCTTTTAGTTGCTTGGGAATCGTCGTTTGAAGATGGGCATGTGAAACTGCGAAAAAAATTTTGAGAGCGGAGGACGGCTGCCGAAAGTCCGCGTAAAAACGCCCCCCGGGCCTAAAGTTTCACCGTGCAAAATCTCCGGTGATGTTATTATGAAACTAGAATATATTCCGCAGATTCTGAAAGTTATTGCGATAGTTAGACTCTTTTAGTTGCTTGGGAATCGTCGTTTGAAGATGGGCATGTGAAACTGCGAAAAAAATTTTGAGAGCGGAGGACGGCTGCCGAAAGTCCGCGTAAAAACGCCCCCCGGGCCTAAAGTTTCACCGTGCAAAATCTCCGGTGATGTTATTATGAAACTAGAATATATTCCGCAGATTCTGAAAGTTATTGCGATAGTTAGACTCTTTTAGTTGCTTGGGAATCGTCGTTTGAAGATGGGCATGTGAAACTGCGAAAAAAATTTTGAGAGCGGAGGACGGCTGCCGAAAGTCCGCGTAAAAACGCCCCCCGGGCCTAAAGTTTCACCGTGCAAAATCTCCGGTGATGTTATTATGAAACTAGAATATATTCCGCAGATTCTGAAAGTTATTGCGATAGTTAGACTCTTTTAGTTGCTTGGGAATCGTCGTTTGAAGATGGGCATGTGAAACTGCGAAAAAAATTTTGAGAGCGGAGGACGGCTGCCGAAAGTCCGCGTAAAAACGCCCCCCGGGCCTAAAGTTTCACCGTGCAAAATCTCCGGTGATGTTATTATGAAACTAGAATATATTCCGCAGATTCTGAAAGTTATTGCGATAGTTAGACTCTTTTAGTTGCTTGGGAATCGTCGTTTGAAGATGGGCATGTGAAACTGCGAAAAAAATTTTGAGAGCGGAGGACGGCTGCCGAAAGTCCGCGTAAAAACGCCCCCCGGGCCTAAAGTTTCACCGTGCAAAATCTCCGGTGATGTTATTATGAAACTAGAATATATTCCGCAGATTCTGAAAGTTATTGCGATAGTTAGACTCTTTTAGTTGCTTGGGAATCGTCGTTTAAAGATGGGCATGTGAAACTGCGAAAAAAATTTTGAGAGCGCAGGACGGCTGCCGAAAGTCCGCGTAAAAACGCCCCCCGGGCCTAAAGTTTCACCGTGCAAAATCTCCGGTGATGTTATTATGAAACTAGAATATATTCCGCAGATTCTGAAAGTTATTGCGATAGTTAGACTCTTTTAGTTGCTTGGGAATCGTCGTTTGAAGATGGGCATGTGAAACTGCGAAAAAAATTTTGAGAGCGGAGGACGGCTGCCGAAAGTCCGCGTAAAAACGCCCCCCGGGCCTAAAGTTTCACCGTGCAAAATCTCCGGTGATGTTATTATGAAACTAGAATATATTCCGCAGATTCTGAAAGTTATTGCGATAGTTAGACTCTTTTAGTTGCTTGGGAATCGTCGTTTGAAGATGGGCATGTGAAACTGCGAAAAAAATTTTGAGAGCGGAGGACGGCTGCCGAAAGTCCGCGTAAAAACGCCCCCCGGGCCTAAAGTTTCACCGTGCAAAATCTCCGGTGATGTTATTATGAAACTAGAATATATTCCGCAGATTCTGAAAGTTATTGCGATAGTTAGACTCTTTTAGTTGCTTGGGAATCGTCGTTTAAAGATGGGCATGTGAAACTGCGAAAAAAATTTTGAGAGCGCAGGACGGCTGCCGAAAGTCCGCGTAAAAACGCCCCCCGGGCCTAAAGTTTCACCGTGCAAAATCTCCGGTGATGTTATTATGAAACTAGAATATATTCCGCAGATTCTGAAAGTTATTGCGATAGTTAGACTCTTTTAGTTGCTTGGGAATCGTCGTTTGAAGATGGGCATGTGAAACTGCGAAAAAAATTTTGAGAGCGGAGGACGGCTGCCGAAAGTCCGCGTAAAAACGCCCCCCGGGCCTAAAGTTTCACCGTGCAAAATCTCCGGTGATGTTATTATGAAACTAGAATATATTCCGCAGATTCTGAAAGTTATTGCGATAGTTAGACTCTTTTAGTTGCTTGGGAATCGTCGTTTGAAGATGGGCATGTGAAACTGCGAAAAAAATTTTGAGAGCGGAGGACGGCTGCCGAAAGTCCGCGTAAAAACGCCCCCCGGGCCTAAAGTTTCACCGTGCAAAATCTCCGGTGATGTTATTATGAAACTAGAATATATTCCGCAGATTCTGAAAGTTATTGCGATAGTTAGACTCTTTTAGTTGCTTGGGAATCGTCGTTTGAAGATGGGCATGTGAAACTGCGAAAAAAATTTTGAGAGCGGAGGACGGCTGCCGAAAGTCCGCGTAAAAACGCCCCCCGGGCCTAAAGTTTCACCGTGCAAAATCTCCGGTGATGTTATTACCCATACAGCACAGAATGTTTCAGTTATGTTGCAAAAAGCTTACAATCTTTCAAAAACGTAACACGTTTTAGTATGCTCTCTGATACCTTTCTGAAACATTCGCCCTTTTTGATTCTTTATCTGTTAAGTGATTGTAACGTTTCTGTCACGTATCTGATTTTTTGTTACGATCGCGGACATTTCTACGTTTTTGAAACTAATCGGAAAGTAATCTGAACGGTTTTAAACGTTTCGGAAGGTTTCATAATGTTACAATGTTATATGATTGTTACGTTTCTGGAATATTTTGTGCTGTTAGGGTATGAAACTAGAATATATTCCGCAGATTCTGAAAGTTATTGCGATAGTTAGACTCTTTTAGTTGCTTGGGAATCGTCGTTTGAAGATGGGCATGTGAAACTGCGAAAAAAATTTTGAGAGCGGAGGACGGCTGCCGAAAGTCCGCGTAAAAACGCCCCCCGGGCCTAAAGTTTCACCGTGCAAAATCTCCGGTGATGTTATTATGAAACTAGAATATATTCCGCAGATTCTGAAAGTTATTGCGATAGTTAGACTCTTTTAGTTGCTTGGGAATCGTCGTTTAAAGATGGGCATGTGAAACTGCGAAAAAAATTTTGAGAGCGCAGGACGGCTGCCGAAAGTCCGCGTAAAAACGCCCCCCGGGCCTAAAGTTTCACCGTGCAAAATCTCCGGTGATGTTATTATGAAACTAGAATATATTCCGCAGATTCTGAAAGTTATTGCGATAGTTAGACTCTTTTAGTTGCTTGGGAATCGTCGTTTGAAGATGGGCATGTGAAACTGCGAAAAAAATTTTGAGAGCGGAGGACGGCTGCCGAAAGTCCGCGTAAAAACGCCCCCCGGGCCTAAAGTTTCACCGTGCAAAATCTCCGGTGATGTTATTATGAAACTAGAATATATTCCGCAGATTCTGAAAGTTATTGCGATAGTTAGACTCTTTTAGTTGCTTGGGAATCGTCGTTTGAAGATGGGCATGTGAAACTGCGAAAAAAATTTTGAGAGCGGAGGACGGCTGCCGAAAGTCCGCGTAAAAACGCCCCCCGGGCCTAAAGTTTCACCGTGCAAAATCTCCGGTGATGTTATTATGAAACTAGAATATATTCCGCAGATTCTGAAAGTTATTGCGATAGTTAGACTCTTTTAGTTGCTTGGGAATCGTCGTTTAAAGATGGGCATGTGAAACTGCGAAAAAAATTTTGAGAGCGCAGGACGGCTGCCGAAAGTCCGCGTAAAAACGCCCCCCGGGCCTAAAGTTTCACCGTGCAAAATCTCCGGTGATGTTATTATGAAACTAGAATATATTCCGCAGATTCTGAAAGTTATTGCGATAGTTAGACTCTTTTAGTTGCTTGGGAATCGTCGTTTGAAGATGGGCATGTGAAACTGCGAAAAAAATTTTGAGAGCGGAGGACGGCTGCCGAAAGTCCGCGTAAAAACGCCCCCCGGGCCTAAAGTTTCACCGTGCAAAATCTCCGGTGATGTTATTATGAAACTAGAATATATTCCGCAGATTCTGAAAGTTATTGCGATAGTTAGACTGTTTTAGTTGCTTGGGAATCGTCGTTTAAAGATGGGCATGTGAAACTGCGAAAAAAATTTTGAGAGCGCAGGACGGCTGCCGAAAGTCCGCGTAAAAACGCCCCCCGGGCCTAAAGTTTCACCGTGCAAAATCTCCGGTGATGTTATTATGAAACTAGAATATATTCCGCAGATTCTGAAAGTTATTGCGATAGTTAGACTCTTTTAGTTGCTTGGGAATCGTCGTTTAAAGATGGGCATGTGAAACTGCGAAAAAAATTTTGAGAGCGCAGGACGGCTGCCGAAAGTCCGCGTAAAAACGCCCCCCGGGCCTAAAGTTTCACCGTGCAAAATCTCCGGTGATGTTATTATGAAACTAGAATATATTCCGCAAATTCTGAAAGTTATTGCGATAGTTAGACTCTTTTAGTTGCTTGGGAATCGTCGTTTGAAGATGGGCATGTGAAACTGCGAAAAAAATTTTGAGAGCGGAGGACGGCTGCCGAAAGTCCGCGTAAAAACGCCCCCCGGGCCTAAAGTTTCACCGTGCAAAATCTCCGGTGATGTTATTATGAAACTAGAATATATTCCGCAGATTCTGAAAGTTATTGCGATAGTTAGACTGTTTTAGTTGCTTGGGAATCGTCGTTTAAAGATGGGCATGTGAAACTGCGAAAAAAATTTTGAGAGCGCAGGACGGCTGCCGAAAGTCCGCGTAAAAACGCCCCCCGGGCCTAAAGTTTCACCGTGCAAAATCTTCGGTGATGTTATTATGAAACTAGAATATATTCCGCAGATTCTGAAAGTTATTGCGATAGTTAGACTCTTTTAGTTGCTTGGGAATCGTCGTTTGAAGATGGGCATGTGAAACTGCGAAAAAAATTTTGAGAGCGGAGGACGGCTGCCGAAAGTCCGCGTAAAAACGCCCCCCGGGCCTAAAGTTTCACCGTGCAAAATCTCCGGTGATGTTATTATGAAACTAGAATATATTCCGCAGATTCTGAAAGTTATTGCGATAGTTAGACTCTTTTAGTTGCTTGGGAATCGTCGTTTGAAGATGGGCATGTGAAACTGCGAAAAAAATTTTGAGAGCGGAGGACGGCTGCCGAAAGTCCGCGTAAAAACGCCCCCCGGGCCTAAAGTTTCACCGTGCAAAATCTCCGGTGATGTTATTATGAAACTAGAATATATTCCGCAGATTCTGAAAGTTATTGCGATAGTTAGACTCTTTTAGTTGCTTGGGAATCGTCGTTTGAAGATGGGCATGTGAAACTGCGAAAAAAATTTTGAGAGCGGAGGACGGCTGCCGAAAGTCCGCGTAAAAACGCCCCCCGGGCCTAAAGTTTCACCGTGCAAAATCTCCGGTGATGTTATTATGAAACTAGAATATATTCCGCAGATTCTGAAAGTTATTGCGATAGTTAGACTCTTTTAGTTGCTTGGGAATCGTCGTTTAAAGATGGGCATGTGAAACTGCGAAAAAAATTTTGAGAGCGCAGGACGGCTGCCGAAAGTCCGCGTAAAAACGCCCCCCGGGCCTAAAGTTTCACCGTGCAAAATCTCCGGTGATGTTATTATGAAACTAGAATATATTCCGCAGATTCTGAAAGTTATTGCGATAGTTAGACTCTTTTAGTTGCTTGGGAATCGTCGTTTGAAGATGGGCATGTGAAACTGCGAAAAAAATTTTGAGAGCGGAGGACGGCTGCCGAAAGTCCGCGTAAAAACGCCCCCCGGGCCTAAAGTTTCACCGTGCAAAATCTCCGGTGATGTTATTATGAAACTAGAATATATTCCGCAGATTCTGAAAGTTATTGCGATAGTTAGACTCTTTTAGTTGCTTGGGAATCGTCGTTTGAAGATGGGCATGTGAAACTGCGAAAAAAATTTTGAGAGCGGAGGACGGCTGCCGAAAGTCCGCGTAAAAACGCCCCCCGGGCCTAAAGTTTCACCGTGCAAAATCTCCGGTGATGTTATTATGAAACTAGAATATATTCCGCAGATTCTGAAAGTTATTGCGATAGTTAGACTCTTTTAGTTGCTTGGGAATCGTCGTTTGAAGATGGGCATGTGAAACTGCGAAAAAAATTTTGAGAGCGGAGGACGGCTGCCGAAAGTCCGCGTAAAAACGCCCCCCGGGCCTAAAGTTTCACCGTGCAAAATCTCCGGTGATGTTATTATGAAACTAGAATATATTCCGCAGATTCTGAAAGTTATTGCGATAGTTAGACTCTTTTAGTTGCTTGGGAATCGTCGTTTAAAGATGGGCATGTGAAACTGCGAAAAAAATTTTGAGAGCGCAGGACGGCTGCCGAAAGTCCGCGTAAAAACGCCCCCCGGGCCTAAAGTTTCACCGTGCAAAATCTCCGGTGATGTTATTATGAAACTAGAATATATTCCGCAGATTCTGAAAGTTATTGCGATAGTTAGACTCTTTTAGTTGCTTGGGAATCGTCGTTTGAAGATGGGCATGTGAAACTGCGAAAAAAATTTTGAGAGCGGAGGACGGCTGCCGAAAGTCCGCGTAAAAACGCCCCCCGGGCCTAAAGTTTCACCGTGCAAAATCTCCGGTGATGTTATTATGAAACTAGAATATATTCCGCAGATTCTGAAAGTTATTGCGATAGTTAGACTCTTTTAGTTGCTTGGGAATCGTCGTTTGAAGATGGGCATGTGAAACTGCGAAAAAAATTTTGAGAGCGGAGGACGGCTGCCGAAAGTCCGCGTAAAAACGCCCCCCGGGCCTAAAGTTTCACCGTGCAAAATCTCCGGTGGTGTTATTATGAAACTAGAATATATTCCGCAGATTCTGAAAGTTATTGCGATAGTTAGACTCTTTTAGTTGCTTGGGAATCGTCGTTTAAAGATGGGCATGTGAAACTGCGAAAAAAATTTTGAGAGCGCAGGACGGCTGCCGAAAGTCCGCGTAAAAACGCCCCCCGGGCCTAAAGTTTCACCGTGCAAAATCTCCGGTGATGTTATTATGAAACTAGAATATATTCCGCAGATTCTGAAAGTTATTGCGATAGTTAGACTCTTTTAGTTGCTTGGGAATCGTCGTTTGAAGATGGGCATGTGAAACTGCGAAAAAAATTTTGAGAGCGGAGGACGGCTGCCGAAAGTCCGCGTAAAAACGCCCCCCGGGCCTAAAGTTTCACCGTGCAAAATCTCCGGTGATGTTATTATGAAACTAGAATATATTCCGCAGATTCTGAAAGTTATTGCGATAGTTAGACTCTTTTAGTTGCTTGGGAATCGTCGTTTGAAGATGGGCATGTGAAACTGCGAAAAAAATTTTGAGAGCGGAGGACGGCTGCCGAAAGTCCGCGTAAAAACGCCCCCCGGGCCTAAAGTTTCACCGTGCAAAATCTCCGGTGATGTTATTATGAAACTAGAATATATTCCGCAGATTCTGAAAGTTATTGCGATAGTTAGACTCTTTTAGTTGCTTGGGAATCGTCGTTTAAAGATGGGCATGTGAAACTGCGAAAAAAATTTTGAGAGCGCAGGACGGCTGCCGAAAGTCCGCGTAAAAACGCCCCCCGGGCCTAAAGTTTCACCGTGCAAAATCTCCGGTGATGTTATTATGAAACTAGAATATATTCTGCAGATTCTGAAAGTTATTGCGATAGTTAGACTCTTTTAGTTGCTTGGGAATCGTCGTTTGAAGATGGGCATGTGAAACTGCGAAAAAAATTTTGAGAGCGGAGGACGGCTGCCGAAAGTCCGCGTAAAAACGCCCCCCGGGCCTAAAGTTTCACCGTGCAAAATCTCCGGTGATGTTATTATGAAACTAGAATATATTCCGCAGATTCTGAAAGTTATTGCGATAGTTAGACTCTTTTAGTTGCTTGGGAATCGTCGTTTGAAGATGGGCATGTGAAACTGCGAAAAAAATTTTGAGAGCGGAGGACGGCTGCCGAAAGTCCGCGTAAAAACGCCCCCCGGGCCTAAAGTTTCACCGTGCAAAATCTCCGGTGATGTTATTATGAAACTAGAATATATTCCGCAGATTCTGAAAGTTATTGCGATAGTTAGACTCTTTTAGTTGCTTGGGAATCGTCGTTTGAAGATGGGCATGTGAAACTGCGAAAAAAATTTTGAGAGCGGAGGACGGCTGCCGAAAGTCCGCGTAAAAACGCCCCCCGGGCCTAAAGTTTCACCGTGCAAAATCTCCGGTGATGTTATTATGAAACTAGAATATATTCCGCAGATTCTGAAAGTTATTGCGATAGTTAGACTCTTTTAGTTGCTTGGGAATCGTCGTTTGAAGATGGGCATGTGAAACTGCGAAAAAAATTTTGAGAGCGGAGGACGGCTACCGAAAGTCCGCGTAAAAACGCCCCCCGGGCCTAAAGTTTCACCGTGCAAAATCTCCGGTGATGTTATTATGAAACTAGAATATATTCCGCAGACTCTGAAAGTTATTGCGATAGTTAGACTCTTTTAGTTGCTTGGGAATCGTCGTTTGAAGATGGGCATGTGAAACTGCGAAAAAAATTTTGAGAGCGGAGGACGGCTGCCGAAAGTCCGCGTAAAAACGCCCCCCGGGCCTAAAGTTTCACCGTGCAAAATCTCCGGTGATGTTATTATGAAACTAGAATATATTCCGCAGATTCTGAAAGTTATTGCGATAGTTAGACTCTTTTAGTTGCTTGGGAATCGTCGTTTAAAGATGGGCATGTGAAACTGCGAAAAAAATTTTGAGAGCGCAGGACGGCTGCCGAAAGTCCGCGTAAAAACGCCCCCCGGGCCTAAAGTTTCACCGTGCAAAATCTCCGGTGATGTTATTATGAAACTAGAATATATTCCGCAGACTCTGAAAGTTATTGCGATAGTTAGACTCTTTTAGTTGCTTGGGAATCGTCGTTTGAAGATGGGCATGTGAAACTGCGAAAAAAATTTTGAGAGCGGAGGACGGCTGCCGAAAGTCCGCGTAAAAACGCCCCCCGGGCCTAAAGTTTCACCGTGCAAAATCTCCGGTGATGTTATTATGAAACTAGAATATATTCCGCAGATTCTGAAAGTTATTGCGATAGTTAGACTCTTTTAGTTGCTTGGGAATCGTCGTTTAAAGATGGGCATGTGAAACTGCGAAAAAAATTTTGAGAGCGCAGGACGGCTGCCGAAAGTCCGCGTAAAAACGCCCCCCGGGCCTAAAGTTTCACCGTGCAAAATCTCCGGTGATGTTATTATGAAACTAGAATATATTCCGCAGATTCTGAAAGTTATTGCGATAGTTAGACTCTTTTAGTTGCTTGGGAATCGTCGTTTGAAGATGGGCATGTGAAACTGCGAAAAAAATTTTGAGAGCGGAGGACGGCTGCCGAAAGTCTGCGTAAAAACGCCCCCCGGGCCTAAAGTTTCACCGTGCAAAATCTCCGGTGATGTTATTATGAAACTAGAATATATTCCGCAGATTCTGAAAGTTATTGCGATAGTTAGACTCTTTTAGTTGCTTGGGAATCGTCGTTTGAAGATGGGCATGTGAAACTGCGAAAAAAATTTTGAGAGCGGAGGACGGCTGCCGAAAGTCCGCGTAAAAACGCCCCCCGGGCCTAAAGTTTCACCGTGCAAAATCTCCGGTGATGTTATTATGAAACTAGAATATATTCCGCAGATTCTGAAAGTTATTGCGATAGTTAGACTCTTTTAGTTGCTTGGGAATCGTCGTTTAAAGATGGGCATGTGAAACTGCGAAAAAAATTTTGAGAGCGCAGGACGGCTGCCGAAAGTCCGCGTAAAAACGCCCCCCGGGCCTAAAGTTTCACCGTGCAAAATCTCCGGTGATGTTATTATGAAACTAGAATATATTCCGCAGATTCTGAAAGTTATTGCGATAGTTAGACTCTTTTAGTTGCTTGGGAATCGTCGTTTGAAGATGGGCATGTGAAACTGCGAAAAAAATTTTGAGAGCGGAGGACGGCTGCCGAAAGTCCGCGTAAAAACGCCCCCCGGGCCTAAAGTTTCACCGTGCAAAATCTCCGGTGATGTTATTATGAAACTAGAATATATTCCGCAGATTCTGAAAGTTATTGCGATAGTTAGACTCTTTTAGTTGCTTGGGAATCGTCGTTTGAAGATGGGCATGTGAAACTGCGAAAAAAAGTTTGAGAGCGGAGGACGGCTGCCGAAAGTCCGCGTAAAAACGCCCCCCGGGCCTAAAGTTTCACCGTGCAAAATCTCCGGTGATGTTATTATGAAACTAGAATATATTCCGCAGATTCTGAAAGTTATTGCGATAGTTAGACTCTTTTAGTTGCTTGGGAATCGTCGTTTAAAGATGGGCATGTGAAACTGCGAAAAAAATTTTGAGAGCGCAGGACGGCTGCCGAAAGTCCGCGTAAAAACGCCCCCCGGGCCTAAAGTTTCACCGTGCAAAATCTCCGGTGATGTTATTATGAAACTAGAATATATTCCGCAGATTCTGAAAGTTATTGCGATAGTTAGACTCTTTTAGTTGCTTGGGAATCGTCGTTTGAAGATGGGCATGTGAAACTGCGAAAAAAATTTTGAGAGCGGAGGACGGCTGCCGAAAGTCCGCGTAAAAACGCCCCCCGGGCCTAAAGTTTCACCGTGCAAAATCTCCGGTGATGTTATTATGAAACTAGAATATATTCCGCAGATTCTGAAAGTTATTGCGATAGTTAGACTCTTTTAGTTGCTTGGGAATCGTCGTTTGAAGATGGGCATGTGAAACTGCGAAAAAAATTTTGAGAGCGGAGGACGGCTGCCGAAAGTCCGCGTAAAAACGCCCCCCGGGCCTAAAGTTTCACCGTGCAAAATCTCCGGTGATGTTATTATGAAACTAGAATATATTCCGCAGATTCTGAAAGTTATTGCGATAGTTAGACTCTTTTAGTTGCTTGGGAATCGTCGTTTGAAGATGGGCATGTGAAACTGCGAAAAAAATTTTGAGAGCGGAGGACGGCTGCCGAAAGTCCGCGTAAAAACGCCCCCCGGGCCTAAAGTTTCACCGTGCAAAATCTCCGGTGATGTTATTATGAAACTAGAATATATTCCGCAGATTCTGAAAGTTATTGCGATAGTTAGACTCTTTTAGTTGCTTGGGAATCGTCGTTTGAAGATGGGCATGTGAAACTGCGAAAAAAATTTTGAGAGCGGAGGACGGCTGCCGAAAGTCCGCGTAAAAACGCCCCCCGGGCCTAAAGTTTCACCGTGCAAAATCTCCGGTGATGTTATTATGAAACTAGAATATATTCCGCAGATTCTGAAAGTTATTGCGATAGTTAGACTCTTTTAGTTGCTTGGGAATCGTCGTTTGAAGATGGGCATGTGAAACTGCGAAAAAAATTTTGAGAGCGGAGGACGGCTGCCGAAAGTCCGCGTAAAAACGCCCCCCGGGCCTAAAGTTTCACCGTGCAAAATCTCCGGTGATGTTATTATGAAACTAGAATATATTCCGCAGATTCTGAAAGTTATTGCGATAGTTAGACTCTTTTAGTTGCTTGGGAATCGTCGTTTAAAGATGGGCATGTGAAACTGCGAAAAAAATTTTGAGAGCGCAGGACGGCTGCCGAAAGTCCGCGTAAAAACGCCCCCCGGGCCTAAAGTTTCACCGTGCAAAATCTCCGGTGATGTTATTATGAAACTAGAATATATTCCGCAGATTCTGAAAGTTATTGCGATAGTTAGACTCTTTTAGTTGCTTGGGAATCGTCGTTTGAAGATGGGCATGTGAAACTGCGAAAAAAATTTTGAGAGCGGAGGACGGCTGCCGAAAGTCCGCGTAAAAACGCCCCCCGGGCCTAAAGTTTCACCGTGCAAAATCTCCGGTGATGTTATTATGAAACTAGAATATATTCCGCAGATTCTGAAAGTTATTGCGATAGTTAGACTCTTTTAGTTGCTTGGGAATCGTCGTTTGAAGATGGGTATGTGAAACTGCGAAAAAAATTTTGAGAGCGGAGGACGGCTGCCGAAAGTCCGCGTAAAAACGCCCCCCGGGCCTAAAGTTTCACCGTGCAAAATCTCCGGTGATGTTATTATGAAACTAGAATATATTCCGCAGATTCTGAAAGTTATTGCGATAGTTAGACTCTTTTAGTTGCTTGGGAATCGTCGTTTGAAGATGGGCATGTGAAACTGCGAAAAAAATTTTGAGAGCGGAGGACGGCTGCCGAAAGTCCGCGTAAAAACGCCCCCCGGGCCTAAAGTTTCACCGTACAAAATCTCCGGTGATGTTATTATGAAACTAGAATATATTCCGCAGATTCTGAAAGTTATTGCGATAGTTAGACTCTTTTAGTTGCTTGGGAATCGTCGTTTAAAGATGGGCATGTGAAACTGCGAAAAAAATTTTGAGAGCGCAGGACGGCTGCCGAAAGTCCGCGTAAAAACGCCCCCCGGGCCTAAAGTTTCACCGTGCAAAATCTCCGGTGATGTTATTATGAAACTAGAATATATTCCGCAGATTCTGAAAGTTATTGCGATAGTTAGACTCTTTTAGTTGCTTGGGAATCGTCGTTTGAAGATGGGCATGTGAAACTGCGAAAAAAATTTTGAGAGCGGAGGACGGCTGCCGAAAGTCCGCGTAAAAACGCCCCCCGGGCCTAAAGTTTCACCGTGCAAAATCTCCGGTGATGTTATTATGAAACTAGAATATATTCCGCAGATTCTGAAAGTTATTGCGATAGTTAGACTCTTTTAGTTGCTTGGGAATCGTCGTTTGAAGATGGGCATGTGAAACTGCGAAAAAAATTTTGAGAGCGGAGGACGGCTGCCGAAAGTCCGCGTAAAAACGCCCCCCGGGCCTAAAGTTTCACCGTGCAAAATCTCCGGTGATGTTATTATGAAACTAGAATATATTCCGCAGATTCTGAAAGTTATTGCGATAGTTAGACTCTTTTAGTTGCTTGGGAATCGTCGTTTAAAGATGGGCATGTGAAACTGCGAAAAACATTTTGAGAGCGCAGGACGGCTGCCGAAAGTCCGCGTAAAAACGCCCCCCGGGCCTAAAGTTTCACCGTGCAAAATCTCCGGTGATGTTATTATGAAACTAGAATATATTCCGCAGATTCTGAAAGTTATTGCGATAGTTAGACTCTTTTAGTTCCTTGGGAATCGTCGTTTGAAGATGGGCATGTGAAACTGCGAAAAAAATTTTGAGAGCGGAGGACGGCTGCCGAAAGTCCGCGTAAAAACGCCCCCCGGGCCTAAAGTTTCACCGTGCAAAATCTCCGGTGATGTTATTATGAAACTAGAATATATTCCGCAGATTCTGAAAGTTATTGCGATAGTTAGACTCTTTTAGTTGCTTGGGAATCGTCGTTTGAAGATGGGCATGTGAAACTGCGAAAAAAATTTTGAGAGCGGAGGACGGCTGCCGAAAGTCCGCGTAAAAACGCCCCCCGGGCCTAAAGTTTCACCGTGCAAAATCTCCGGTGATGTTATTATGAAACTAGAATATATTCCGCAGATTCTGAAAGTTATTGCGATAGTTAGACTCTTTTAGTTGCTTGGGAATCGTCGTTTAAAGATGGGCATGTGAAACTGCGAAAAAAATTTTGAGAGCGCAGGACGGCTGCCGAAAGTCCGCGTAAAAACGCCCCCCGGGCCTAAAGTTTCACCGTGCAAAATCTCCGGTGATGTTATTATGAAACTAGAATATATTCCGCAGATTCTGAAAGTTATTGCGATAGTTAGACTATTTTAGTTGCTTGGGAATCGTCGTTTGAAGATGGGCATGTGAAACTGCGAAAAAAATTTTGAGAGCGGAGGACGGCTGCCGAAAGTCCGCGTAAAAACGCCCCCCGGGCCTAAAGTTTCACCGTGCAAAATCTCCGGTGATGTTATTATGAAACTAGAATATATTCCGCAGATTCTGAAAGTTATTGCGATAGTTAGACTCTTTTAGTTGCTTGGGAATCGTCGTTTGAAGATGGGCATGTGAAACTGCGAAAAAAATTTTGAGAGCGGAGGACGGCTGCCGAAAGTCCGCGTAAAAACGCCCCCCGGGCCTAAAGTTTCACCGTGCAAAATCTCCGGTGATGTTATTATGAAACTAGAATATATTCCGCAGATTCTGAAAGTTATTGCGATAGTTAGACTCTTTTAGTTCCTTGGGAATCGTCGTTTGAAGATGGGCATGTGAAACTGCGAAAAAAATTTTGAGAGCGGAGGACGGCTGCCGAAAGTCCGCGTAAAAACGCCCCCCGGGCCTAAAGTTTCACCGTGCAAAATCTCCGGTGATGTTATTATGAAACTAGAATATATTCCGCAGATTCTGAAAGTTATTGCGATAGTTAGACTCTTTTAGTTGCTTGGGAATCGTCGTTTAAAGATGGGCATGTGAAACTGCGAAAAAAATTTTGAGAGCGCAGGACGGCTGCCGAAAGTCCGCGTAAAAACGCCCCCCGGGCCTAAAGTTTCACCGTGCAAAATCTCCGGTGATGTTATTATGAAACTAGAATATATTCCGCAGATTCTGAAAGTTATTGCGATAGTTAGACTCTTTTAGTTGCTTGGGAATCGTCGTTTGAAGATGGGCATGTGAAACTGCGAAAAAAATTTTGAGAGCGGAGGACGGCTGCCGAAAGTCCGCGTAAAAACGCCCCCCGGGCCTAAAGTTTCACCGTGCAAAATCTCCGGTGATGTTATTATGAAACTAGAATATATTCCGCAGATTCTGAAAGTTATTGCGATAGTTAGACTCTTTTAGTTGCTTGGGAATCGTCGTTTGAAGATGGGCATGTGAAACTGCGAAAAAAATTTTGAGAGCGGAGGACGGCTGCCGAAAGTCCGCGTAAAAACGCCCCCCGGGCCTAAAGTTTCACCGTGCAAAATCTCCGGTGATGTTATTATGAAACTAGAATATATTCCGCAGATTCTGAAAGTTATTGCGATAGTTAGACTCTTTTAGTTGCTTGGGAATCGTCGTTTGAAGATGGGCATGTGAAACTGCGAAAAAAATTTTGAGAGCGGAGGACGGCTGCCGAAAGTCCGCGTAAAAACGCCCCCCGGGCCTAAAGTTTCACCGTGCAAAATCTCCGGTGATGTTATTATGAAACTAGAATATATTCCGCAGATTCTGAAAGTTATTGCGATAGTTAGACTCTTTTAGTTGCTTGGGAATCGTCGTTTAAAGATGGGCATGTGAAACTGCGAAAAAAATTTTGAGAGCGCAGGACGGCTGCCGAAAGTCCGCGTAAAAACGCCCCCCGGGCCTAAAGTTTCACCGTGCAAAATCTCCGGTGATGTTATTATGAAACTAGAATATATTCCGCAGATTCTGAAAGTTATTGCGATAGTTAGACTCTTTTAGTTGCTTGGGAATCGTCGTTTAAAGATGGGCATGTGAAACTGCGAAAAAAATTTTGAGAGCGGAGGACGGCTGCCGAAAGTCCGCGTAAAAACGCCCCCCGGGCCTAAAGTTTCACCGTGCAAAATCTCCGGTGATGTTATTATGAAACTAGAATATATTCCGCAGATTCTGAAAGTTATTGCGATAGTTAGACTCTTTTAGTTGCTTGGGAATCGTCGTTTGAAGATGGGCATGTGAAACTGCGAAAAAAATTTTGAGAGCGGAGGACGGCTGCCGAAAGTCCGCGTAAAAACGCCCCCCGGGCCTAAAGTTTCACCGTGCAAAATCTCCGGTGATGTTATTATGAAACTAGAATATATTCCGCAGATTCTGAAAGTTATTGCGATAGTTAGACTCTTTTAGTTGCTTGGGAATCGTCGTTTAAAGATGGGCATGTGAAACTGCGAAAAAAATTTTGAGAGCGCAGGACGGCTGCCGAAAGTCCGCGTAAAAACGCCCCCCGGGCCTAAAGTTTCACCGTGCAAAATCTCCGGTGATGTTATTATGAAACTAGAATATATTCCGCAGATTCTGAAAGTTATTGCGATAGTTAGACTCTTTTAGTTGCTTGGGAATCGTCGTTTGAAGATGGGCATGTGAAACTGCGAAAAAAATTTTGAGAGCGGAGGACGGCTGCCGAAAGTCCGCGTAAAAACGCCCCCCGGGCCTAAAGTTTCACCGTGCAAAATCTCCGGTGATGTTATTATGAAACTAGAATATATTCCGCAGATTCTGAAAGTTATTGCGATAGTTAGACTCTTTTAGTTGCTTGGGAATCGTCGTTTGAAGATGGGCATGTGAAACTGCGAAAAAAATTTTGAGAGCGGAGGACGGCTGCCGAAAGTCCGCGTAAAAACGCCCCCCGGGCCTAAAGTTTCACCGTGCAAAATCTCCGGTGATGTTATTATGAAACTAGAATATATTCCGCAGATTCTGAAAGTTATTGCGATAGTTAGACTCTTTTAGTTGCTTGGGAATCGTCGTTTAAAGATGGGCATGTGAAACTGCGAAAAAAATTTTGAGAGCGCAGGACGGCTGCCGAAAGTCCGCGTAAAAACGCCCCCCGGGCCTAAAGTTTCACCGTGCAAAATCTCCGGTGATGTTATTATGAAACTAGAATATATTCCGCAGATTCTGAAAGTTATTGCGATAGTTAGACTCTTTTAGTTGCTTGGGAATCGTCGTTTGAAGATGGGCATGTGAAACTGCGAAAAAAATTTTGAGAGCGGAGGACGGCTGCCGAAAGTCCGCGTAAAAACGCCCCCCGGGCCTAAAGTTTCACCGTGCAAAATCTCCGGTGATGTTATTATGAAACTAGAATATATTCCGCAGATTCTGAAAGTTATTGCGATAGTTAGACTCTTTTAGTTGCTTGGGAATCGTCGTTTGAAGATGGGCATGTGAAACTGCGAAAAAAATTTTGAGAGCGGAGGACGGCTGCCGAAAGTCCGCGTAAAAACGCCCCCCGGGCCTAAAGTTTCACCGTGCAAAATCTCCGGTGATGTTATTATGAAACTAGAATATATTCCGCAGATTCTGAAAGTTATTGCGATAGTTAGACTCTTTTAGTTGCTTGGGAATCGTCGTTTAAAGATGGGCATGTGAAACTGCGAAAAAAATTTTGAGAGCGCAGGACGGCTGCCGAAAGTCCGCGTAAAAACGCCCCCCGGGCCTAAAGTTTCACCGTGCAAAATCTCCGGTGATGTTATTATGAAACTAGAATATATTCCGCAGATTCTGAAAGTTATTGCGATAGTTAGACTCTTTTAGTTGCTTGGGAATCGTCGTTTGAAGATGGGCATGTGAAACTGCGAAAAAAATTTTGAGAGCGGAGGACGGCTGCCGAAAGTCCGCGTAAAAACGCCCCCCGGGCCTAAAGTTTCACCGTGCAAAATCTCCGGTGATGTTATTATGAAACTAGAATATATTCCGCAGATTCTGAAAGTTATTGCGATAGTTAGACTCTTTTAGTTGCTTGGGAATCGTCGTTTGAAGATGGGCATGTGAAACTGCGAAAAAAATTTTGAGAGCGGAGGACGGCTGCCGAAAGTCCGCGTAAAAACGCCCCCCGGGCCTAAAGTTTCACCGTGCAAAATCTCCGGTGATGTTATTATGAAACTAGAATATATTCCGCAGATTCTGAAAGTTATTGCGATAGTTAGACTCTTTTAGTTGCTTGGGAATCGTCGTTTAAAGATGGGCATGTGAAACTGCGAAAAAAATTTTGAGAGCGCAGGACGGCTGCCGAAAGTCCGCGTAAAAACGCCCCCCGGGCCTAAAGTTTCACCGTGCAAAATCTCCGGTGATGTTATTATGAAACTAGAATATATTCCGCAGATTCTGAAAGTTATTGCGATAGTTAGACTCTTTTAGTTGCTTGGGAATCGTCGTTTGAAGATGGGCATGTGAAACTGCGAAAAAAATTTTGAGAGCGGAGGACGGCTGCCGAAAGTCCGCGTAAAAACGCCCCCCGGGCCTAAAGTTTCACCGTGCAAAATCTCCGGTGATGTTATTATGAAACTAGAATATATTCCGCAGATTCTGAAAGTTATTGCGATAGTTAGACTCTTTTAGTTGCTTGGGAATCGTCGTTTGAAGATGGGCATGTGAAACTGCGAAAAAAATTTTGAGAGCGGAGGACGGCTGCCGAAAGTCCGCGTAAAAACGCCCCCCGGGCCTAAAGTTTCACCGTGCAAAATCTCCGGTGATGTTATTATGAAACTAGAATATATTCCGCAGATTCTGAAAGTTATTGCGATAGTTAGACTCTTTTAGTTGCTTGGGAATCGTCGTTTAAAGATGGGCATGTGAAACTGCGAAAAAAATTTTGAGAGCGCAGGACGGCTGCCGAAAGTCCGCGTAAAAACGCCCCCCGGGCCTAAAGTTTCACCGTGCAAAATCTCCGGTGATGTTATTATGAAACTAGAATATATTCCGCAGATTCTGAAAGTTATTGCGATAGTTAGACTCTTTTAGTTGCTTGGGAATCGTCGTTTGAAGATGGGCATGTGAAACTGCGAAAAAAATTTTGAGAGCGGAGGACGGCTGCCGAAAGTCCGCGTAAAAACGCCCCCCGGGCCTAAAGTTTCACCGTGCAAAATCTCCGGTGATGTTATTATGAAACTAGAATATATTCCGCAGATTCTGAAAGTTATTGCGATAGTTAGACTCTTTTAGTTGCTTGGGAATCGTCGTTTGAAGATGGGCATGTGAAACTGCGAAAAAAATTTTGAGAGCGGAGGACGGCTGCCGAAAGTCCGCGTAAAAACGCCCCCCGGGCCTAAAGTTTCACCGTGCAAAATCTCCGGTGATGTTATTATGAAACTAGAATATATTCCGCAGATTCTGAAAGTTATTGCGATAGTTAGACTCTTTTAGTTGCTTGGGAATCGTCGTTTGAAGATGGGCATGTGAAACTGCGAAAAAAATTTTGAGAGCGGAGGACGGCTGCCGAAAGTCCGCGTAAAAACGCCCCCCGGGCCTAAAGTTTCACCGTGCAAAATCTCCGGTGATGTTATTATGAAACTAGAATATATTCCGCAGATTCTGAAAGTTATTGCGATAGTTAGACTCTTTTAGTTGCTTGGGAATCGTCGTTTAAAGATGGGCATGTGAAACTGCGAAAAAAATTTTGAGAGCGCAGGACGGCTGCCGAAAGTCCGCGTAAAAACGCCCCCCGGGCCTAAAGTTTCACCGTGCAAAATCTCCGGTGATGTTATTATGAAACTAGAATATATTCCGCAGATTCTGAAAGTTATTGCGATAGTTAGACTCTTTTAGTTGCTTGGGAATCGTCGTTTGAAGATGGGCATGTGAAACTGCGAAAAAAATTTTGAGAGCGGAGGACGGCTGCCGAAAGTCCGCGTAAAAACGCCCCCCGGGCCTAAAGTTTCACCGTGCAAAATCTCCGGTGATGTTATTATGAAACTAGAATATATTCCGCAGATTCTGAAAGTTATTGCGATAGTTAGACTCTTTTAGTTGCTTGGGAATCGTCGTTTGAAGATGGGCATGTGAAACTGCGAAAAAAATTTTGAGAGCGGAGGACGGCTGCCGAAAGTCCGCGTAAAAACGCCCCCCGGGCCTAAAGTTTCACCGTGCAAAATCTCCGGTGATGTTATTATGAAACTAGAATATATTCCGCAGATTCTGAAAGTTATTGCGATAGTTAGACTCTTTTAGTTGCTTGGGAATCGTCGTTTAAAGATGGGCATGTGAAACTGCGAAAAAAATTTTGAGAGCGCAGGACGGCTGCCGAAAGTCCGCGTAAAAACGCCCCCCGGGCCTAAAGTTTCACCGTGCAAAATCTCCGGTGATGTTATTATGAAACTAGAATATATTCCGCAGATTCTGAAAGTTATTGCGATAGTTAGACTCTTTTAGTTGCTTGGGAATCGTCGTTTGAAGATGGGCATGTGAAACTGCGAAAAAAATTTTGAGAGCGGAGGACGGCTGCCGAAAGTCCGCGTAAAAACGCCCCCCGGGCCTAAAGTTTCACCGTGCAAAATCTCCGGTGATGTTATTATGAAACTAGAATATATTCCGCAGATTCTGAAAGTTATTGCGATAGTTAGACTCTTTTAGTTGCTTGGGAATCGTCGTTTGAAGATGGGCATGTGAAACTGCGAAAAAATTTTGAGAGCGGAGGACGGCTGCCGAAAGTCCGCGTAAAAACGCCCCCCGGGCCTAAAGTTTCACCGTGCAAAATCTCCGGTGATGTTATTATGAAACTAGAATATATTCCGCAGATTCTGAAAGTTATTGCGATAGTTAGACTCTTTTAGTTGCTTGGGAATCGTCGTTTGAAGATGGGCATGTGAAACTGCGAAAAAAATTTTGAGAGCGGAGGACGGCTGCCGAAAGTCCGCGTAAAAACGCCCCCCGGGCCTAAAGTTTCACCGTGCAAAATCTCCGGTGATGTTATTATGAAACTAGAATATATTCCGCAGATTCTGAAAGTTATTGCGATAGTTAGACTCTTTTAGTTGCTTGGGAATCGTCGTTTAAAGATGGGCATGTGAAACTGCGAAAAAAATTTTGAGAGCGCAGGACGGCTGCCGAAAGTCCGCGTAAAAACACCCCCCGGGCCTAAAGTTTCACCGTGCAAAATCTCCGGTGATGTTATTATGAAACTAGAATATATTCCGCAGATTCTGAAAGTTATTGCGATAGTTAGACTCTTTTAGTTGCTTGGGAATCGTCGTTTGAAGATGGGCATGTGAAACTGCGAAAAAAATTTTGAGAGCGGAGGACGGCTGCCGAAAGTCCGCGTAAAAACGCCCCCCGGGCCTAAAGTTTCACCGTGCAAAATCTCCGGTGATGTTATTATGAAACTAGAATATATTCCGCAGATTCTGAAAGTTATTGCGATAGTTAGACTCTTTTAGTTGCTTGGGAATCGTCGTTTGAAGATGGGCATGTGAAACTGCGAAAAAAATTTTGAGAGCGGAGGACGGCTGCCGAAAGTCCGCGTAAAAACGCCCCCCGGGCCTAAAGTTTCACCGTGCAAAATCTCCGGTGATGTTATTATGAAACTAGAATATATTCCGCAGATTCTGAAAGTTATTGCGATAATTAGACTCTTTTAGTTGCTTGGGAATCGTCGTTTAAAGATGGGCATGTGAAACTGCGAAAAAAATTTTGAGAGCGCAGGACGGCTGCCGAAAGTCCGCGTAAAAACGCCCCCCGGGCCTAAAGTTTCACCGTGCAAAATCTCCGGTGATGTTATTATGAAACTAGAATATATTCCGCAGATTCTGAAAGTTATTGCGATAGTTAGACTCTTTTAGTTGCTTGGGAATCGTCGTTTGAAGATGGGCATGTGAAACTGCGAAAAAAATTTTGAGAGCGGAGGACGGCTGCCGAAAGTCCGCGTAAAAACGCCCCCCGGGCCTAAAGTTTCACCGTGCAAAATCTCCGGTGATGTTATTATGAAACTAGAATATATTCCGCAGATTCTGAAAGTTATTGCGATAGTTAGACTCTTTTAGTTGCTTGGGAATCGTCGTTTGAAGATGGGCATGTGAAACTGCGAAAAAAATTTTGAGAGCGGAGGACGGCTGCCGAAAGTCCGCGTAAAAACGCCCCCCGGGCCTAAAGTTTCACCGTGCAAAATCTCCGGTGATGTTATTATGAAACTAGAATATATTCCGCAGATTCTGAAAGTTATTGCGATAGTTAGACTCTTTTAGTTGCTTGGGAATCGTCGTTTGAAGATGGGCATGTGAAACTGCGAAAAAAATTTTGAGAGCGCAGGACGGCTGCCGAAAGTCCGCGTAAAAACGCCCCCCGGGCCTAAAGTTTCACCGTGCAAAATCTCCGGTGATGTTATTATGAAACTAGAATATATTCCGCAGATTCTGAAAGTTATTGCGATAGTTAGACTCTTTTAGTTGCTTGGGAATCGTCGTTTGAAGATGGGCATGTGAAACTGCGAAAAAAATTTTGAGAGCGGAGGACGGCTGCCGAAAGTCCGCGTAAAAACGCCCCCCGGGCCTAAAGTTTCACCGTGCAAAATC
The DNA here is from genome assembly GCA_963930645.1 of Salticus scenicus. Taxonomy (NCBI): domain Eukaryota; kingdom Metazoa; phylum Arthropoda; class Arachnida; order Araneae; family Salticidae; genus Salticus; species Salticus scenicus. The sequence continues at coordinate 31,958 of CAWVNO010002753.1, forward strand.
TCCGGTGATGTTATTATGAAACTAGAATATATTCCGCAGATTCTGAAAGTTATTGCGATAGTTAGACTCTTTTAGTTGCTTGGGAATCGTCGTTTGAAGATGGGCATGTGAAACTGCGAAAAAAATTTTGAGAGCAGAGGACGGCTGCCGAAAGTCCGCGTAAAAACGCCCCCCGGGCCTAAAGTTTCACCGTGCAAAATCTCCGGTGATGTTATTATGAAACTAGAATATATTCCGCAGATTCTGAAAGTTATTGCGATAGTTAGACTCTTTTAGTTGCTTGGGAATCGTCGTTTGAAGATGGGCATGTGAAACTGCGAAAAAAATTTTGAGAGCGGAGGACGGCTGCCGAAAGTCCGCGTAAAAACGCCCCCCGGGCCTAAAGTTTCACCGTGCAAAATCTCCGGTGATGTTATTATGAAACTAGAATATATTCCGCAGATTCTGAAAGTTATTGCGATAGTTAGACTCTTTTAGTTGCTTGGGAATCGTCGTTTAAAGATGGGCATGTGAAACTGCGAAAAAAATTTTGAGAGCGCAGGACGGCTGCCGAAAGTCCGCGTAAAAACGCCCCCCGGGCCTAAAGTTTCACCGTGCAAAATCTCCGGTGATGTTATTATGAAACTAGAATATATTCCGCAGATTCTGAAAGTTATTGCGATAGTTAGACTCTTTTAGTTGCTTGGGAATCGTCGTTTGAAGATGGGCATGTGAAACTGCGAAAAAAATTTTGAGAGCGGAGGACGGCTGCCGAAAGTCCGCGTAAAAACGCCCCCGGGCCTAAAGTTTCACCGTGCAAAATCTCCGGTGATGTTATTATGAAACTAGAATATATTCCGCAGATTCTGAAAGTTATTGCGATAGTTAGACTCTTTTAGTTGCTTGGGAATCGTCGTTTGAAGATGGGCATGTGAAACTGCGAAAAAAATTTTGAGAGCGGAGGACGGCTGCCGAAAGTCCGCGTAAAAACGCCCCCCGGGCCTAAAGTTTCACCGTG
>CAWVNO010002754.1:0-19000 GCA_963930645.1 Salticus scenicus
TAAAAATTCAAATATCAGTAAAAAAGAACACAGCTACGTTGAATATTATTTACAAAAAGAAATCATTTAAAAAATACAAAAAAACTTTATTCCCAATGGAAAAAACCTACTGCTCTAAAACAGTAAATTACTTATTCTAAAAATTTTAATACACACGAGCTCTCGATTAAACGAGATCAAGTATATTTTTTTTAACTAACGTTGCCATCCAATAATAATAATATTCATAAAATAAATAATAGACATAATAATACATTTTCAACATCCTCCCACCTTTTGATTATAAATAATAATCAAAACATAAAAACTATTAGTCAAAACAACTCTGATACAAAGATGGCAACATTACATTTTAAAAAATATAAAAATGAAATGTAAAATAAATAGTAGAATGATCAACAATATCTAATATAATCTACAAGTTCAGTCTTTCCGGCACTTTAATTCTTCTGCCAACTCTACTAAACTTCATTTGCTCACTAGTAGTACAGTCTGAAACTTTGGAGATGTTATCTGATTCTTTAACTTTACTGAGAGTCATCGGTGTGGGAAGATCTTCAGAAGATGTTATCTCTAGGGGATAAACTCTTTGAATCGGGCGTAAGAGCTCCTTTTGGGAAGTTTGCACTTTAACAAGTCGTACTTGTCCGTCTTTACCTGGTATAACCTCAGTGATACGACCTAAAGGCCAGTAGATTCTGTTTTTATTATCGGCTCTCACCATAACAATTTCGCCAACAGTAACGGTATGTTTGGCTGACTTTTTGCTTTTACTTTTACGTAGAATAAGAGCACCAAGATATTCAGATCTAAAACGGCTTCGTAAATCTTTGAGAAATAATGGCCCAGCCATATCAACACCAATTATCTGAAAAACTGCAGCATCTTTAACTCTGTTTTCTGGAAGTGGAGGACTGATTACTTCTAAGTTCTTTGACCGAAATCTTTTGCATGCAGTGCAGCTGGCTACAACATTTTTCACCGCCTTTCTGCCGTTTAGGATCCAATACTTTTCTCGAAGTATATTTAATAGTATCTGGACACCAGCATGGCAGTTCTCAACATGTGCTTTATAAATTAGCCGTTTTACCACTTCATGTTTTGATGGAAGAACAATAGGTTTAAGAAAATCTTCACTGTCCTTTCGATAAATAATTTTCGTCTTCAGACGAATGACACCAAGCTCGTCTTTAAACGTTTGCAAAGATTTCAATCTCTTTTCGTCTTCTTGAGGAAAAGACTCATTCTGAATTAGAAGTAAAACCTTCATTTCTGCTTCATGAATTTCTGAGGCTGTCAATTCACCATGCTTCCTCCAATTAAAATTCTTGCAGTTGTGCTTGAAACGAAGGATCCATGCAACAAGACGAATAATTCTGTCATAACTAGAAAAGTATCTATAGTACCAGTCTTCATCAACAATAGCTTCAGTATTTGTCAGTATACAAGTTTTCCTAGGTTTTTCCTTTTCAATTTCTTCCTCATTCCAATCGCGATTGGAGAAATCCATCATTGCTCGAAATACAGAAACGTCTTTCATCCATTGTGGACCCTCCCACCATTTTGATGAGAATAGATGCTATGCTTTGCATCCTCTGGAGGGCAAGTCTGCAGCATTCTTCTCCCCCGTTATATGTCTCCATGATGAAGGATCACTCAGTTTTCTGATCTCCTGCACTCTATTTCTTACAAAAACGGACCAATTTTCTTCTCGCTGTATCCATGCAAGAACCGTTGTAGAATCACTCCAGTAATGAGTCATAACATTTCTCCAACCAAGAGCTTCAATAACCGAATTCGTCAGTCTCGCTCCAATTACAGCAGCTAGAAGTTCCATTCTAGGTATAGTTACACCTCTTAACGGAGCCACTCGAGACTTTGCTGCAAGCAAAAATAAATTAACTTGATTAGCATCCTCTACTCTAAGGAATGTAACTGCACCATAGGCATCTTTGCTTCCGTCAACAAATGTGTGAATAGTGCAGTTGCTTAAATCTTCGGAAGATTGGCGAATAAACCTAGGTATCTGTATATCAGTCAAATACTTCAGTTCTTGAAACCACTGCATAAACTCTTTATGAAGCTCACCAGTTATCTCTTGATAAAAGTGATAAAAAGAATGTAAAACTTATAATCTGAAAAGAATGTAAGTATTTTAAGATTAAAAAAAAAAATTCAGATGTCTTATCTGCGCCGGGCCCCAAGGCAGTTGTCCCCTGTGTCCCCCCCCCCCCCCGAAACCGGCCCTGCCGATTTGTCTCATTTAAAAAACCCTAAACAAGAATGTTTCGTGGAAGCTTTAGTTGTGAATCAGATATCTTTTACAAAGCTAAAAATAGTTGATAACGCAACCATTCAAAATATTTTGTTTTCTAATGAAGGGGAAAGAAATATTTTTTTCTGAATTGCAATCGAAGTCGCCAGATGTTTTAATCGGCGCAGGCTTGTTTTGGAAGCTGCAGAAAAATAAAAAGAAAATTAATCGCTCGTTGTTTGCTGTTAACACAGTTTTAGGTTGGACTTTATCTGGGAATAATAATTTCGCTAGAAATCAAGACGACTTGATTACTGGCGCCTTGGTGTTAAAGATTGAATGTTCTAACTCTCTTTATTTAGATGAAAGGAATCCATGCATGCAAAAAAAATGAATCATCGATTTGTACAGCCAATGATTTGCAGAATTTATGGTCGCTAGATACTTTAGGCATAAATGATGATAAATTGATTTCTAGTTCTGATCTAGAAACAATAAATAAATTTGAGAAACAGTTAGAATATGGGGAGGCTCATTATTTATGGAATTAACAAAGCATTAATAACTTTAGGAATAATTTTGAAAATGCTAAACGGCAATTCAATAATTTGAGGAAAAGATTAAACAAGTCCTTCCGGCTTTTTCGGAAGGGTAGGTTGATTTCTTTTTCCTTATCAAGTAGCCGTCATTTTGTTTCAAAATGGCGGCTACAAATTATTAATGCACTTGGTAGAAATATTGATGTGGGCTATGCACATATGGAGTTTTAAGCAAATCGGTTCATAAATACATTTTTATGTGAATTTAAAATTTTCAAGTGGCCGGCGCTTGGAAACAAAATTCTGGGTTAAGTTGACATATATATGAAATGTATTTGTGAGATAAGTCTACTGTACATATATAGTTCGAATTAATTCAAAATCTCAAAAGTCATCGTGTTGAAAAATTAAGTGGCTGCCACTTCGACCAAAATGGCAGAGAAAGTTTCTCATCTAAGATATCGTTGCAAATTTGAAAAAAAATTTTTTTGTAGAAATTCTTTCAAAGAGGCTTAGTAAGCTGCTAAAATGTTAGTTTTCTGCATTTCTAGTTTGTTTTAGCATTAAAATAGCCTAATTTTTTCTTAAAAACGCATTAAAAAGATCCAGTAACGCAGATAATGGGTTTGGCGCCAAACTTGGCGACTTTTCCCCTATTGCGACTTTTTAGGCGACTTTTGGCGATAAAATACTTTTTATAGATATACCAAAGTTGGACGCAATAACGTGATTGGTTCCCGAGTTACGTGAATTTTCTAAATTTTTGTTGTTTGAATGATAAATCCATTTTTCCACTTTGATTTGAATTGATTAAGTATTTCTAAAGTTGCCGTGATAACAAATTTTCAAGTGGCCGCCACTTGGAAACAATACAGTGGAACGAACTGCCAAGCAAACACATCCAAGATATTTGAAGCATTGGTTCACTGTCCAACTGTGGTTTAAATCAGTGCCGTGTTTCAAAAGTTATTCTTATGGCAAATTTTCAAGTGACAGTCTAAGTGGCTGCGACTTGGAAACAAAATAGCAAAACAACTTGCCCATCGAGATCATCCAGTATATTTGTACGTTAAGTACATTGTCCCGTTCTAATTTAAATTAAATCAGTATTTCAAAAATTATCGTCATAAGAAATTTTCGGGTGGCACCACTTGTAAAAAAAAGTGGAGTGAGCTGCCCAGCAAACTTATACGAGATATTTGAATGATAAATCCACTACCCAAATTTGATGCGAATTGATTCTGTATTACTAAAGTTACCATAATAACAAATTTTCAAGTGGCCGCCACTTAGAAATAAAATTGGGGATCATGTCAACAAGTGAAATTATCCTAGATATTTGAACCATAAGTTTACTCTCCAACTCTTATTTGAATCAGTAGAGTATTTTAAAAGTTATCGTGATGGCATATTTTCAAGTGGCAGTGTGATTTCAAGTGGCTGGAACTTAGAAACAAGATGTCGGAACAAGTTGCCCAGTGAAAACATTCAAGATAATTATATGATAATATCACTGTCCAAATTTGGTTCAATTTGGAGTATTTTTTCAGAAGTTATCGTGATTTTAAATTTTCAAGTGGGAGTCTGATTTCAAGTGACCCCCGCTTAACTTAAGATATCTGCCACTTTATTAAAATTAGCGAATATAGTTTATCAATAAACTTCATTAAGGTCTTTATGTGGTCTGTATTTACATCAAAATTCAAGCAATTTCGAAATACGCTTTTTACAATTTAAATTTGAAATTCTCAAGTGGTCTGCACTTGAAAACAAAATGGCGGAGCAACTTGGTTAATAAACTAATCTAAGATATTTGTAAGATAAGTTAAGACACTGTTGAAATTTGGTTCCATTTGGAGTATTATTTCGGAAGTTATCATGGTTTTAAATTTTCAAGTGGTGGCCTGATTTCAAGTGGTCCCGCTTAACTTAAGATATGCGCCACTTTATTAAAAATGGCGGATAAAGTTCATTAATAAAGTTATTTGAGACACTTGTGTAATCTATGTACACATCAAAATTAAAAAAAAAAAAAAAAAAAAAAAAAAAAAACCGGAATACGCTTTTTACAATTTGAATTTGAAATTTTCAAGTGGTCTCCACTTGAAGACAAAATGGCGGAGCAACTTGGTTAACAAGTTCATCTAAATTATTTATAAGATAAGTTAAGACACTGTCCAAAATTGGTTCGATTTGGAGTATTATTTCAGAAGTTATTGTGATTTTAAATTTTCAAGTGGTAGCGTGATTTCAAGTGGCCCCGCTTAACTTAAGTTATCTACCACTTTGTTAAAAATGACGGATAAATTTCATTAATAAACACCATTGAGACCCTTATATGGTCTGTATTTACATCAAATTTCAAACAAATTCGGAATAAGCTTTTTACAATTTGAATTTGAAATTTTCAAGTGGTCTCCACTTAAAAACAAATTGGCGGAGCAACTTGATTAATAAACTCATCTAAGATATTTATAAGATAAGTTAAGACACTGTCTAAATTTCGTTCGATTTGGAGTATTATTTCGGAAGTTATAGTGATTTTAAATTTCCAAGTGGTAGCCTGATTTCAAGTGATCCCGCTTAACTTAAAATATCTGCCACTTTACTAAAAATGGCGGTAAACTTCATTAACAAACTTCATTGAGACCCTTATGTGGCCTGTGTTTACATCAAAATTCAAGGAAATCTTGCTTTAACTATGCTTTTTACAATGGTGGTTTGAAATTTTCAAGTGGCTGCCACTTGAAAACAAAAAGTCGGAGCAACTTGGTTAACGAACTTGTCCAAGATATTTATAAGATTAGTTCACTGTCCAAATTTGGTTCGATTTCGAGTATTATTTCGGGAGTTATCGTGATGACAAAATTTTCATTATAGATAGATATATATATATATATATAGATAAACGAAGTGATTGCAATAGGTCGATTTCTAAAGAAATCAACCTAAAAGGGATAAATGGGTTCTTGAGCAATATAAACAGATAATTACTGAACAAAGACGTTTAGGGATTGTCGAAGAATGTGATCGAACAGAAAATGAATATTTCACACCGTATCGTGAAGTCATTAGAAAAGAAAAACAGACCACTAAAGTACGAATTGTCTTTAATTGTTCCAGTAAAATTTCAGGGTGTAAATCTCTAAATGATTGTCTCATGATTGTCTCTATGTCTTACACCACAAATTCTGGATGTAATTAATAGATTTAGAATGTTTAAGATTGCGTTTTGCGCAGATATTGAAAAGGCGTTTTTAATGATAGAGACTGCGGAACCCGATAGAAATTTTCTTAAGATTTTATGGTTTGATGATGACACTCGGACTTATAAAATAATGCGAACGACCAGAGCGATTTTTGGTTGTACAACTTCTCCCTTTTTTCTAACGGCCAAGATTAAGAAACACATTAAAGATTATAGGGAAATTTATCCTGATAGTTATGAAATGTTAAATTCAGCTCTGTTTGTAGACGATTTGCTATATGGCTCCGATACCATAAGCGGAGCATATAAATTAACTTCTTCTGCTGTAAATATTTTGGGAAATGCTGAAATGAAATTGAGAAAGTTTAGTACGAATTCACAGACATTAAAGAACATGTGGGATAAAAATTGTTGTTTTTCGGAGGTAATTAATGGCAATGTAATAAATATTCTTGGAATGGTGTGGGATAAAGATAGTGATAAATTAGGATTAGCTTTGAAATCTATAGTTGAAAATTTGAATATATCGGTATGTACAAAAAGATATGTATTGCATACAGCTGCAAATTTTTTTGATCCAATTGGGATTATTTCGCCCTTTTTAATCAGGATAAAGTGCTTTCTTCAAAAAATGTGGGAAAGAGGTATGGATTGGGATCAGGAATTACCGGATGATCTTAAAGGAATTTGGATAAAGTGGTGTAACGAAATTAAGGATTTATTAGAACTTTGAATAGATAAATGTCATTTCACTCATGTTGATTTGAAAAATTCGCAAGTTGAACTTCATATATTTTCAGATGCTTCACCACTTGCATATGGTTGTGTTGCATATTTTAAGGTTATCGGTAATGATAAAAAATGTTGTGTAAGCATAGTTATGTCGAAGGCTAGAGTTGCGCCGCTAAAGAAATTAACGTTACCAAGGTTGGAGTTAATGGGAGCGGTGATGGCGGCTAGAGTAGCAAAATATGTTTGTGATGTATTTAAAAAGATTAAGATCGAAAGATTTTATTGGACAGATTCAACTATTGTTATACACTGGGTGCAAGGAGCGGCGAAACAATAGAAACCTTTTGTTAAAAACAGAGTTGTCGATATTCATGGATTGTCAGGACCCGAAAATTGGTCATACTGTAATACAAAGGATAATCCCAGAGATTTGCTCACTCGCGGTATTAGCGCAAATGCGTTGCTTAATAATGATTTTTGGTTTGGAGGACCAAATTAGTTATCTGAGCTAAATTGTAAAGGTAATGACATTTGTGAGGAAGTTGACACGCAATATATTACACCGAGGAAAAAAGGGAAACCCCTGAAAAAATAATCCAATTTAATATTTCTATAGAAACAGTTGAACCAATATCGAATCTTGCAAAGTATAGTAACATTCTAAGGGTTCTCAGAATTACGGCATGGATAAAGAGATTTCTTAATAACGCTAATCCTAAAAACGAGAAAATTCGGCGTCCATTATCGGCTGAAGAAATTGACAGTGCGCAAACGGTGTGGGTTAAATTTACACAGAAATTTAGTTTTCCGAATGAATTACTGTTTGATAAATGGGGAATCTATTTCGAAAAATTCAAATTTAATTGAGTTTTCGCCATTTTTGGATTCCGAGGGAATAATGCGTATCGGAGGAAGACTTCAGAAATCAAAATGTTCCTTTAATGAAAAACACCCGATCCTGTTACCTTCAAAGGGTAAATTAATTGATTTGTTAATTAGAAATGCGCATGAAAAGGTTTTTCATTTTGGCATTAATGATACATTAGTTCAATTACGGAAAGAATTTTGGGTAATCAAGGGTAGACAGGCAGTAAAGAGCGTATTAAGGAAATGCTCCATTTGCAGAAGATTTAATGCTCGATCTGGAGCCCAGATTACAGCTCCTTTACCCACAGATCGCATAGAACAGGTACAGAAGCCTTTTTTAGTAATTGGCCTTGATTTTGGAGGTCCTTTATACATTAGAAATAGTGAAAATAAATATTACATATTGTTGTGCACTTGTGCAATAACAAGAGCAGTACACATTGAACTAGTGGAAAATTTATTTACAGAAACGTTCTTACTAGCCTTCAGAAGAGTAGTTGCTAGGAGAGGTCTTTGTCACACGATATATTCTGATAATGCCCGAACATTTCACCATGCTGAAATAGAGCTTAGAGGAATCTATAATAATAAAAGAAGATGTCTGTCTGTCTCTCTGTCTGTCTGTGCATCTATACGTTCAGCCCCTACTGAACGCAGAAGTACAAAATTTGAAATACGGGTGCTCAGAAGCCTTCCCGAGTTGATAGTGAAAACAGAATTTAAGCATTTTAATTAGTTCCCGAGATATTAATTAAAATGTCGACCCATGTCGATCGAAAAAGAAACATTCTATCAGCAGACGATTTCTAAGCTGTCTCGATCGGAAACAAAACACATGCGAGACAACTGTCTGCGATAAAAAAGGAAATGAATGTAACCAATTAAGATATCACGTGTTTCAGAAAGTGGGGATAAAAATTGCAATTTTCAAAATTTTTCAAATTTTCATTCACGTTACATTTAAATTAATATTTGGCCTAGACAGCATATTATAAAGCTACTGTTCAATTTTCATGAAAATATATGAATAAATAAAAAAATGACGTATTTATTGGAAAAAGATTAAGTTTTCTTTTATACTTTGCAGTATTTTAAATTGAGATATGCCGTTGAAATTTCGTATTTGGTTTTAATGCCCGATAATTCGATTGCGAATATTTTTGAAAGAGTGTGATTATTAGGGAGGGCTTGAGGGGGGGGGGAAAGGGGCAAAAAAAAAGAAGAGTTATTGCGTTTGAAATTGGTTGGCCTTGGCATATTTAGATTTTGAGGCAAGGTAAATCGAATGCGAATATTTTCGAGTGTAAAATTATTATTATCGGCGGAAAGGGGGGGGGAGAGAGCGAAGGGGCAATGATGTAGAAAAGGAACGGGAGTTTCGGAGAAAGCAACTGAATACCCAGAACACCTTTATTCTTTAATATTTTGCAGAGTTTCGAATTCGAATTTCTGCTCATATATCGTACTAAGGATTTTTAACGTTATATAGCCCGGAATTATGCAAGTTTCGGAGAAAACCAGAGATAAGTCGGATTACTGAGAGAAATTTCGTAGAATAAAAAAAAAAAAAATAATAATAATAATAATAATTTAGATTTAATTGCAAATAAAATTTTATTCTAATACATGTATCTCAAATTCTAATTATGATTAAATATTTTTTTTAATTCGTCATTCGATACACATTTTAAAGTACTTTTACATTTATATTATCGAAAATGGAAGTCGAGATTTCACCTGATTTACACGTTTTGAGGTGTCCTGAATCGGTTTTCTTTTGTATCTCAGCTACTAATTAAAATAATTTCATACGTAATACATCTTTAGAAAGCTTTGTTGATTTGGTATTGAACAGTAAATTACAGAAATTTCTACCACCAGATGGCGCTATAATATTTTAAAATTTCAATATTTCCAATTCTAATTATGATTAAATTATTTTTAATACATCATTCGAAAGATATTTTAAAGTTCTTTTATATTATCGAAAGTGGAATTCGAGATTTTACCCGATTTACACGTTTTAAGGTCTCCTGTTTAGGTTTTCTTTTGTACCTTAGCTACTAATTAAAATATTTTCATAAGTAATACATCATTTGAAAGGTTTATTGATTTAGAATTGAACAGTAGATTACAGAATTTTCTACCGCCAGATGGTGCTGTAATATTTTAAATTCTAATGAGCGAGGAAGGTGTTGTATGTTCTAAAACGGGGATAAGGCGCCACCGAGTGGGACTTTGCTAAAGTCAAAAATTTGAAAGATCATAACATGATGAGCGAACAGGCTGTTTCAGATATTGAAAGTGGAAGAGGGCGCCGCAGGCTACCGAGCGGGAATTTACTGTGATTAAGTTTTTCAATAAAGCTATTTTCACTATATGTCAATAAGCTGTTGTAAGATCTGAAACGGGAAAAAGGCACCGCAGGCGCCACCGAGCGGGAGTTTCATAAAGTCGGATTTTTCAAGGATCGCAGGGATGGAACACGGGCGCAGAATTCATACCACTCTCAATGTAAGAAAATTTTCTATTTCTTAAATCAACGTTATTATAGGTAGAGAAATTTCTTAAACGGATTCCGGTATGAATTCTGCGCCCGTGTTCCATCCCTGGGATCGCGAACCAGCTGGTCGCTGAAGGCGGCTAGTATGGAATATAATTAGCCATCCCGATGTTAAGAATTTCTATAGTTGTAATAAAATAAAATGGAAGTACATTATGGAAATGTTGCCTTGGTGGGGCAGTTTCTACAAACGGATGGTTCGATCCGTCAAAACTGCCTTAAGAAAGGTTGTTGGGAAAACAACATTATCACTCACCCAACTTCATACTGTTTTAACTGAAATTGAAGCATCAATAAATTTGCGGCTATTGACCTTTGTCTTTTCTGCTTCTGGAGAACCTACTCCAATCACGCCAGCACACTTCTTGGTCGGTCAAAGATTAACTGCATTGCCTATAGTCCATATGAAACCACACTCCATTCCTGGAACTTCTGACGCGTATGTTAAACGATTTAACTTGAGAGAACGTGTATTGGACCAGTTTTGGTCAAGGTGGAAAGTGAATATCTTTTTCAATTAAAATCAACCATGACCAGTCGTCCATCCCGAATCCAAGAATTTGCCGTCAACGATGTAGTGTTGATCCACGATGCAAAATTACCAAGACATCTTTGGAAACTCGGCTTAGTCACGCAATTGTTCCCCGGCAGGGATGGAAAATTTCGTTCATGTGAGCTGAAAACAGCTACTGGATGTATAAGAAGACCCTTTCAGTTGATTTTACCTTTAGAACTTCCCAAAATTGAGTGACTGAAAAACTTTCACAAACTTTAAAATCGAACTTTGACCCTTTGTGTAAAATTTAAATTTATCCTTTGTTTAGATATAATTATTAAATGAACATATAATTAATGTTCATCCAGGGTGGAATGTGTAGATTATTATTTGGTGAATGAGAAAACCTGTAGATGGCGCTGTACGCCTTTCAACTGATGTTTTATTAATCTCTTTTTTTCTTTTCTTCTGTGTGTTGTAGTTCGTCATGTAAAGTTTTGTGTTGTGTGTGTAATTAAATAATTGAGTAAAGAATCAAGACTTCATGATCAATGAGTTAAGTCTCTATTCACTCTTGGATATATGTCAAGATACGGAGCGGCCGGCAGTCCCGATGAGAATTTCTGGACCGATGAAGGTAAGCCATTCACCTCATTTTGTTATTAAAGTACAGAACCTGTATTTTGAATAATGCCATTTAAAATAGTCGACAGATAATAAACCTACGGTTTATATATAGAATAAGAATTACAGAAATATGAATTATGTAAATTAAGATTTCTTAAATAAAACCATTTTTTTTTTCTTTTTCGAAAATCTTTCTGAGGAGAATATTCTCTTTAAATTTCAAATTTTAGTGATGTTTTTATTACAAATGCAAATCTTTAAACATTGAAAAAAAAAAAAAAAAATGAAATTCGTATTTTAATATGAATAATTATTCATTATTTGCCATTGAATGCTTTTTGTCATGGAATAAGTAATGAACATTTAGAAAAATTGCTTTGGGGAGAATATTCTCCGATTGAAAATTATGAATTGTAAAGAGAATATATTGAAATAAAGTTTGTTTGTTCTAGTTGTGTCTTTAAAATTGAATAATTATGAATAAGTTTTATTATTTAAGTCATAAACATGAAAATTTTTTGCATATTTAAGAAAAATAAGAATATTCTCGATTATTCTCTGAATTTGGAGCATCGGAAAATATTCTCAGAATATTCTCACCTTACATCTCTAATCAGACCTGTTTTAATTAGGTTTTGTCATTCTACCTCTATTTTATTCGAAGATATGATAGTCAAAAGATTCCCTACATACATATACAAACCAATTGCAAAGAAAACCACTTTTTTGGACTCAGGATACCCTAAAACATGTATATTAAGTGAAAACTTGACATCAAAATTTTTGAACTAATCCAATATTTCTATTACCAACAGTATTTGGGTAATGGAAATAAAATTACTTTATTATTATACAGTAGCTTAATAATCAAATATATTTAAAACAACCTTCTTGCTATAACACTGAAATTCCAAATTATCAATATGCACAAATAATAAAATATTTCTCAATTTTTTCCATTGTTTGCAAGTTTTGCCAAAGAATGTAAAATTCCAATAACAGGATAGACACATGTTCTATAATAAATTTGGTCTAAGAAAAGCAAAAATTTATAGAAATATCCTCAAAGTTCCTATCTACCTTTCACAATTTTTCAGTATCTAGTAAACAAATCCTATATTATTATATGGGAGTATTTGTTAATGGAATTATTCATTACCTAATATAAATATGTTTTTACTTTCTTCTATATGTAATATAGAGAAAGTATTGGATTCGTAAAAATTTTCGACCTCGGGTTTTTGATGGATTTACACGTTTTGAGAGCTGCAGAACACGATTTGACCCTTTTTAAAAAATGTCTGTCTGTCTGTGTGTGTGTGTGTGTGTGTGTGACAAAATTTTGTGGCAACTGTATCTCAGGAACTACTGCACAGAATTTCATACAAATTAGTATGTAGTTGCACCTTGACATAAATTAGTGCCTATCAACTTTTGGTAAAATTTGTCTTACAGGTTGCGTTGCCATCTCGCTTTTTCTAAATTTTTAACATGGTGATATAGGACAAAATTTTGTATAAATGTGCATAAAGAGAATTATTTTTTAGTAATCATTATGAAATTTACAAGAATTATTTATAATAGAGGTAGTCAACTGGGGAAAAAATTTTGTATGCGTAGGAGCCTCGTGAACCCCCCTGGGGGGGAAGTCCCCCCTCGAGGGGAGTAAATTTTCAAGATGGGTATCTTTCGAAAGGTCTCGTCAATACCTTTAAAACGAATGGTTGAACTATAAATCTGTGATAATTTAAAACAAAGTTATCGATTTTTTTTTACTTTTAACAAAAAGTAACAAAAAAAAAAAAAAAAAATCGTATTTTTTTTTTTTTTAACGAAATTTAACCAGACTTTTTATTTAGTTGGCCCCTGACATAAACTGGGGCTGATTAGATTTGGGGATCAATCACTCAACAGGTGGTGCTGTGATCGTATTTTTTCTAAATTTTTAACATGGCAGTATAGGACAAAATTTCGTATAAATGTACATAATGGGAGTTATTCTTAACCTGTGATTGTGAAATTAATATGAATTATTGATAATAGTAGTAGTTAATTAGGAAAAAAATCTCGGTCATCGCTTCCCCCCCCCCCCCCACCCAGGGGAAAGTACCCCCCAGCTTCAAGATGGGTATCTTTCGAAAGGTCTCGTCAATATCTTTAAAACGAATGGTTGAACTATAAATATATAATAATTTAAAACAAAGTTATCGATTTTTTTTTTTTTAACAAAAAAAATACTTTGAAAAAAAAATCGTATTTTTTTTTTAATATTGTTACTGCGTGAATTTGTAAAGGAAAATATAGAAGAAAGTCTTGTGGTGGCCACAGCATACTAGTTTATTAGGTTGTAATAAGTAAAATTTCCCCATTAAATAACACGGACTTGCTGCTGGTGATGACAGGTAGAGTCCTTTTAAAACGTTTGTCGCCACATCACCCATATCTGGTGATGGGTATGTTTCCGTGGGTGCCCTGTCACCCAAATATGGGTGACGCTCTTCTTGTTCAAGTAATTAGGGTTTTCAGTTGATTTTTTAAGAGGACTATAAGATATATAGCATAATACTGAAAATATACACATTGTAATATATTTTTCATTAATTTATATTTAGAATAAAAAAAATACGTGTGGCACTCGAGGACTGCCGCGGTAAAGCTATTGCATAGCATTTTTTATCAACTTATGCAATTATAATTATTTATTTAATTTATTTTTGCAGTATTTTTTTTTCTTTGATATTAATTCAAGTTTTTTCTTTGATATTAATTCAAGTTACACTTTTTGAGCGTGGTGACCGATAACAAAACAAATTTTTTTCTTTTATTGAATAAATGAGAATATATCCGCAATGAGAATATATCAAAAATATCCGCAATCGATTTGTAGGTATCGAAAACCTCGATGTACCAAATTTGAATGATCTAACTCTATTTTTTGAGAAATGTATTTTAATAGGTTTTTAAAGGCCTGCAAGTCGAATGGGGATATTCAAGTTTTTTCTTTGATATAATTTCAAGTTACTCTTTTTGAGCGTGGTGACCGATAAGAAAACAAATTTTAATAGAGAAAAGGTATTTAATAGGTTTTAAAGGCCTGCAAGTCGAATGGGGATATTCAAGTTTTTCCTTTGATATTAATGAATAAGATAACAATAATGATAAGAAAACAAATTTTAATAGAGAAAAGGTATTTTAATAGGTTTTAAAGGCCTGCAGGTCGAATGGGGATATTCAAGTTTTTTCTTTGATATTAATTCAAGTTACACTTTTTTAGCGTGGTGACCGATAAGAAAACGAATTTTAATAGAGAAAAGGTATTTAATAGGTTTTAAAGGCCTGCAAGTCGAATGGGGATGTTCAAGTTTTTTCTTTGATATTAATTCAAGTTACACTTTTTGAGCGTGGTGACCGATAAGAAAACAAATTTTAATAGAGAAAAGGTATTTAATAGGTTTTAAAGGCCTGCAAGTCGAATGGGGATATTCAAGTTTTTTCTTTGATATTAATTCAAGTTACACTTTTTGAGCGTGGTGACCGATAAGAAAACAAATTTTTTTCTTTTATTGAATAAATGAGAATATATCCGCAATGAGAATATATCAAAAATATCCGCAATCGATTTGTAGGTATCGAAAACCTCGATGTACCAAATTTCAATGATCTAACTCTATTTTTTGAAAAAAGATATTTTAATAGGTTTTTAAAGGCCTGCAAGTCGAATGGGGATATTCAAGTTTTTTCTTTGATATAATTTCAAGTTACACTTTTTGAGCGTGGTGACCGATAAGAAACAAATTTTAATAGAGGAAAGGTATTTAATAGGTTTTAAAGGCCTGCAAGTCGAATGGGGATATTCAAGTTTTTTCTTTGATATTAATTCAAGTTACACTTTTTGAGCGTGGTGACCGATAAGAAAGCAAATTTTAATAGAGAAAAGGTATTTAATAGGTTTTAAAGGCCTGCAAGTCGAATGGGGACATTCAAGTTTTTTCTTTGATATTAATGAATAAGATAACAATAATGATAAGATAACTATAATGATAAGAAAACAAATTTTAATAGAGAAAAGATATTTTAATAGGTTTTAAAGGCCTGCAAGTCGAATGGGGATATTCAAGTTTTTCTTTGATATTAATTCAAGTTACACTTTTTGAGCGTGGTGACCGATATAAAACAAATTTTAATAGAGAAAAGGTATTTAATAGGTTTTAAAGTCCTGCAAGTCGAATGGGGCCATTCAAGTTTCTTCTTTGATATTAATGAATAAGATAACACTAATGATAAGAAAACAAATTTTAATAGAGAAAAGGTATTTTAATAGGTTTTAAAGGCCTGCAAGTCGAATGGGGATATTCATTTTTTTTCTTTGATATTATTTCAAGTTACACTTTTTGAGCGTGGTGACCGATAAGAAAACAAATTTTACTAGAGAAAACGTATTTAATAGGTTTTAAAGGCCTGCAAGTCGAATGGGGATATTCAAGTTTTTTCTTTGATATTAATTCAAGTTACACTTTTTGAGCGTGGTGACCGATAAGAAAACAAATTTTAATAGAGAAAAGGTATTTAATAGGTTTTAAAAGTCTGCAAGTCGAATGTGGATATTCAAGTTTTTTCTTTGATATTAATTCAAGTTACACTTTTTGAGCGTGGTGTCCGATATAAAACAAATTTTAATAGAGAAAAGGTATTTAATAGGTTTTAAAGGCCTGCAAGTCGAATGGGGATATTCAAGGTTTTTCTTTGATATTAATGAATAAGATAACAATAATGATAAGATAACAATAATGATAAGAAAACAAATTTTAATAGAGAAAAGGTATTTTAATAGGTTTTAAAGTCCTGCAAGTCGAATGGGGATATTCATTTTTTTTTCTTTGATATTAATTCAAGTTACAGTTTTTGAGCGTGGTGACCAATAAGAAAACGAATTTTAATAGAGAAAAGGTATTTAATAGGTTTTAAAGGCCTGCAAGTCGAATGGGGATATTCAAGTTTTTTCTTTGATATTAATTCAAGTTACACTTTTTGAGCGTGGTGACCGATATAAAACAAATTTTAATAGAGAAAAGGTATTTAATAGGTTTTAAAGGCCTGCAAGTCGAATGGGGATATTCAAGGTTTTTCTTTGATATTAATGAATAAGATAACAATAATGATAAGAAAACAAATTTTAATAGAGAAAAGGTATTTAATAGGTTTTAAAGGCCTGCAAGTCGAATGGAGATATTCAAGTTTTATCTGATCTACTTTATACACAAATTTTACGCGTACAGCTATTCACTGTTGTACATAGATGATAGATACCTATACACCTATATACTTTCTCACAAACAGCTGCTTATGTATTCGTCCGATTTCGGAGCAGCTCGGCTCGATCTGTGCGAGCTTCGTACAGCCGAAGTCTACCGAACTGTGTTAGGTTTTTTTTTCGTTACGGAATTTTTCGATTCGGTCGCCGCGCTCAAAGCCCGCGATAAAAGCTATACAATAGCTTAAATATATATATATATGAAATTTTATAACTTTTCTTCTAGAACTCGTGGTCTGATTTGGGCAAGGAGAAGAACTCAGCCGAATCATGCTGGGCACTGAAAGTGTTAAGGGGACCAAATAGACCTTATATAGACTGCGTCAGCAAAAGGACATATTATTATTGTGAATGTCTTCAACATGAGAATGCAATCTGATACCTTCATACTTCGTAATCAGCACCATATATAATATGTCAAGTGACCTGGACTTGATGGAGATTCTTCCATTAGAAAGCATTTATTTTTGTAAGAATTTAGACAAAATTTTTTCCCTTCAAAATGGTTTCTCATATTTTTTTTAATAATTAATCTATGAAATTTTAGCTTTCCAACCATGCGTAAACCTAAAGGCTTAAATAAAAAGTATGAGTACAATACAGAAATTAAAAAACCCAAAACTACTTTAGTTCCTACACAAAAATAACAATGCTCATATTCGTCTTTCTCTCCAGATCCACACCATGTGATCATTTAAGCCAGGAAAGCTGGTTCATGCCACAGACAGATAATGAGAGGGGTTGCAGGGTCTATCTATATAAGGTCTATTGGGAGGACCTCCTAAGCCAAATTCATCAAAAAAACAATTTATACTTTTTTATATTGTTAAATAGTAGTTTAAACTTTTTTCTTTTCAGTAATGTATTACACAAGTTTATATAAAAAAGGGAGTGTTGGAATTTTTCATTCTTTTTAAATGCACTTCATAGCTTACTGTTGTCAATTAAATCTTTGAGAAAGTTTTTCTCAAAAACATGGATTTTTAAAGTTCCCTTTTTTCAATATCTATGAAACTTAAGAACTCAGACTTTTAAATAACTCTTACACGAAGTATAGTCAATAAGTTCAGGGATTACCCTCCCCGAACCGAAATAATGTAGTTTACAAGTCTGTTTCTCTGTAGCCTTATATGACATCACATGGCACTTTCTGAAACTGATAAGGTGCACAGCTCACCATTTGTCTGAAGACTGTCAACTTGTGATGTCGATGTAGCAAAATGTCCTTTTTGGAGTAATGTTTCACATTAAATTCTGCTACAAATTTGGAAAAACAATTGCAGAAACATGGTTACTGTAGCAAGCATATGGAGACAAAGCCACATGCAGACTGAAAATTTTTAAATGGTAAGCTTGTTTAAAAATGGGAGAGATGTTATTACAGATGTTCCCACAAAGCAGGTGGCCAGTCGCCGCATGAATGGGTCAAACATCCAATGGACAGGAGCAGTGGTCAGAAATAAACATTGGCAAACAACTGATGCAGTGGAAAATAGATTGGCATTTCACATGGAACATATCACACAATTTTTTCTTTGGATTTACCCATACAATGTGCTACAGTGCATATTGCTCCTCAAAATCTCACCAATAATAAATGGGCTGAGTGCTGCACAATTGCATGTGACTTAGCGAGTACTTCTGACGACGACATGATATGGCATAACGGAAAAAATTTAGTATGAATTGTTAGAAGGGAAAAGCCATGACGGAGCTTTTTTTTTGACATGAAGGGCATCATACATTATGAGTTCATACTGCAATGTGCCATTCTCAACAAAGAAAGATGTATACGAGTTCTTTGTCCTCTCTGGGAGGTAATTCATCATAAATGTCCAGGTGTTTGAAAATTTAACACATGCATGTTGTTGCATGACAATGCCCCAGTACACTGATTCCTCATGGTAATGTAAGCTTGCTAAATACTACATCACTACAGCTGCCACATCTGCAGTATTTCCCAGACCTGGCATCGTGCAATTGCTACCTGATCCCAAAATCGAAAGATTGCATAAAGGGCAAGCAGTTTGAAAGTGAAGTGAAGAAGTAATGGCAACGATGACCACCACTTTACAATAGCACACAGGGTTGTTTCCTGTATCAATGCTGGCAGAATTCTATAGTTGCAGAAGGACCTCATTTTAAAGGTTTTGAAATTTCATGTCGATTGGCGATGTTTGTATACAGTATAGTGCGACCCCTGGTGGTGAAAAATGGAACTAAGTGATTTTGCTGTAGACCCTATCATGTTACATCTTATTTTAAAGGTCTTGGTATTTCCTGACCGTTGGAGATGTTCGTACAGAACACAGTGCGCCCCCTGGCGGTGCAAAGTGCAACTAAAGGATTCGGCAGTTGACAAAACCATGTGACACCTTATTTAAAAGGTCTTGGAAATCCAAG